>OU426988.1:33466731-34066731 GCA_911387755.1 Chrysotoxum bicinctum
ATTGAGGAAGGATGTTTCTGAATCTCCCCTTACATACTTCTTTGAGCTCAACCACATTATATTTTTGGAGCATTTTTGTAGTAAATGGAAAAAGACATTTGACCAGTCGGTCTCTAAAAATTGCCTATCTTCCGCCCCCTCAAATATCTTGTTGAAAATAGGAACCAATCTTTACATTATTTTGGAGAAACAAAGGTTATTGCACTTGATATTTCTAAAGCATTTGATGGAATTTGGCACAAAGGTCTCTTATTGAAAGTTAGTACATTTGGTTTCGTTGAGTCATTTTAGTTGGATTAGAAATTATCTTTCTGACCGTTCATTTCTAGTAGTTCTGGATGGTGACAAAATAATTGCTAGTGTTTTGGCTCATTAGATTCTGATTTTGTCAGCTTTATACAATGGGGTGGGTATTAAGAACCGCGTGAATGTCACTTGCGTCAAAAAAAAACCGAAAAATTTGTCGTGGGCTATTAAATTATTAATATTTTTCGTCGGAGAAAATGGCCGGTCTCTTGTTTCTTATTCGTATTTTTCTTAGTTAAAGAACTTTTGTTTCATTTTGCTTTTATTTTAGAATGAAACGAAATTAAATTTCTTAAGAATATACAAAATTTGTATAAAGAGAAAAAATTTAAAAGTATAGGTACAAATGTAAAAAGATTTGTTAAATATTATAAATAAATTTGAAAAATTACTAGAAATAGAAATTATTTCAAAAACTTCATTGAACAAATTCTAAAATTTATTCCTCTTCTTCTTGACTAATGCTTTAGAACATTTTTGCGTTTAAGAAAAACTTCTGCATTTCTCCTGTCGGGTTAAAAATAATATAATTCAGAGTTTGACTCGTAAATTCCTACAATTTCTCAGTTTGTTGTTTTATGAAGTTACAGTACCTTGCCATATTATTAGGCCCAAGCGAAAAAATGCAACATTTTTGTTTACTTTGTTTTATTTTTAATGTTTTTCTTTTAAATTTTTAATTAATCAATTAATTATTGCTGAAATGGAATACAAATAAAAATCAATATAATTTTTGATACAAAAAACATAAATTATAAGAGAAACCATCTTTATTATAATATTTTGTGTGTTGACCTTTTGCTGAAACAAGCGCCTTTATTGCTTAAATTGTAATTTTGAGCTCTCTATTATTCTGCCACTTAGAATTAAGCTTTTCCACAAGCTCAGTGTTGGTTGTTATAGGGGTTTTTGCAACTTTGAGCTTAAGAAGCTCCCAAGCGTTTTCTATGGGATTCATATCCGGAGAATATCCAGGCCAGTCCAATATTAAGTTTTTTTTAATTGACAAAAGCCGTAACGCTCTTGGCTTTATAGCAAGAATCACCATCGTGCACGAATATTGGACCTATGGCTCAAAAACCACTTCCGAATTTGTGGCAACAAAACGGTTTCAAGCACTTTCTTGTACTGGTCCTGCCTCATGGTATTTTCCACAACCTACTCCTTTCCCTGATATTAAAAACCAAACAATTATGGATAGAGGGTGCTTGATTATTGGAATAATGCGCTCTGGCCAGTGTTGTTCCTCTACGTATCGACTTTGATTGTCTACATTAATGCGTAGACAATTGTGTCGACAATGTAGACAATGTCGACTATGGTGTCGACAATGTAGACAAAGCATGCCAGCCAATCTGTCATTCTTGATTTCTCTGTCACATTGTTTACTTCATTTAAGAAAATTTCAGGTGTTAATTTGAGGTTTTCTTTTAATGGAAAACAATAACAAATTTGTAGCATATTGTACAGTGTGCAACAAAAATCTACAAAATACTGCACAGGTAAATAAAAATTTGTTAAAAAAAGCATATTCATATCCTAATAATAATGCCTTCACATTCATTTACGAAAGCAATGCCTGTAAGCAATCCCAATCACCTGCGACATCTTAATCCGGCGATGTCTCTAATATGATTGTTTTGATTGATGACAATGATTTTGGCTCGAGTTCTGATTTATTAGACGAAACATAATAAGAAAAATTGAATGTCTACGTTGTCTACATTGTTGACATTGGCATGTAGACAATCAGGAATTGTATACGTTGAATTGTCTACACGTAGACAATCGTGTAGTCTACATTTTTTGTCTACATGGAACAACACTGGCTCTGGCTTGTTCTGCTCGCCAGGTCTTCTACGCACAAATTTTGTCTTTTCAGTCAAAACTTGTAAAAACGATTCGTCCAAAAAGCAAACCTGAGAAAAATGCATTTTGATTGATTTTTTTGGTTGTATTATTTGAAGCAAAACAAAAAGTTAATAACAATAGCTTATTCCAATCTTGTAAAGTTGAATGTTTGTACTTATGAGCCCATTCCAGCAGCTTCTAACTCTTTGCAGGCGTAAGTCTTGGCTTTCGAGCAAGTTTCATTGCGATAAACTTCATTTCTGCAGAGCGCCTTTGAACTTTGCGTTGCGATACTTTGACTCCTCCATTTTTGGTTGTTTTCGTGAGCACTGAAAATTTTCTGTTTTTAAGGCAAACAATCCTGATTTTGCGATCTGTTCTTTGAAATGTGTGTCGTGGTCGACCAAAGCAACCTTTTCTTCGAGGACTTAAGGTCATCCCTAGGTCAATCTTTTTTTTTAATTTCTAACAAAACTTCTCGAAACTCCGACTGTTACCGCAATTTCATATTGGGATGGGTTAGTAGCATTTAAAAGTCCAGATATTTGCCCCACATTCTTTGGAGAGAGATCAGAAGCTCTTCCCATCTTTAAACAATAAATAGATTTTTTTGTTTTAAATTAAAAAAAAAAAAACATACATAAATTACAAAAGATTTAGCACTCATACTAACCATAATTTTGTAGAAATTGTACTATAAAACAACTTAAAAATTAAAACAATCTATTAAATTTTCCTATAAACTTCCGCACAAAATGACCTCCATGAAAGAAATGTGGCGTGTTGCATTTGGTGTAAGCTTTAAAGCATGAAACTTACGAGTATTTTACAGTTAAAAAACAGTCTTAACTATAAAGTAAACATGTAAAAAATTATTGAGCTATGTTTCCGTTTAATATTTTTTTTTTTGCTTGGGCCTAATAATATGGCAAGGTACTGTAAGGCTGGTATTCACCGAGCGCTCATAACTTAAGAAGCTCATAAACCAATTCACCAAGCAATATTAGTGAAGATCTACGAGCGCTCTTAAAAGTTAGGAGTGGTCCCGACCACTCCTAAACTTACTAGCGCTCTCTTCGAAAGTTTGTTCGAAAATTCGAAAACTAAACAAGCGACGGTGAGTGCAAAACCAAAACCAGTTATAGTCACCAGCAACGCTCCCCAAGCAAAATACGAAATTGACCGAAGGATTCTCACTGCCAGCTGTCATTCAAGTTCGAAAACAGTTTGATTTCACAGTTTGGGTATGCCTGAACAAGAGAGAGTGGTTCTCATTTTCGAACTTCGAAAAACACTTATGAGTGGTTGGTGAATACCCCAAAGAAATTTCAAGTTAAGAGCCTCGTAAAGTTAAGAGCCTTTTAAGAGCGCTCGGTGAATACCAGCCTAAATATAGAAAAAGCCCTTTTCGTACTTGCAATAGAAGGAAAATAAAGAATAGTTGTTGCCAGTTTCCGTATGTTGCAATATTTTTTTTTGTTTTCAGCTACATCTTTTTTGCTATGCACTTCGTTCTTAAAGCTTTCGGATGACTTTAAATTTGACAAATAAGTCATATGTAATAGACTCCATCGTTGAAGAGCACCATCACATTAATATCCACCTTTCTTTATGTGTTGCGTTCTCTGGGAAATAAACGTAATCTTTTCCAAAAGGAGCAAGCTATCTGGCAAACACTTTTGAAAATCCTTTCATAAATGTGTCGCTCATTATAAAAGTGGTGTAAATCCATTTTTTTTAAAAATTGATTTCTTTGCTTAATGGTATTATATTTGTTAATATCTTTCAATATAAAAGAGAATCTACTCCAAATACGAATTATATTTCCGATAGTTAATGGTTTTTGTTCTTAAAGTGATTTAATTATTTAACTATAAAAATTAAGTAAGTCACAAATCCGTTTAATAAAATAATTAATAAAATCTGTAAAGGTTATTATAATCTTGGACTTTTTACGAATAATAAAAAATATTAACCTAAAGCGCATTAATTTTGTTTTTTTGTCTATTCATCATTTCGCAAAAACCTTATTATCTCGAAATTCATTTGTATGGAGATACTTCACTATTAAATTGAGCGACACAAATGTAAGTATAATAAAAAGTTTGTACCGTACTTTGACACTGCCTAATTTGAAAAAAAAAAAAACTGTATTAAAATGAAGCCCAATATGAATGCAATGCGTTGGCAATAAATAGAGCTCAAAGTGAAAGGTTTCTTGTGCTGTTTTTAGGGGAATCGGGTTCCAAAGTGATTTGAAGAAATGAATTAACCAGCCGTATTTAATCTTAGCGACATTTTCCCTTGTTTCGATATGCTTTAAAAAAGTAAGAAAAACTTTACTTTTATTACCTTTATCGACTTTAATAAATATATCTCTGCAATGTACGATCGTTATTTTGTAGATGCCCTTTCAAAATGTAATTTAAGAGAATCGCGGTGTTCTAAGGTTGTATCAATAGCATAATATTTCGCAAGCTAACGAGTTCAAGGTTATCAATTTCAAGTGAGGATTTATTTGTTATAAGATTATGCATTATGGAATAATAATCCACTTGCCGCTTTGAGCTGTTTGAAAACTAGGTATGGCCTTAGAAGGAATTTCGAAGAACTTTTTGCTACTGAATTCAGCAAATGACAGATGCATTTTACAACAATTAATTCTGGTCGTTCTTCTCCGAATAAAGTTGCTGCAGAATTATAACGTTAGCACCATCAACTCCAATCTGTTTTTTTTTTAATTTTACTTGAAAGTTTTTAAGCTTTAAAAGTAATCTCCCAAGATTTCCCTAAAAACATCAAACTGGAGAATATAACCCCCTAAATATAGTTAAGGGGAAAACCTCTAAACTGACAGCCCTGGACATTGCCTCTAATACTCATTTCAACCTTTTGGATAGAATCCAGAACAGAGTCCTAAAATGTATAGGAGAAACATCGATTAATTAAATTAACACATTTGGATTAAAGGAGGCAAGAAAGAAGAAAACCCTAAATTGTTTTCGTTTATATATATAAAAATTGCTTTAATAAGTAAAGTATAATAAGTTATGAAAATTCATATTTTTGTACAGCATACCTTTATTTTAAGAAAAGTAGATATACGAGTAGACAAATTACTTCCTATACTGTCATCATTCTGAATACCACTCGTCTAGTCTATCTCTAATTAAGACACATATCCTGAAGCATTTAGAACTTTTATACGCATGTTCAATTGAAAAAGCTATAAACGTTTTAAGGTTTGCCTTTACAAAGAATGAATTTTCTTTAATCTAGAAGAGTTCACATAACATGCATATATGAGGGAATATGATAATCTAATCAACCATGCGAAGCAATCAAATCAATTCCTCATCCTTATCAATCACATTTACTTAAGGTGTGTTATGCAGAAATGCAAATGAGTATTCTGTCCGCAGTAAAGCATTGCACTTCATTTTTCTACTAAATGATGTGGCAACAAGTGAACAGATGTCAGCAATGTAGCGCAGCGTTGCATAAATGATGAGCCAGCAACGAGCTCAGCTGGTGCTCCTTCAGACCAATTGGTAGGTGTATATTGTTGTTAATTCAGCTTTCAGCCTTAGAGTGGTGGGATCTACTAAAATGGAGTGGACTGTGTGGAATGATGAGCTAGTGATGGTTACCTATAAATAAATCACACACTTCTTGCGAAATGGCAGGAACGTACGGATGAATGTCCCGCAGTCTTGACTGACATCCATCTATTCTGAATTGTTAAAGCTATACATGTGTATGTGAGTAGCTAGGCGGCCGCGTCGACGAAACGTCGCGTCGCCTCCTCCGAGATGGCATTAAATGGGACACTTTGTGCGGATTCTATTGGATTTCAATTTCACGTTGAAGGAAAAGCAAACTGACGATGAAGACAGCCATGAGATAAGAAAACTCCACCATGCAACACATCGTCTTGGTATTTTTCGTTGTCAAGTTTAAAATGTGTTGGTTCTGCTTTTTTTTAAGTGCGAGTAATTTTCGTACTGCTTAATGCTGGAATCTACAAAACGGACAGGTTTCATTGTTGAAATAGGTACAATTTGCTGGAATATTTATACGAATTGGTGGAGACAGAGTGATGGGACTTGGGCGTTGTCAACCCATGACAAGTAGGGTGGAATAAAGAGGAAGGTTAAATAAACCTTGTTTGAGTCTCTCGATGATTGGATTCTAGAGAAGTTGGATACTGCCTCGAAAATGAAAAACATTCCCTAGTTTATAGTTGGAACACACACATGGGATGCTAAATTATTCAACATGAGCGGATCGAAGCAATTAGCAATGAGGTATTCATTTAAAAGCAACTTTATTAGTTTCTGGTTGGATTGGCTAATTGTGAATTGGTGAGATGTTAAATGAAAAGTTGACTGGACATAAGTAAGGCAGCAAAACCCCCCTTCAAATAAAGCGAGCTGCATATGTTTCAGAGTAGCAGTTAGTTTCTCCTTTGTGCTATACATTAATTTGTCTTCAAATAAGTTTTAGAATTTCCGATGACGGGTAATTAAAGAAAATTAGTTAATGAAAAATAAATAAAATGGAATGGAATTAACTTTTTATTATGTAACTGATGCCATAATTGAATAGCCTTGAAAACTATTTAAACAAAACAAACTAACTACAACTTCACTTTACCAAGCGGATAGAGTTTATTCAACCTGATATGAACCAACCCTTTTTTTGTTTTTTCTTAAAAATGATTACCAACATGTCTAATACAAATTACCAGTAAAAAATTATGTGGAGTAAGCCACTAGTTTATTTAAGTAAAACTAGATCTTTTTAACTTTTATATTTCCTGGAGGAACGTTGACTTATATTAAATCAAAGGTTTGAATTAACAAAAAAAATTCCGGGGTTTGAAATTAATAGAATATTTATTTAATTTGGTCAGTTATATTAGTTTAATTATTGTTCTCAGTGCATGCGGTTTATTGCAAATAAATAGTTGACTAGATTGACTTAAAAAATTCTTTAAAATAAAAATCGGAAACCTAAGGCAGCGACTCGTGCGTAATCAAAAGCACTGCTCTTGGCCAAAAATTATTTATAAAAGAAAATTTATATGTATGTACGAGCTAATGTTCTAGTTAAGTTTCGACAAAATTGTATATTAGCATATATTATAGCTAGAGATTGTCAATATTTTGTTGGGCCAGGTTTTTGCAGCTAAATTGAATGATATAGCCTTCAAAGAATGTCCTGGCTTTGTTTGCTTTCAACCAGAGTAGCATTTAACGCTTGTGTGCTTTTTAAGGCCAGATTTCATCATTTTACCATTAATAAATTAAAAGGCAGTTAAACAGATAAAAATGGTGACCAAATGTTACTTGGATGTGAAACTCAACTATACTCTCTTCAATTTATATTTGCAGTACAAGCCTTATGGGAGAGCTTTTTCAGAAACACTGGTGCCTGCTGCTGTTTGCACGGCACCTTAACTTAAAAAATTGCCACTGAAATAAGAAAGAGAATCACTGAGTTACATTAAAATTGTTTGTGTAATCTTCTTTGACCTCACGTACAACCCACCATGACCTATCCGCTCCATGGGTGAAAGAGGAGACTGATCGCCAATTTGCAACAAACCCTTATTGTGTTTATTAAAAAAACACACTATTTTTAATGCTCCTGCGGCAATCCTGTAAGAGCTTTAAATTAAAGATAGCTTATTGAAATCCATAATGGTCAGACTGAAAGGCAAATATCCTATCTTCCCTGTACTGCAAATATAAATTGAACAGAGTATACTCGTAGTGCTTGTTACCCAGTATTGCGCATAAACTGTTTTATTACTCTGTTAACTCAATGAACACAACTTAAGGAGTGATCGTTCGTGTAAGAAATGAAGCATATAAACCTTAAACGGTGCATTTAATTGTCACATACCCGACTTTCAATTTTGAAATTAAATTTGTATCTATGTATTTTGCACCTACACTGTTCAGCTGGTGTTTCTTTCAATAATATGGAAAAACCAATAGCTTTATTACGTTTTAAAGGTCTTGTAACATATGCGTCACGTGCAAACAAATCAAAAATAAGTATATTTTACCTGTTATAAATTCAATTATCTTAAAAACAGTATGAAATTTAAGAAATCACTTTGTTTGCTGCTTACAAAGTTTAGTTTTAAAAAGCAACTAACCTCTATTTAATAATAAATACAATACAAATGTAAAACAGTTAAATTATCACTTACCCGACATTCTGACAGCTTGATTTGAAAAACGGTAAATTTACGTCTTAACTTGACTTTCTAGCAAAAAGCAGGTATGAGAATGGTAGAAGGTATAACAGGAGAAAATGCCAATACAAAATAAAATGCACGACTGGGTCGCACGAACTTGCTCTTATGTAAACAACTAAGAATTTCAAAAATGAATGTTATTAGAGAAAACTGTTCATAAGCATCATTTTTTAGTAGACTAAAACACCTCCTTTAGTAGGTGGAGCTTAAAAAAGGATGCCATGTGCTTCAAGCAAATATTAGCTTATGCAATAACAAAAATTATAAGTCCGCACTGGTGTCTTAAAAAAATAAGCTTTTGTATACGAAATTTTTAAAACGTTTATAAGAAAAAATTTTGGTACGACAATTTAAAGTTTTTATTATTTTTCAAATAAAAATTAAATCTACAAACAAAAATATTGAGCCGCTTCTGAGATATCGAATTTTCCAAAAAAAAAAAATAGTTTGGTTTTTTTAAAGTCAAAAATTATTTTGTTTAAGCTTTATAAAAAATTTCATTAAAATTCGTTTTGTCGATAATGAGAATATTATGAAAAAATGGTTCTGTGGTAGGTACAGTCAGTTATATGTTGATCTCAATTTTTTTATTTGATTATAGATCGTTAAAATTAATCAAAATAAAAATAATTTTAGCAAAATTATCAGAACAGTTTTCGAGGAAAATACAATTTTCGAATTAACGGTACCCGTTATTTTTAGGTAAAATAATTTTTTTTTCTAACATCTTATAATTTATATTAAAACTTTTACTTATCCAGTTTTAAAAAAATCGAGCATGGGTTTTCGAAATATTGAGTTTTCAAAAAAAAAATTGAAATTTTTTTAATAATCCAAAAAAATTTTTTTTGAAAATTTGAATACACAATAATATTGAAACTGCTGAGGAGCCTTAACATGAAAAAAATGATCAAAATTGGTACTACCGTTTTTGAGAAAATCAAAAACAGGAAAAATGGTTCCAAGGGGGTACCAATAATAACCATTTTTTGGAAAATTTTTTTCAACCATTACCTAGCTTTAACTAAATGAAATTAACAAAAAAAAAATTTTAATATGTCGGACAGTTTTTGAAAAAAAATTATAAAATTTCGAAATAAAAAAATTCGTATGGCAGGTACCGTTATTTTTGGTCTTAAAAAAAAGAAAACAAGTTGTGGGGGGAAAAATCAAAACCCATATCTACCAAGTTTGAAGAAAATCGGCAGAGCCCTTTAGGCTGTAGTCGAACCGACAGACAGACAGAATTGCGAGACCCACTTTTTTGGCCTTCGCTATCATCGTAATGTCAACTCTGATCAAAATCTAGAGTTCGATGTTTTTACGAATGCATAACTTGCCTTATAGTACCTATAAGTCGCAAGTAAGAATATAATATCATGAAATATATTTATATTTATAAAATATATTTACATCAAAAGTTTACCATTTTTCATGGAATACCAATGCCATTTTTTTTGAAAGCCCAAGTGTCATATAGAGTTAATACGATACTAAAAAGATAACATTTTTTGTTGTAGAAAGTATTTATGACGTTTAACACAATTAAAATTTTCCAAATCGTCTACTAGATTATATCGTATTAAAATATTGTTTGATATCCCTTGGGATAATGAATAGTGCGGTGGAATATCATTCAGAGGGTCTTGGGTTCGATTCTCAACCGCTGCAAAAATGTTTTTCAGGAGTGTACTATCTCTTGCGAGGAAGTGATAAATCCTCCAGGAGTATCTCTTATCATGAAAAGCCCTGCTTATTAACCGTTCGGAATCGGCAAAAAATCGTGTTCCTGCTAACAAGCACACATACATACATAGGTATGGTTAAGAGTCGTAAGCCGCTAGATTAAAGCTCTCCGCGAGCTGTAATGGCCTCTTTTTTTAAATAGTCTTAATATTCAAGGGTAAGCTATTCAACAATATAGTGATATGTTTGAATAGAAACCTTTTTAAGTACTTAAGTACTGAAATTCACTAAATATTTGATTTACTACTTTTGACTTTCAACAGTTATTACAAAAAAAGAAACCTTCGACAAATTTGACTACGGGTACCAGTACTTTAATTTATTAAAGTTTTCAAGTTTTATGAGCGAAGCACAAAACTAAACTCTCAGTCAAATGCAAAATTGAAAAACGGTTTGTTAAACTTACCTACAGGAAAATCTGTAAAAAAGTGTATTTAAATTCGACTGCAGTTTTTTGCCATGAATATTTATAATCATATCGATTACAGAATTCGGAGAATTTTACTCCCGGTGAGTCATCTCGATCCATTGACCTTTTGTATCCGCTGTAAAACTTAATTATGAAATTCGCCGGATGAACTACATTGTCGATTCCTAAAATTACCATATCGTTTATGAACTTTCCTATGGACACTGTCAGTTATAGACATTTAAACGTCATACAAGTCAATAAAAAGTGTTAAGTGTAAACAAAGTGATAAAGTGAAATAATTTATTTATTTAGTAATGAATTTAAAAATAATCAAAAGATGGATTCGATTGCTTTTTTTCCCAAAACTCTTGTGGCTGTTCACGAGAATTTCTTGTTAGATTTCTGGCTATGTTCGGTTGCGTCTTTATCATTTCCACCATTTCTCTAAATTGTTTCCGATTAGTTGTCCGTTTTCTATAAAAAATTTTTAAAGAAAGGCTAGGACCGCACTTGCGATTTCATTCGCACGATTTTTTAGTCGCAAAAATAGAACACATGAATTTAAATGAGAATGAACGCACTTGCTACCAACAAATCATGACGATTTAAAAGTCGCAATTTGTTTCATTTTTCTTGCGATGCGATTGTCGTAAACTTAAATGAAACACATGTACTCAAATGGATATGCACACACTTGCGATTCAAATTACTACGACTTAAAAATCGTAGTCGCAAAGAGAAATGGGCATGCACGCACTTGCGATTTTTAATCCACGATTTCTTAGCCGCAATGAATAAGACACATGGTGTTAAATGTGAATGCACGCACATGAGACTTTAAAGTCGTAGCGATTATAAAAATGAAACAAGTTCTATTTTTTCAAGCGATTTTTTTGTCGCTACTTATTTGTAGCAAATGCGTGCACTCACATTAAAAGTGTTTTATTTTTCGCGATTAAATAATCGCTCGGCAAAAAAATCGCAAGTGCGTGCATGACAAAAATTTGTAGCGGCTACGTCTTTTTTATTTCCTCGACAAAAATCGCAAGTGCGGTCCTAGCCTTAAACATTCATTATGAGTATGATAAACTTTTGACTTAGATTTTTGTGCTTTCCATTGCTTATTTTTATTTTTTTTTCGTTTACTTAATTAAAAATTCACTTCAAATTCGTCTCGAAATTGGCGCGAATGTGCGAATGGGTTGCGAATTTAGTAATACCAGATACGTTGAACAAAATGTCGATGGTGCAGAGCATGTTACCGATATTACGAGTAGTTCAACTTTCATTCTTCGGATTAACTAATAGCAATAGCAAAAGCTTGAAAATTAATTGAAACTGTCACTTGAGCTAATTCGCCGAATTCTGTAATAAGGTCGTTAATTTCCTACTGGAATTCATTGTAATGAAAATTGTTGTCAAATATCGCAGGAGTTTAATGGAAAACAAACAATGTTGTAGCCGATTAAAATCAGAGCCGGCTAAACAATCAATGACAGAAACTTATCTCAAAAATTACAATATGAGGTCTTTTCTTTTGGCATTACCAATCAAAAGTTGTTACTATCAGGAAAAATCTTTAATTCTTAGAACCTTTAATAGGAAAATTAAGCCTTAATTAATCAACTAATTTTTTTGTTGTTTCATTTAAAATTTCGCAGTAAAAGGAATATTCGAAATACAAACTAAATCGATTTTAATTTTACTATTCTATATAGTAATTTGCTTTAAAAAATTAAAACAAAATTTAAATTATAAATAAATAAACATTTCTAATAAGAAATTAAAAATAAAATGTAAAATGTAAAAGTTAAAATTTTCAATTTCCCTTTTAGTTTGTTGGTACTTAGTAGAGGTAAGCCTCAATAGTCTTGTTTTCGTTTAACCAACAGTTAAAATTTTACACGTAATGGTAATGCAACAATAACAAATGACAAGAAATATCCTAGCCATTTTCTCAAGTCTTTGAATTACTGAATTTCCAAGTGAAATGAATTATATTGGTAGAACATTTTAGTTGAATTAGTACGATGTTAAAGTTGTTTTAGTATGAAACAAGGTTAAAACGACGATTTTGCAATTTTAATCGAATATAGCATCATACTTTCTCTACAAGCGTCAAAAACAGTCTGTTTACTTTGGGCGCATTCACTAATGTAGTCACTACGTAGTCAAAATTCAACTAGCTTTGTGAATGCAAAGTTGCACTACAAAGGTAGTCAATCCTAAACTGTCATATTAATGACAGATGTAAACATATAAAATAAGAAAAATTGTGTTTTGGGATCTTTAAATAAACTTTTTTAGACAGTTTAAATTAAATAACATTAAATGTAAGATATAATATTAATTTGTTTAATAATTTCATTTTGAAATTTTCTTCCACCAAAAATTAAATTTGTATTTTCATCGAACAGCTGATTGTGAAATGTCAAAATCATTATCCACTAACTTTGAAGCCGAAATTTTTACACTACGTCGGAGGCGAAATTTCAACTCAATTTTTAGTTGCCTTTAGCCAATCAAAACGAGTTGACTACATTAGTGAATGCGTCCTTTGTTTTTTGCATGAACTGCCATTACTTTAGGCGTTTTCAGAAGCAATTTATTAAAAAAAATAGACTTAGGACGATACTGGTTAGAAAATGTTTAAAATTAAGAAAGAGTTAGTAATCTACTAAAAAGTAAGCAAATTGTTAAGTAGAATCATACTAATATCTTAATAATAAGCTGTTTAAAATTTAGCACATTTATTTTTAATCCAATTGGTTACATTAAAAGCTTTTACTTTTGTATTATTCTCACGAAAACACTTCTACGAGTAATATTATTTGTTTACACCTGTGACGCGCTTAGTCTCCAACATATACTCATTATGTTTTTATTTCAGATAACTAGTTGAAGACGCCTTGTTATTTCAATAATTATTTTCATGGAGCCCTATGAAATTAAACAATACTGCCGCTCATGAACAACATCATAAGAGAAAAGGAAACAAATGGTAAAGAAGCAAAATGTGTCTCAGCGATTTCTAGATCACAACACGACTTCAATTACTGTCCCCAGCCACATACAAAACCACTGCGATCTCCAGAATATTTCTTGTTGAGTGGAAACCTGGTAGTAGAATAAGTATATTGCGACCAAGATCCGAGGCGCCAACTAAGCAAATTACCCTTGGACACAGGAAGAATTCGTAATGAGGATCACACTAAGAGCTTAAATTCAATATCATTCAGTGGAAACTTGTTGTTAGATTAATATAATAGACCAAGTTATTGTTGGCAAAATCTATTTACTACTGTACACACAATCACATAGGGACGTTCTTTGTCACATTTTGACGGATTTAATGGCGAAACATGTGTGGTGATTTAACCAAATTTATGTCCCATTCACACGCTGAATCCAAAAATGCTATTCAATTTAATCCGTCATCAATGTTTACGTCAATTAAGATACATTTCTTGGCCGCCTTGGCTGTCAATTCAACACACCATGGTGTGATTTTCGATACCATTTCCCATTTTCAATTCTATTTTGTTAAGTGAATTCGCTTGGAACACTTATTATCGCTTCGGCATGCCTTCACCACTTTCCATTGGCATGGCGGTGACAGTGCAGTACAGACGAAATGGACAGCAACGAAAATACAACGTTTTGAGACATCCATGCTGGTTATAGTGGCACTGGTAATCTGTCAACAACGGGCACCTACCCATATGGAGCTTGCAAATTGAATCGTTTGACTATATTTGGACCAACCGAGTGACCATATTATCACTGCAACATCCTTTTCTGGACTGCTGATCATCAACGACACATTATTTTCAGTTTTGGATGGAGCTGCTGCGCCTGGATGCTTGACAGTTCGGTGGTGCCTTTAGCGTGTTCAATGGATTGAACTTATAGTACGTTATATACCTGCCTACACGTAAAATGGTCTCGGCAATGCGACATGATATGTGTCGTATTAATTGGAAATTCACATTGCGATGCGTCTGCGAATTGTGGTTGCTTCTTTCGGTTATGTGGATTGTGAGGATTGTGGAAAGCGCCACTCCTTAAATAGAGCTTGTGTGAGCGCCATCGTTCAGGACATTTGAACGGCATATTGAGTCAATAAAAAGGCGATAAGTTTTTGATATTTATATAGTAACATAACAAAACTCTAAATCAACGAACGCTAAGAAACATGTAAAAATTGGAATGCTCAAAATGCTAGAATTCAAAAAGAAATAAACTGAAGAATTGTTTACATTAATACAGAGGGACCCCGATGAGTTTTTTAGACTGTAGTGTACTTAAATGGTATTTTTGAAACATATTGTACGTTAAACAATATAACTTCACGTTTAAGATTACGGGTGTTTTCATAAATGCATGGTTGCTTTGTTTACATGCGATCAATTGCAATCATATTAAAGTCATACAAAATATTTGCGCATGTGTTTTACGCTGCATTTATGAACACTTTTTCTGATTTGCGTCATATGTCAATTTTTTAGAACAATATTTTAGTTTTTTGCAAACATATACCTTTTTTTGAGCCAGAACAATATTGTGATGCCGTTTGTTACTGCTTTCAATAGAACTTTGAATTTTCAAGAGAAAGAATTTGATAGATGGAACAATCAAGGATTAGAAATCGTTTATACTATATACCTGTCTCTTTCGTTAAGAAAGAAATTCAGATTGCATGTGAGTTTTTATAGTTGCACATTTGCGCTGCAAATATTTGCATTTTGCTTTTATGAAAATCTGACATTTATCATTTGCATTTATGAAAGTTATGCATTCATCAGACTTTCGCAACCATGCATTTATGAAAGCACCCTACGTTGACTATACGTATTGACACATACCCCTTTCATAAACAAATACATTCACAGACCGCTAATGTGACACACGTTCACTTTTTTATAGTTCAACTTTCTTCTGGCCCGAAGGTTAAAATAACAATGAATAAAATGAAGAATATTATAAACAGGTTGTCTAGTTAGATAGTGTGTATGGATTGTTCTTCATATTAATTAGATATTGTGTATAGATTGTTCTTAAAGTTCTGAATATCAAAATTGGGGGTAAAACTGTAAAAAACTGGTATAGTATGAAGCTGATGTGCATTGCAAACATACAAAAAAGCGCCTTCCAAAAGGTTAAATATTCCTAGATCTACATAACAATTATAAATATGCTATGAAAAACACATTTTTTCATTAATTTTCGGGGTGCCAATGATTGTACCCTTGTGTTCCAATAATTGTAGTTTTTAGAAAGCTTTTTCTAATTTCCCTTTTTTAACATTTTATTTAAAAAAAAAAATAAACAATATAAAGTTAAAGTTTAAGAAAAAAATCAAGAACTACATACATATATCCGTTACGCTAGTACAAACTAGTAACAAAACAATCTACCACTACTTGTTGAATGACAAGGAAGTGCTGTATATAATGTATACCTACATAATAACATTTTCATAAATGTAAGATGTAAATAAAAGTTAAACCATGCCTGAAACGCCACTTCAACTAATTTAAATTAAACAAAAATTGACCTAAGGACTACTAGAGAAAGCAGTGTCAATAATTTTCCAAAATTATGAAGATACATATAATACATAATTTCCGGTAATTCATGTGCCATACTTTGGCATGTGATTCTTGTTCATATTCTAAGAAAAAAAATTGTTCTACAGTAAAGTCTGATTTTCAACTTTGACATCACTTTTTGACGATTTAAAACAAGGCTAACTTTGGTGTACCTTGACCCATGTTAAGGTCAGTTTCTTTGTCAGTACATAGGTATAGGGACCTCATTTTTGACTTTTTTTTAGAAGAAATACTAACCTTTAAAACTACGTTTAAATTAAGCTGATATGTATTTAGGGTTGCCAGATATTCATTTTAAATGGTGTTCAGTTTTCCTTACACAAGCTAAATTTTGACTTTGAGGTAAATTTTTTTCAAAAAATGCGTAATAAACATAAAGTTTTCTTATTTTTATCTGATGAACAAAACAATAATAAAAAAAAACTCATTAATAAGTGCACTCAAAAACCCACCATCTTGTTCGAAATATGATGAAGCTAGCTGAATCAGTGGAACATCCTCCATTAGGTCTGGTAGATTGTTCTGTAAAAACTCCATATAGTTAGTAGAGTTAAGCCGGGGTGGTGATTTGAAAGGCCCAATTAATTTATTTCCAATTACACCTGCTCACATATTGACACTGACCCCCAGTTTCACAGTGAGAGTTTAAACTCAAGTTCTGCTGAACCTGAACTGGAGTTTAAATTTGAAGTTCAACTTGTCCGGTTTCACAGTCTAATCTGAACTTCAGTTGATTGAACGTAGTTTAAGTAAATTGTTTTCTCTTCCTATCTGAATCAAAGTAAAAACAATCAACGAAAGTTTGCTTTGTTTTGGTTGTGACCTGTGACAGGAAAACAAATTAAAATATGAAAATAAATTTTATTTTCAAATGTTCGAAGGGATTGTTGATCTGAGGTTTAAACGGCAGAATAGTATCGTTTAACTTAAACTACAGAATGAACTCTGTTCAAGGATTAAAAGAAACTGTGAAACCAAATTTGTTGTTGAACTGAAGTTTAAACCAAAAGTGGAGTTTAAACTCCCACTGTGAAACTGGGGGTGAATCTGTTTTGAAATGATCTTTGAGGTCTTGAATGTGGATTGCTACAAGCCCATGTATGGAGATTATGGAAATTCGTAATATCATCTGTTGTGAATTGAGATTCGTCTGTCCAAGGAATTTTTGAAATTTATAAACTGGTTTTCATCCAAGCTTCTCTCTAGCAACCAGTTACCAAATTCGAGTCTCTTTTCAAAATAATCGGGAAGCAGTTCTTGCACAGGTGTATGGTGATATGGATACACATTTTCTCCATGCAGTATACTGGAAATTTTGTGTGTTTGGAAACATTAAACTGTAAAGCCAAGCGTCTTATGCTGATGGAAGGATCGATTTCAATAGCTGCCAGTATTCTTTCATCGACCGAAACTCTTCTTGTGCTTGCAGCTTCCGCGTTAGGTCTTGCAGTTAAAACTGATCCAGTTTCTCGAAGCCTTCGAAAGGTAAAAACATTTTGAGAAGGAAGTCGTCTGTTAGGATAAATTTCCTATTTCCTGATATCTTCTATGTGCTCTTCTTGAATTTCCATTGCACAACCCATAAACGAATAAAATGCTGCTCTAATCCAACTGTAATCGTGACTTAACTTGATAATCTAATGAATAAATTTGTTTTTATATTCTTTTATACCACTTATTTAATTAATTTACCCATTAAACATTCATACCCAAAATTTAACTCTCCCTAGAAGAGGTAAGGTAATTAGGGTTTTGACAGGAAGTCAAGTCTAAAAAATTACCTAAAAACTATCAATTCTTAAGAAACCACTCCAATTGCCAAGTGATGCTGCAATAAAATTAGGTAAAAAACCCAAAATTTCGATTTTTGACCTGTTTTGGATTTTCCAAAGTATCATAAAATGTATGGGTTTTTGGGTGCACTCATTAATGAGTTTTTTCTTATTATTTTTTCGTTCATCAGGTAAAAATAAGAAAACTTTATGTTTATTACGCATTTTTTGATAAAAATTTACCTCAAAGTCAAAGTTTTGCCTGGGCAAGAAAAATTGAACACCATTTAAAATTAAATATCTGACAACCCTAAACACATATCAGCTTAATTTAAACGTAGTTTTAAAGGTTAGTATTTCTTCTAAAAAAAGTTCAAAGTGAGGTAAATATATTATAATCTAAAACCTTTTTCAGTTTGTAGTAAGTAAGGAAGTAATGTTGTTTGTTGTTGTTTTACACTTTTCTATAATTAAATTTTAATACAATTTTAAATTTGTTATAAATGTATTTTTTATTATTTCTTTGAACAAAAGCTTAGCAATGAGTTTCATCCTCTGTCGCAAAATCTTTTTACGTATATAATGCTACCCTAGGTTGAATTAAGTAACTAATACGGAAATACGTTGAATTCATTTATGAGTTGTTGGCGATAATTCAGTGCTATTTTTGATATTTAACGATTCAGTTCCAATCCCTCACTCCATTTATAAAATCTGTTATTTGCTCACTTCCTTATATCTCTCGACGAATACTACTTAGAGTCGAACAGGTTCCAAAAAAATGTAGGAAATTCTATTCCTGGTTCTAGTTGCAAAGGGTGCAGATAGAAACTTTTATTTGTGACTTTTGTGTGGCGTTAAGCACAGTAAGTCCTGCCCTTGCTTATTATATCCAACGTATTTTCCAGGTATCCTAGTTGTCGGAGATGTAAGTTTTACTAGAGGTATATTCGAGCATATGGTATAAACTATGAGAATTTGTTTGTTGTGCTCTATGCAAGGACTCTATGTTATCGCGCTTGAATATTTCGATCGATACACAAATCCACAACTAGCTTAAACAGATGTTCGTTGCCCACAATATCCTCCTATCAGTGTCTTCCCGACGGAGGCTATTTTCACAGCTTCTAAGCTAAAAAATGATATCACGGTTGAGCTTCCAATTTTCGTTTTGGATTTATTTTACGCCTCTTTTTTTTGGAAACCATAACATTCGATTTTTCGAGGTTTACAGGGAGATTCAAACATTGGCAGTATTCTGCAATCTTGCTGATATTGACATGTAATACGTCGGGCTTAACAGCTACATAAGCAAGAATTGGCGTTACGTTCAGTGAAATACTTCCTCTTATGATCTCGTGAATGTCGTTTATGCAGAGAGCGAAAAATAGGAGTTCAATAAACAACACCCATCGTTGTTTCGAACTAGTCTGATAAATTTTCGTCATCCCATACCTAATTTTTTTATAAATGCAGTTCATAGAAGAGCTCTTCGGTCAATATAATCTATTGCTTATTATGGAGCTTTAAGAAGGAATTACCGAACTGGCAATTTATTTCTTTTTCTTGTTTGAATGACTCATATTGTACTTCGGTGGTCGAGATGGGTATATCAAGAAGAGGGACTGTAAGGCATTGTGGCATGATTTATTTTGTCGAAGATAGATTTGTCTAATTTTCTGTGATGGATTTTTTCTCAGTTTTTTTAACCAAAAGCAGGACGTCTTTCTTTCTCTTTCGCAACACTCATCATACCATTTCTTTCTAGGTTTTCTGATTTTATGACATCTATAATTTTATTACCAGTCCACTCTTCCCAATCTTGGAAAGCAGCAATGGCTGATCATTCCATACAAGCTGGGGGGGAATTGTTAAAGAAATTGAAAGTCGAAGGCACTGCACAAAAATTTCGCTACCAATTTAGATGAAATTAATTTTTTGGATGCAATTACTTACCATATATGTAGATTGATTTGTGTAAAATCTTTGCAACCAGTGTGCCATCTATATGAAAACGTACTAAATGATGCATTGAAACGGATTTATTGAAAATTAAATAGTAATTTAAAAAAACCTGTAAGACTTGGATAAATCTAAAATAAACAACACAAATTTTTCCGACGGATTCTTCGTCATTTATTGTTGGTATAACGAATTAAATACAAAACAAAATCTTTGTGTTGCCCGTAAAAGTAATTTTCAAGTTATATGTGACAGTGACAGTAGATTCCAATACCAAAATTTATAGGAAACATATAACATTACAATTTCTTGTCTTTAGTAACCTTTCTGTTCTAATTGACTGAAACTAATTATCTCATTTTAAAAATATCTTTTATGATTTAAACTATGAACAGTTCCTTTAAAATATATTTTAGTCAATGAATTCATTATCATATTAAACCCCATGTTTTTCTTTTTTTTTAATTCAATAGAAAGTACGGTTTTTACATGGACTTTCTTGTTTATTTTATTCGCATATCAAGTACGGATTTAATTAGTTATATTAAATTTTAATTAATCATCGCTGACTTTTTCTCATTCCCGTATTCTGTTTCGATAGAACTGTGGGTACACATTCCATTCCATGTACTGATTCCTTTGGTATCATTTCATTTGATTTTAATTTTCTCCTCTACATCATTAACGCTGGATGTGATTATCACGCTAATGATGCTTTTTGTTTGCAGATTGTTTCCATAAATCGAAGAAGGGTCAATATTTACCTCGCTCAAATTCTCCAGCAATCTATATAGTCACCCGCAAAGTGACTATATCAATACAAAACGTCAGCGGACTGCTTTTTTCATGCGGCGTGTTTATTTGCTCGCAGGCAGACCTCCGCTCGTCTTGTAGCGAAAATCTCTGTGCATCCCATTTGCCCACCACTGACACAGCTTAAAAAATCGAATACGGTGAGACTGACTAGCCAGAAGATATTCCACCATCAATTAGGGTTCAGTGAGGTACGACGAAAGCATCGTCGTCGTCGTCTCGTCTCATTTTGTCCATAGTTTACACTTAATCTTGACCAAACATCTTTTTCAACCACTCAATGTCCGTTGGCAGCGGTAAGGGGCGTTCGTCGTCCGCAGCGGCTAAATGAGTTTCTTCGTCTTCTTTGGATTTTAATTATCCACCGTGTCCAGTCAATTCCATTTTGTAACAGCCAAAGACTGATCTGCTGTCAACATGTGTAAATTTTTGATCAATTGCTTAAAATATTATATTCTTTCGGAAATCACGTCATCAAGACTCAAAAGTTATGGCTTGACATTTCTCTCAAAATTTCAAATCAGAATTCATTGATCGAAACCGAAATCGTAGTCTCAGATTTTTTATTTAATGAGCACTTGCAAAGTTTGATAATGCGATTAATGGGATATGGAAATTGCAATTGACTGAATACTTGGACAATCGGCCCTAGCGAGGTATCCGTTCGGAGCAGAAAATTCTCCGATTTCGTACGATTCGAAGGATTTTTGGTTCGAGGTATTCTTCCGAACAGCTGTTCGGAATTTTTCGCCGACAATTTTTTAACGCACCCGGCAAACTGCGTTGAAGTGCGATCAAGTGCTTTATTTGTGAAATTTCTGACAGCTTAAAGCAATTGTTTTTCCCATTTCGTCCGACACAAATTCTTCGCAGAACAAATTGCGCTAACGTATTTGTGTATTATTATTCTTTCGGATAGGATACCTCGAAAGCAATTCGAACCTCCGACAAAGTATGCGTTGCGGACAATTTTCCGCTCCGAACGGATACCTCGCTAGGGCCGAATATATTTGCTAACAAGTTAGTCATAAGCTGAAACCTGAGGTTACAGCTGCAAAGGAACAAGGCACTTGCATTTCGGGACTCGTGAGTCCTGTTGACAGCAAAATTTCGGGAATTGAAAATAAAAAAAAAGCACGACAGAATCGCATGTGGATTAAATTAGAAAAAATTGCGGTCTTATTTCTATAAAAGTATGAAGTTATGCAACCATAATTTGAAAAAACGGTATTTTTATTAAATTAGTTTTTTAATTAACGAATTTCTGCAAAATGTTCTTAAACAAAAATTTGTAGTTTCAATTTAAAGTATTAATAATATTCATTTTAGAAAATAATTTCAAAACCTAATTCACTCGTTTTCAAGATATTAATTAAAAAAAAAAACCAAAATTTTTTATTTTATTTATTTTCAAAAATCTAAAAAATATTTTTTCAAAAATTTGTCTGTACAATATATGTAAGTTCCAATTCTAAGTAACTCCTGTATTAACATTTTTATCAAAAGTGTTGGAGCCGTTTTTGAGATAAATAAGATACTTAGTTTGAAGAAAATCGCTTCACCGGTCTTGGCTGTAGGTCGAGGTACACACATACATATATGAACACGGAAACACGTCCTTTTGTAATTGTCGTAATATCAATTTTGATCAAAATCTTGAGTTCGATATTTTTTCAAAGGCAAACTGCCCTATAGTACATTTCAAAAAGGGTATCTCAAGTTGCTCTTGGTTAAAGACAGAAGGTTCATGGTTTTAGGTGTGTCATTTAATTAGTAAATTGGTAACCAGCCAGACGAAGGTGTACAGCAAATAGGCCTTGGAACATGAATATTACGGGGACCATATCCATGCAAAAAGAGTAAATATTAATGTTAAATATGGCACGGGATGAGATCAACGCGCGGAGATGAACTTCTCGCTTCACCTGCCCAAGCCAGGGTAATTATAATCCGCAGAATGCGAGTCGCAATTTAACTATCGAGCTTTTAGCTCAAAAACGGCGAAATGAGGCGAATAAATTTGATATTTTTATTGAGACTAGTTGGGATCTTAATCGCCAATTTAAAAACAGTTAAGACCAATCAGGATGGTTCCTTGAATTGCATTCCCATCAGAGACAAGCCAGCTCTAAGTTAATTAGTATTTTTCGGTTTTATTGATCAATCAATTTAGTTTCGATGCTGGTGACTAGGAGTATGTTTTTGCAACAATATTTTTGAAAGTTTTTTTTTTCTGCTGTTCAATACGAGTACCATGAGGGCATCTTGTCATTATAACTTTTGGTCTTTGCAACACAGCGCATACTGTGCTGGTGGTCATTTCATTCCAACGGGTCCTTCTTCTTTCGCTTGCAAGACGATCTACCGACCGACTGTCCAGCAGTAATGATGATGGAAAGCCTCAGTTTAAACCCAACAACGCACTGAACAAACATAATTCGAATGTTCGGCACATCAGTTAGGGTCTTTATGATGGGGCATTAACTGGCAAACAATGAATCGATGATTCTGAGCAAATGGTGGTTATGAACTTAAAAACTCACACCTTTCTTTTTGTTTTGAAATCCATTGGCTTTGGCCAATCCGTTTTTATCACACAGTTGTAAACCTATATACAGCATAATAGATACATCGATGAGGTTTTAATTTTTGTTTATTTGTTTGCTGAGGCATCAATCGCGCTTAAAGTGAGTGCAAACAAATCAAAAGTTCTCAGGTTGTTCATATTTTTAAATCTAATTTTGTGAAGAGTTTCTTTTTTTTTAATAATGTGAATTGAATTGGGGTCTTGTACATGACTAAAAGAAAGGGCAGAGTGGATACGCGATACGCATGAAGCAGAGGTGTTAAAACACAAGTGTTTCTGACCTTAATATCACAAATTTTCATCACGAAGATCTTTTAATACATTTTAAGCCATTTAAGTTAGCCAGTTCATAGTGGTGGAAAAAAAATAAAGAATGCACACAAATGGGTCTAGTGTATAAAATCTTTGATATCTTCAAGTTTTGAAAATGAATATTCTAAATAAATTGCTTCTTTATTACTTTTTAAGGTATACCAAAACGGGGGCTTGTGTCAAAAACATCAAGTTGTGCTCAAAGGATGTTTGATGTATGATTTTTGTAAATACACAATTAGTCCATTGACATATAGTAAATCAATTTATGATTTTTTATACCTATAAAGTATAAAAAAATTAATTTAGGTTTTTGCAGAAAAATGCAAAACAAAAACATCAATAGAAACACTGGGTCACGAACATTTAAAAAGTAAATTGTATAACTTTTTGAAAGATTTTGATGCCCTGAATATTTTTCGACCTTTCATTTGCTATTACATTATTTGTGTAAATTTGGTAGAATTTGGTAAAACAAATTAATTCTTAATCTAACTTAATGTATCTTGAAACTAAAAACTTAGGTTCTCTTCAGGCAAAATATGAATGTTTCTCTTCCAAAATCATTTTGATTACTCCCTCCTCGAGAGGGTTCTTTCAGGCATCGTGGAAGGATTTGCCTTGCAGAAGGTGTTGAAGTTGATTCTAAACATCCAATTATTCTCCCAAGACGGCACCAAATAACATCACTTATCATAGAGGGCGTTCATTCTAGATATAGACACAAAAACGACGAGACAGTAGTGAATGTCTTACGACAAAGATTCTACATCTCTCATATTAGATCTTCTCTTAAATTCGTAAGAAAGTCATGTCAAGAATGCAAGAATAATAAAGCTCAACCTCGCCCTCCAATCATGGCTACTCTTCCCCCTGCGCAACTTAGCTCATTTTGTCATACGTCGGCGTCGACCATTTTGGCCCGATAACAGTCAGCTTAGGTCGAAGGACTGAAAAGCGTTGGGGTGTCCTCTTCACTTGTCTCACCATAAGAGCCATTCATATTGAATTGGCTCACACTTTGACGACGGACTCATGTATCCTGTGCCTCCGAAATTTTATAGCTAGAAGTGGTACTCCACTCGAGTTTCATAGCGACAAAGGCACTAACTTTCATGGTGCAGAACGGGAGTTACGGGAAGCATCTGCGGCTATTTAAAAAGGCAAATTAATCGTAGCAGAATACCTGCCAACACTTACCAGACGCTCCAAATGGTTCACTCCTGTGAAATCTTTAGATGTTATGGACATAGTCTTGGTCGTCGACCCAAACAGTTGACCTAAGGGGCGAATAATTAAAATAAGGCCGTCGAATGATGGTCAAGTAAAAAGCGCCACAATCCAAACTCAGAGTGGGATCTACGAAAGACCAGCAGTGAAGCTAGCAGTCCTTGACATCAAAGCTCCAGAAGACAACAGTCCAGAGGCGGAACTACCAAGGGGGAATGTTAGCGCAAACGCACCACAAGTGGTAGTAGTTCACGAGCTGACCAGTGAGTGGAGCTTCCATATTTAATTTACTAAATCTACCAACTTTAAGAATGTTCATTTTTACATTGGCTCTAACTTGGCCACGAGGTAGTCCGAATTGTAATCAGATACAACAATTATTTTTAGAGAAAATTACATTTACTTTTCCGAGATATCATTGTATATCTATCTCGAAGAAGATATACCTACTTAACATATTGTCAACTATCAACTGTATACAAATAGAAACCAATAAGCAACATTTTTTAGTAGGGAATATTGTGTACTCTCTTACAAGTGGTCTCTTATAACCACAAGCGTATCCGAATTTTTATAACAGCAGTACAGTTCGGGTATTTCTCAAACCGAAAAATCGCAAGTAGAGTACCACTTTTAAAGTCTAACATCCATATATCTATACGATCCATTGCAGACACAGAACTTGTACAATTTTGATGACAAAAAAAATTTGTACAGGATCGAAAATGCATGAAAAATTTGGTCGATAGAAATTCACAAATGTATGATTTATTTTTAATTTGCACGTGTTAAAGGAATTATGAGTACCCTTTAAAATAGTTGACGTAATGCGAAGTTCCTGCTATGTGAAAAACTACATTCCAACTTTTTTACAGGGGAATTCATTCAAACGAAAACTGGAGAAAACTCAAGAATAAAGATGTGCTAAATATTTTTTTTAAATTGTTCTCAGTATTGTTTTCGAGGGAGTTCACTGTCCACATAGCTTTTTTTATATTTTCGACTTTCTTACTCTTATAATTAATTGTTTTATACAGAAGCTTCTTAACAGTTTAAATACTACTAGGTATTGAATATTGAAATTCTTAAAAGAAAACGTTTTTCTCAAGACATAGTGTGCAAATAGTGAAAACAAATAAATTTAGAGGCCATGACTGCTCACGAAGAGTCTAAGCCTTAGGACTTTCAACCCTCAAACATTCCTGTGTGCGTTATACGCTATTCACACCTAATGCAAATCTAGATTTCGAGCAAAATTCTCAAAATCTCATCCAAATCTACTAGATTTCCCATACATTTTCAGATTTCTAAATCTACTAGATTACGACAAAATCTCCTCAAAATCTACTTTCAAACACAAGATTGTTAAAACAAACAATCCTTTCGAAATGTTCTGCCTTTTCAGCAAATTGTCAGCAAGCGAAAAGGCAGATAAAGGATTCCCTTTTTGAAATGTGATGAGAGAAGGAGAGAAGATAAATTATATCCGAGGAAGCAGGAAAAATAGACATAAGGAAATAGCTGTAGCTTTTGAAGGAATGTCCATTGTTGATGAAATTTAAATCATTGACCAGTGCCTTAAAGAAATAGTAGAAAAACTAAATGAAATTAATGCCGACAATAACAACATTCTAAAAGAATATATTGAATCAGCTAAGGAATTTCATATAGGTGTATTGAAAAATTTAAATAAATGATAAAGAATTTAAAATTAAAGACGTGTTGTCAATATGGTTGTCAAGGCCTTTTCCGAAATCTTGCTTTTAAATGTCTGAAACAGTTTTCTACAACTCGATGACATTTTAACAAAGAGTAATAAATTTTTTTTCTTCAAACGATTGAGAAGTTGAGAAAGGATATGGCTTGATTAGGTATCTGAAAATCTTAGCACATTTATACATATAAAGAAATCTGTAACTTTATAGTACACATTATTATTGAGTATACAAAAAAGATCTTTACAATTGCAT
Source organism: Chrysotoxum bicinctum (assembly GCA_911387755.1). Taxonomy (NCBI): domain Eukaryota; kingdom Metazoa; phylum Arthropoda; class Insecta; order Diptera; family Syrphidae; genus Chrysotoxum; species Chrysotoxum bicinctum. The sequence continues at coordinate 33,493,576 of OU426988.1, forward strand.
TATTATAAAGTGGAGGCTACAAGAATCTTACAAAAATTCCTCACTTTTACTATCAAGAATTTTTAATTATCAGGATTCATTTTTTGTTCATATAAACAAGAAATCAAAAATAGTTGGCAAGATGAAAGAAACGTCAAACGAAATCCTGATTCTGTTCAGTCCAACGCACTAACCATTATACCAAGGAGTACTATATGTAAGGCTTCATTCAAATATACCGAACAAAACCTATTTCAACTTCACATCACTAAAATATATTCATACACATTTTTGTAATGAAATTTTCGCGTTCAGGAATCCACACGAAAATCATTTTGGCATCGAATACAATAATTGGTGTAAGTTGATGTACGAGTACCTATTCGGACCATACATCATGAACACACTAAAAAGGTCGTTTCCTGATACAAAGTTTTCCTCACTTAAAACAAACGTGTTAATAATTTAATTAGGAAACCCAAGCTAAAACACAAAAAAATCTTGTTAACATTTATTTATTGGTTTAAAATAAAGCATACTCACAATATTCTCCTTAATGTCTTAACTTCTATTTTGTATTCATCTCTCAGTTTGTCTCAGAACTATAAGATACTTTTTCAAGTATCTTTGTTTAGCAAAATAGAGAAAGAACACAAACCAGAAAAAAAAAACAAAGAAAGAATGTAACACATCGACTCACCACTTAAAAGTCAAAATAAACTCAAACAAAAGACATGCGGGATGAGCGCGGACCTAGCTTCCAAGCATGGTGATGGTTTGGTCTGCCAGATTGAGTTGCTGCCGATGGACGATGGACCATTCTATGATTCTATTGAATTTAACAGCTCTTAGACTGCTACAGTTGGGTGAAGTGAATTGGGCACATACCACTTGGCCGACCGACAACCGCATCTTTTAAGGCCTGCCTTTATGTTCTATGTTATTCCAAAGCAAACAAATTACCTCACACCGTTCATAAGTTGTCAAGACTCGGTGTTTGAGCTTATACCGAAAATGCCGATTTATTCTGATGTACAAATACAAATGTATTATCAAAAAGAAAAAAAAAATAAACAGATTTTTCGTTTAGAACCTAGGTTGTTGAAAAAAATAGAAGAATTTTAATTTTAATCCGTACACGGACAATTGGTTAATCTGGTCAACGGACCGGGTTTAAACGGTAAAGGAGGTATTGTGTTCGAAACAATAATGAAGTATCCTACTTTGAATACGAAAGGTTTAAATGTTTGTTTCTGGACAAAAAGGTCTGCTCAACACCTAGGGATTTTATTAAGCTGTATCTACATATTTAGTTAACATTTGATTTACTGAATTGAAGTATAATAATCAATTTAATCGAAAACTATTTGACTAGAATAACTTTGGAAGTTGTTGGACAATATTTTTCTAGTTCGGATTTACTTTGGAATTTATTTTAAAGTTTCTTTTACGAAATTTATGATGTACTGATGTGGTTTTTAATACTTTTTGTGGGTTTCAATTTGCTGGCAACCAGTCTTTCTACAATATATACTGTATCAAAGATTATCGAATACATAAAAAGTTAGGTTTTGTATGACTCTATGCTTTTTCGTCAGTATCAACAACATCAATACAAAGGCAATAATGAATGTTAAACTCTCGAAAAAAAAATTGATAAATGAAGCAAATGTCTTAATGTTTATCAACCAAGATAAGTTTTTTAAACTTACCTTTATGGTGCGTTTCCTTAATCAATCAAGCAACAGCAACACAACTATGTTTTGCCCTGAAACCAGATTGAATACTATTATGCCCGATCTCACGAAGGACTTTTTTTAAACATTTAACAGGCTTCTAAAACTTAAAATGGGATGTTTTGGTTCCAACAAACGCTTTTAAATTAAACAAGCTTCCAAACACCCTTATAAACTAAATGCCCATTTTTGGCTCATTTTTAAAAGTGTCATGAGATACAGCTTACAACTAGATATAGCAGCGGATATTTCTGTTTTGTAATATTTCAATTTTCAATTTTTGGAGATACAAAACCAATATAGGTAAGCAAATTTCGAATTTGAATGTTAATAATATCATGTTTATGATTTGCATTATATTTAGAATAATAGACTGGTCGTCTTCATCAGATGACGACGAAGAGCACTATACAGTATTCCCCGCTTAATTGCACTGACCATTTTGTCAGATTTTTCGGTCAATTATCCGGGTGGTTCAATTAACGAAACCCCGCTTAATTGACCGACCTGTTCAATTAAACGAAACCCGTATAATTGCACGAGTCTGTCAACTAAAAATTAAAATATTCATTCCAGAAATTTAGTATCAACATTATTTCATTGTCAACTTACGAAAACCTTGAAAAAACTGAAAAAGAATACACACACAAAAATATTTGAACACGTTTTATTTAAAAAATAAACATACATACATAATTAAAACTATGAAACAGAAATAAATTATTCTTAAAAAAAAAGTCACTTTTAGCTTCGAAAAGGATAAAAATAAAATGCACGACTGGATCGCACGAACTTGCTCTTATGTAAAAGTACTTTGGAATTTAAGGTGCATTTTATAAATATAAAACATGAATTTAAAATGAAATTGCCGTCTGATTTCTAGAAAAGTATGAATTTATGCAAACAAAGTTTAAAAAATCGTTTTATTATTAAATAAATAAATTTTTTGTATAAGAAATTTCTTTAAAATTTTTTAAGAAAAAAATGTGGGATGCGAATTTTAAGTATTTAATAATATTGATTTTAAGAAGTAATTTCAAAAAATAATCGTTCATAGGTTTTGAAGATATTGATTTTTCAAAAAAAATTTTTTTTTTATTTAAAACTCAACAAATAATTTTTCGAATATTTTTATATACAATATTATTTTAAACTTAGGGGGACTCCTACTGAAAATTTTTGGTTAAAATCGTTAGAGCCGTTAATGAGAAAGTCGAAAATCAAAAAAACGGTTCTATGACAGGTACCGTTAATAACATTTTGCCCCAAATTTTTTTTTACCAAAACGTAGTCCATGTCCATAATATCACACCTAATTTTTTTTATCAAAATCGTTAGAGCCGTTTTCGAGATAAATAAGATTTTGCATTACGGGTGTATGGGGGGTACCGTTAGTTTTAGAGCTAAAAAAAAAATTTCAATTTCCCCTCTAGGGAATCACCGAAGACCCATAACTACCGAGTTTGAAGAAAATAGGTCCAGTGGCTTAGGCTCTAGATCGAGGTACAGACATACAGACAGACAGACAGACAGACAGACAGACGGAATTGCCGGACCCACTTTATTCGTCTTCGCTATCATCGTAATGTCAACTTTGATCAAAATCTCGAGTTCGATTTTTTTTCCAAATGCAGAACTTGCCCTATAGTACCTATATCGCAAGTAAAAAATAATAAATACAATAGTAGGTATGTACCTCGAAAGGCTCATAATGGTTATTTGCATACATTGGTTTGAAAAAAAATTGTGATTTGATTTTGATTGATTGTTTTGTTTTGAACAATGTCTTCTTGTTTTTCAGCTCAACTGTAAATTTATTTAGTGGTAAGAAGTATAAACGTAGAATTGCAATGTCCTGAAGAATTTCGAAAGTCGATGGTAATATGGCTTCAACTTCTTCTTTTTCTTAAACCGTTTTTAAAATTTCGGCGTCTGTTAAGCATTGTACTTAAGTATGTTGTCTATGACTACGATATCATTTTCCGGCTTCTCTTCATCTTGAATGATACCTGGGGGGTCATTCCGTAATTTTCTAAACGATAATCGTCAAAACGATAATCGTCAAAACGAATATCGTCCATGATTTGCTTCGCGTAACTCGACTACTATCGTCTCGTCAATCGATCACAGTTTTAGAGATTTGTATGCATTTCAGTAACTCTCAAACCGTAGTCAATTCAATAGAAAACAATACAAAATGTCAATTTACGGTGGAAACTCAATCACTCAACTACAGTCACCTACAAAATTCAAAATTAATGCAAGACGATACCTATTTAGCTATCGTCCAAACGCTATCGTTTTGACGATAGCGTTTTGACGATTATCGACTTACGTGAATCAAAAAAAGGCAACGCTATCGTTCAAACGATATCGTCTGACGATAATCGAGTTACGGAATGACCCCCCTGTCTTTTAAAAAACCACTTCAGACGTAGGTTAAGTAATAAAATATTTCTAATATTTGTTTCATTATAATTTTTTTGTAAGTCCAATTATCCGAAAAATGTCCATATATTTTTTTTTCGGGTGCATATTTTAAAGTTCAATTAACCGAGTAATTAAGCGGGGTTCAATTAACCATCTAAAAAGCTATGCTACTAATACGGGAAATTTTGCAATGCAACTTTTTCGGTCAATTAAGCGGGATGTTCAATTAACCGAGGTGCAACTAAGCGGGGATTACTGTATAGTAATTAGATGTGCAAGAGTATTTCGGATTGACAGGAATCCATTCTCCGACGATATTCATGATGATATTGAATTTAAAATGGGTTTCAATTTGTTTGGTCATCATTTAGAACCTAAAACTAACCAAAATAAACCCGTCAGCGCATTTAATCAAGTTCTTATTACTTTACTATTTTATGCCACAGGATCTTTCCAAATCTTTTGTTTACATCTGTTTTTTTTTTTTGCATTTCTTGGTATTTGCTTAATACATAATGCTTTCTCATTTTCTCTCATTCATTTCGTTTATTAGAAAGGAAAGTCAATTTATTTTTCCAGGGATGTGAAGAAAACTCAATTTTAACAAAAATTTCAGATTTAAAAGTCTGATAAATTTTAAGAGGATTTTTGATAAAAGTGCTTTTAGTATTTGTTTATGAAATTGGCCATTAATTAAGTTATTTCTCTGAAGATACGTTGTAATTTGTTGATGCAACAATTTTTCCATCACCTTAGACGAAAAACAGTAAGTGTAGTAGTATGTAGTTTTTGATGTATTTCTTTAAAAAAAAAATCTTACATTTATAAAAATAGTGAAAATAAATTATGAATGCAAATTTATCTACGATAAGCCACGTTAAGACAGGGGTTAAGTGGATGTAAACTTGAATTTAGATTTAGTATCGCATCTTCGATCAGAAATCCTTCACAGTCATCATAAATATTTCAAATAGATGGATAAAAACTTCGATACGGTTTGAACGAACAGTTGATCAATAGAACAAAAGATTGATGGTAATATGAGGAAATTGTTACACTAAAGGTTAGTTGAAACTGTTTTTCCAAAGTGCCAATAAAAGGAGGACTGTTCAAATTATTCTTCAAATATGTATGCGCGTGTGTGTTTTTTCCGAATTATATTTCTTAGACACTCTCACCACACTAACACACTGACTGTTAAGTAAATAAAACAATTTGTGAACATTAATGAATATATATATCATGGATTTGTCCTGTCACGCTTCAGAGTACACATACTCCAATGTTACCAACTATATTCTATATTCGGTACTTTGGGAACATTTAATAATTGATTCTCCCTGATATTATATCGCACTATATAACTAAAAATATACCAGCTGATAAAGAAATCCTGGGGTGGAATCGGCTAAGGTGATTGGTGATTATCACATTTGAGGTGATCACACCTTTAATTTTACATCTGGGTAAGGTGATCACAAAAAAATATTTAAAATTTGGCATCACTTTAGAAGAAAAGCATTGACGTTTGTTTTTCATCTCAGTTTGTCTTCTATTTAATTTCAATTTTTGCCGCGCGAAGTAGAATTTTGTGTAAAACAAATTATAATCGAATTAATTTTCATAAATAAAAAAGTTGAAAATATAAGTAAATGCTAAAATCCTATTTTAAGAATGTTATGGAATGAAATATACATGTTTTCTATAGGCCATAAGCCAACAAATCACAGATAGATTTGCTAACTAACTACATGAAACATCATCCGGAACTGGCAAAGTCGTTTTCGGCAAAGGGGAGCAACTCCAGGAATACCCATAGAGTTCTGTGGGAAAAACTTACGAAAACACTGAACGTAAATGGGCCACCATCTAAAAGTGCAGCAGAGTGGAAAAGAGTACGATTAGATCATAGAAAAATATTAGGTTTAGGCAGTCCGCAAATATAACGCGAAACAAAAAACTGATACGCAACAAAAAGTCCATATCGAAAACTGGGGCAGGACTTTTTGATGAATATCCGCTGGATGCAAACGAGGAAGCGATCGTTCAGGTTTGCAGTATGGATGCGATTATAAGTGGAATCAGCGGCGGCGCAGCGGCGCCGCGTGCCATGCTTCGGCTCTGATGCAGGTTGATATTTCTGAAATTTTTTCGTTTGTCATTTAAAATAAATTGTTGTTTATTTTAGAATTTGAAGATCAGTTAAAAAAACTGACTGGCAATACGTTAGAACTGGAGTCAGAAGTAACTGACGTACCACACACAATCAATGACACAAGAAGAAACCACCAGGACAAAAACCAAGAAAACAAAAAGCCATAACGAAAACTTACTAGCTAAGAAACAAATACAACTCCAGGAAAAATGTATTGAGGACCAAAAAGAAAACTTTAACTTTATGATGAAATCGCTGGACAATATAAATGAAACCCTTAAACAACAAACTTTGTAACTGGAGAAGGAGATTTCATCTATCAATACATCTTTAAAAAAATGAGTGATTCGATGCAAATTTTGTGCGAAATAAAACAAAAAGAAGGTTTATACTCCAATGCTCTTAAGAGAGAAGAGTTGAACCTAAAGCGCATGGAGTTGGAGCTGGCGAAGGCTGTGAATGAAATGAAAATTTCAGAACTAAATATGAAGTAGTTTTAATTCATTTATTATGTATTGATTAGTTTTAAATTAACACGAAGTTCCTAAGTAAAAATAATTGTGGTTTATTTATTTTCTTTTATTTTATTTATTTAAGTTTATGAAGTGATATTTTATTTTCATGAATAAATAGTTCTTTTTTTAATGTTTTTCTTTGATTAATTGGATTGTTAGTCCAGAGATCATCCCTAATACGACTCCTAATTTGGGCTCCAGCGTTGATGTTATTTTCTTCCTGTTCGTTGTACGAGTATGTATTTTCTGTAGCAGATACTCTCAATTCTTCAGGGAGTGGTACATTATTGCCGCAGCATATGTTGTGCAAAGCAGCACATACATTTATAATTTGCGCTGACCTTTTTGGAGAGTACCTGAGTTTCCTTTCTTCTAATATGCATCTCCACCGAGCTGATGGTTAGAAAAAGTTTATTATGTTTGTCATATAGGAAAAAATTAATATATTAGGTACTCTTCATGACACCAATACATCTTTCTACGGTGCTTCTAGCCTGTGAGTGTTTATAATTGAAGTGAGCTTCTGGTGAGTGATCTGCTGCAGTTCTATATGGTGTTATGAAGAAGGGCTCCAAAGGGTACCCACTGTCACCTTTTCAAATAAAAAAAAAAAAAAAATATTATTACCTAATGTTATAGATCATTATTATGTATTTTTTGTTAGACAGTACCCAGAAGCCATGACGATATTGTTCGACCTGCACAATATTTCAAGTTTAGCTTCTCTCTTTTTACACTCTGCCTCCATACGAAACTATCGTGGGAGCTTCCACCATATTTCGCACTTATAGACATTACTTTGTACTTCTCGTCACAAATCTAGAATACAAAATAAAATGAATATTCATACTTTAAAGAGTACCTATATCAAATTTGACCTACAACCATTGCATTTATGCTGTGTCTGCCTTTTCTATTAAAAAAACATATGCTCATTTTCAGAAGGGCGAAGAATCATTATGTGGCTTCCATCTATGCAGCCGATTACTTGAAATAAAATATTAGAATTTCATATATAATTATACTCGTACATCATATGTAGGTTTTTACACAAATAATAGATAAAATGTAGGGGTACCTCCTGGGATTCCAAATTTTTCAAAATAAAATCTTTTTGTTGTCTCCGAGGTAATAAATTTGATTACCAAAAGACACAATTTTCTCTCCTAACTAACGGTGCTTTGTCCCATCGGAGTCGACCAGTCAAAGCCAACTTGCCTTTGGTAGGCTCCCCCTCCACGAAAGTTCAGCGTCACAGCTAACTGGAGGGTGGGTGGTATATGGGCGGACCGAACTCCAGTGGGTAAATCCAAAAGCCGTGAAATGTATGAAAATGTATCTTTAGTTACGCGGAAATTTTTCAGAAATCTATTAAATCCAAAACAGACATAAAAAAGAAAAAAAAATCTTATGTGATTATCACATGTGACAGACACCTTACGCAGACCAAATTTGTTTTTTGTGACTGTCAACTCTCACAAATCACCTTAGCCGATTCCACCCCTGTTCACCGATTACCCATCAGACTTCGATCTACCAATATGAAGTCAAAAATATGTTGGATATTGATATAACTGTGTGGTATCAGCAAGCGATCATTTTCTTTAATACAAAACCCTTTGTGATTGTCAGTCAACTGATTGACTTTTTTCGATTAACAAACGACAATTGCAATTGCAATAAGTACCCTAGAATATACTTCCAAACTACTATCTTACGATTTATATTTTATTCATTGGTCTGTTCTTTAACATAATGTATCGAATGATGAGCCGTATTTCATGAAATCATGAAAGTTTTCCAACATGTACCGATAGCCGTCACCAATAACTGTTACAGCATTACCTATGGCATCCTCAAAGATATATAACTTAATGACGCCGCCCCCGCCGCCGGCCGGCCCAAATGGGTAGGGTGTAGTGGTATTTGGTATATCAATTGAGGGTTTACAGTGCCCCAAAAAGAACCATCAAATCGATATGTGCTTCGTCACTCACAATGATTGTTTGCCAAAAATGTCGGTCGTCTATAGCGAGCTATAACATTAGAGATGGTCATTTCCATGCTCCATAATACATTTTTACTGGCCACTCTCCGCGACTGTCAAATGCGAACTGGCAATAACCTACATATATTAACTTTTTTACCCACGTCAAAACTGAACTCATATAACTTTTCTTAAGCTTTCTAGAGAAGTTTGTCAGATAATATTTATGTCCGTAATGTGATACCACCAAGTTAACTCACAAACAACAATTTTGTCGGATAATTTTGCCAGGCAATTGCCAGAAGACTATCTCTGAATATCGCCTCAATACTTCTGAATCAGTTTCACTTTTTTTTAAATAATTGAAACCTGAGTCATTTTATGAATTTGGGACTCTCTTGTCTATTCTTTACAATCACTAAAACTAACCGACCTTTCATGACTAATTAATTCCTTTTAAGATGAGATACTTTTTTTTCGAAAATACCACATACACCGATACACGATTCCGGAGTCTAACAAAAGGCCATACAAAGTCATTTTCAGCTATTGCTAATCTTTCGTGCATTTGTAAGATTTTTGAAATCAGCTATTGGACTGTAAACAAAACACGAGTTCTATAGCTGTGGATCGACTGACATAAACTAAGCGAATTTTGTTGGGACTGGTGATGGCCTTATTAAATACTCTGATAAAGTCTTACTCACTGTAATTCTCACTAAACAAACTCAAGGCACTCGGCGTTTAACCTTCCATAGATTCAAAATTATTGAAGTTATATACAAAAATGAACTCTGGTGTTCTGCAAGGAAGAAAAAACATTTAAGTGTCTAGTTGTTGTTTTACGGCAATACAAGGAAGTCTGAGGAACCAATATTAGAAGGGTATACGACAAAATCTAACTCATTACCGTTAAGGTTTAGATTTTTGTTCTTTATAATGAACGTTGTTCTTCTGGTTTGGTAACCTTTGCAAAGTATTCACTCGAAGCCGTTTAACTGCCTTCGATTTGAACTTCTATACGTTTGAGTTAAATGAAAGTGGCTGTATATAAATCTTGAACGCTAAACATCGATCGTCAAACCCTTGCAAGATTTACAATATTTCGAAATAAATAATGATTTATTTATTACGAATGACAGCAAGCTAGAAAATTGATTCTACAATCAAATTTTGTAAAGTTATAAGATGATAATACATATTTGGAATACTTGACTAATTGGTTACCCAGTCGTTAAATACGTACAATTTGAAAAAAATTAATATAATTTTTGTTTGGAAAATTCATTGTTACCATCAAAAGAGCTATATTTCCACACACACTTAGAAATTGTTTTTAAAGTTCTATTCAGAAGTTTTCAATATTAATTTAATTTTTAATGTATGATCCGCCAGTCTTAACTACATCTACTCAAATGGTTATCATATACTAATGGGAATAAATGTTTATGGTTATGAAACTAATTCTTGGCCAGCGTCAGATCAAATCAACTAATTTCCCTCCTTATACATATGTTTAATGAATTGTTGGCGTATAAATCGTGTACGGGAAAAAACGAAAAAACTCAGTTAACAACAACCATCTTTCGTGAGCTAGGAAAAATACTAGTCGTTCAAATGCAGTACATAAACACATATTGGAATAGAGCTGATCAAAACACTTCGGTAGCACGATGGGCAGTTTATCGATATCTAAATCGATTCACAGATGAGGTCTTGAGTTTGAGTTCCGTGGTGGAAAAAAGCTTTCAATTAAAAGCGAACATATCAAGACTAAGCTCCACATAAGGAGTCTAACGAGAGCATTGATACTGGCACAATGGCAATAAGTCTATCCCAAACTTATTGGTCTGTAGCACACTTAAGTTATAATTGATTCAATTAAATATGAAAAATTAATTAGCTTATTAATTTAAAATACTCTTAGAACCACCGATTCAGCTGGCTTACATTCGAAGATTCGGACTAATAGAGTTCCATACTTATGTTAAGGCTAAATCACTATACTAAAATCAGTCGGTATTGAAATAGTGGTGCTCATTTTCAACCCTGTTTGCTATTATCTTTATTATTATTTTCATATTTATCTTCATTTTTCTTTTTCTTTTTTTTTTGCAGTATTCTTTTCTCCAATAATATCTTGGTAGGTGTTCAATTGTTCCGTTTATCCAAAGCGTTAGGTCGAAAGTCATTATAAATCTCTCTTATCACGTACGCACAATCTATCAGGCATCAGCTTAACTATCGCATGAGTTCCCATACAACTGGTCAAATACTAAAACAGGTATTTTGGTAGTACCTGCATCTATCGAAAAATTAAAAAAAAAAAGATGAATTCGATTCTTTTTGAGTGACGTCCCAAGTCTACAAACTGAATGAAAAAAAACGCATTTCATTAATCTGGAGTTGCAATTTCTGTTTAAATTGGGCCTGAATTGGTGGGTTGTGTATCTTCTTTCAAAGAGTCTTACGTGATCGGAGTTAACAACAAAAAACCGTGCAAGAAAGTTCCGTATAGGTGGTCATTATGACAAGAAAAGGAACATCGAGCAGATCGACCGAACCACCGACAACCACATAAAAATTGAAGCGCAAAAATTAAGAGTTCGTATATGTAGCTCTTTGTAAAGCCTTTTTTTTATTTCATTTTAAGTTGCACATGCACATTATTTAGAGCAGGGAGGTTCTATTTGTTTGTGTATTTAATAAGGAGCAGGTAAGTTTGTTTAAATTTGGAAGTAGTTTTAATATTGAGTAAATTTAGTTTCTCATGTGATCTTTGTTGATGGTGATAGATAGATGAACTAAAATCTTTGGGTAAAACTGAATGGTGAGGGTTGATATTGGTGCTCTTAAAGTTTACTCGATTTGGAATTTTAAAATCCATAATATGTGAGATTTATGGCTGAATCGTTGACTTCATTTGTTGTCATCAAATAATTAACATTAAGGCCGGTATTCACCGAGCGCTCATAACTTAAGAAGCTCATAAACGTATTCACCAAGCAATATTAGTGAAGATCTACGAGCGCTATTAAAAGTTAGGAGTGGTCCCGACCACTCCTAACTTACGAGCGCTCTCTTCGAAAATTTGTTCGCTTGTGCGTGTACCACGCACGCATTTGACTCGAATCCATGTGAGCAATGCCAAGTAGAAGAGTATCCATTTGCTGTCAAGACCAACATTACACAACATTTCACAGTTTGGGTATGCCTGAACAAGAGAGAGTGGCTCTCATTTTCGAACTTCGAAAAACACTTGCGAGTGGTTGGTGAATACCGCACAGAAATTTCAAGTTAAGAGCCTCGTAAAGTTAAGAGCCGTTTAGGAGCGCTCGGTGAATACGAACCTAAAAGTTGTTAGGTACGAGGAAACCGTCTCGAAATATATGCATTACAGATGGTCCTAATATCCAAAGTGGGTCACCGTCCACATTTTCCAATGTGCAAGACCAAAATTGAAATAGATATTAAGTCTTAATTTTTTTTGGAACTTCCCATGCTTTTTCGAAAGTTAAAACTATGTCCGATTTGTAAAATTTTTTTTATAACCAATCAAGAATTTATTACAGTTTTAGTTTGTCCAAGGCCTTTTTTTTTGCGGACAACCGTTTCTCCGCAATTTTGCATCAAACCCATTTTTTTCATTTTTTAAGTAGTTTTTTCACTTCGATATCATTTTATTCAAAAAAAAAAAAAACACTTTAAGCCAAAAACAAATACGTTCCAAATTACACGCGAAGAATAAAAATGAAAATAGAATAAACTTTTCCACGTGAATTTTTGATACTCACTGTGAATGAAAAAAAAAATGACAATTATTTTTAAACTGATTCGTTCTTTCTGTTTATAAATTTTCAATTTTTTGTTTTGAAACAAAATATTCAATTTTCCACGTTGCCTTAAGCTTTTTCCTGATGGTTGTACCACAGATAATTATATACAGATGTCGCATGCCCATAGAAAAAACTGACATATGAAAATGAAAATCTTCATTTGAAAGAGCTTTTAAGAAAGCTGTTTTCAATTTATTATTTTAAGATTATGTGAGAAGTGCTTTTTCTCTTTAAAATTTGTGCTCTCTGAATTCACGAATAAAATCTATTTCGTCTGTTGCTCTTGCGTATTCAACTCTGTGTCTGTAGGCTTCGTTTTTTTTTTAATACCGCCAGACCATTTTTTTTAAATAGATTTGTTATGGACACAAGAACACAAGATACCTACATTTTTCATAGAGGGATCTTGGCAAGAAAAAATTGTATTTTGTGTATTTTGTGTTTATCTGGGAATCTAAGGCACTTTTGGTAATAAAAAGGAAACTTACTTAGATATTTTGTTGCATTTAGAAGCAAATTAGGAACTTATGTACGTAGGTATTTCAAAGCCTTTGGATGGATTTGTGAAAATTATTCTCTATTTTTTAGGTAGGTAGGTAGGTATTTGTTCTTTACAATTCCCATACAAATTATTCTAATTTCGTTGCTCAATTTTGTCTATCAGAGCCAAAAACAGAAACAGTATTGTTTGTTAGTCCTAGTCCTAGTTGCTACATACATAGATACATACATATGTACGTATTTTGCATTCAGGTTCATGAGGTTATGATGACACCTGCAGGCAGGAAGGTTGGTTTTATTTGATTTGGTGCGATCTTTTGATGATGGCGAAAATAACGTGGTTGACTTTTTTGGGTTTGATAAAAATTAAAAAAAAATCTGAAAAAAAAATAGTTAAATTAAAACTTCAATTTGAAAGTAGGGCGACAAAGAAAAAGAAAATAAAGTCCTAAGAAATTGTGGATACAGATTTTTTTACGGGTTAGGTACCTATTTATTTTATACCACCTACCTACTTAATCAAGAGGTTGTATGGTTATGATAGGTTGTAGATAGGTATGTTTGTATGAAAAAACGCAACCAGAAGAATAACTGTAGGTACGAGAATATACATTGTACATAAATACGTATAGTACATACAATTTTTCAAAAACGTATGCCTAGGAATTCATTGCGTTTGTGAAAATTTATTAAAAGGTGACAATTTTCTAGTTATCAATTAGATACAAACATACAAATTAGCTGGTTAAAGCTAACGATAAAATTTAAACGAATCGAAAAATTGTTTTTTAAGAAAAAAAGCGTGCGGATAACTTCGAGTTTCGGTTTGGAATAATTTTATTCTTCTTCTTGTTTTTCATTTTTACAATGTAATATGGCCGGATGGGCGGGAAATTCAAATTTTAGACCAAATTTAAATAGTTCACAACAGTAAATTTTTTGTTTTAATTAATTCATTTTGATTTGTAAAATTGTTTGCATCGTCAAAATACCTTTACTGTAGCAGAAGTTAATTTATAAATGTTACGAATTGTCAAATGCATTAATTTATGCCTACTACAAATTTCAAAATTATCTCATTTCAGTATAAATAAGAAAACGTAGTATGTATGTACATACGAAGGTACATAAGAACGGTTTTTCTGTTTTTCTATTTTTTTTTGTAAGTGAAAAAAAAAATGTTAATAAAGAAAAAGGAGCATTTTTTAGCTTTTCTGCTCTTAGCCTATTCCATATAAAATGTCTGAATCATTTATACTGTTAATTGCGTATTTGCTTAGTTCACCCACCCTTTATCCCATTTTACATTTATTATTTTTACAATCCATTTTTAGTTTTTCATAGATACTGTTTAATTTTTAAATTTTTCAATTATTCGCTAAGTTCTGTAGCTTCTTATTTGTATATTAAGGTGTTAAGTTTTTCTAACGTTCTTGTCATTTACAAATTTTTGAGAGAAAAATAATTACCAAGAAGTTGACTGTATATCAAGTCTGTGCGTACGGCATTCATTCTTATTGTCAAACCAATTTGAAAAATATGTTAATGCAAAATCTTAAGCATGTTAAACATTTTAGTAAGTTATACTAAGTTAATAATAGGATTTCGCTAATTTTAAAAGATTTTATCATCTTACTATCTCTAAACATTTTACTTAAGTTAAAATAACAAACTGGTTAGTTTAACTTTTAGAAATTTACTAAATTAATATGAAATCTGTCATTTTCCTCAAACAAAATCTCTTGGCAATTTTAGAAGAGTTAAATTGTGTTTTTTTATTTCGATTCGGCCAATCCGAGAATTTAAAAGTTCTTATTTCGATATAAAATAGTTCATAACAAAAAGATTAATTTTAATTTTGACACATAATAATTGATGATAGTGTTTAAAAAGTGAATACAAAAATATAAGTCTAAATTTTCAATGATGAGTTTTAATTACTACCTACTTAGATTCATCTGTATATACATATGTACAGTACATATGTATTTATAAAGTCTAAAGTCACATTATGTATTTTCTTTAATATCAAGATTTATATGTTAGACATATGCCGCGATTTTTCTGTTTAAATACGAAAACATTAGATTTCGATATCTTTAAATAAGAGTGTAGGTATAATTAACACTTTATAATAATTAATAACATTAAAACCTTCCTGTGTTATTTTATTTTATCTTTAGAAAACTCTTTCCTTGCTTAGAAATTTGTATGAAGACAATAATTAATTTTATTTATTTTTTTATTCGTTCTTTTAATAGAAGCTATTAACGTTTTGTGAAATGAATTCGCAATAAAAATATACCGTTTATAAATTATGGCGTAAAATTTTAAACAGTAAAACCGGCCTTACTTAACGCAGTCGCTTAGCTTGGAGGCTTTGTCCAACTCTTTCACAATTTTAAACACAACAGAAGTTAAGCGAATTTACGTTAAACAAATCTAATTTGAAGATACATAACTCAAACACAACAACACAAATGAAAAAAAAGAAGCCAAATAAAGCAAATAATTTTTGGTCGGAAAAAGTAAACTTCATATATATACTACCTCCGTACAGATTTTGATTGTTTATAAGTTATTTACATTAATTTAGATGAAATGAAGTATATGTATATAGCTAATTAACAGCATTCCAATTTAATTTTGTTTTTCCAAGGTGCAAATTCATTTGGCTATACTCGTCTTGGCATGCATAGGTACATAACATTATGTACATACTTTTGTACGACTGTTTCAAATTTCTAATATTCAGTAATTGAGTCTATTTACAAAGCACATCTTTTAAAGTATCCAATAAAACATCAGTAAACATTTTTACTTCGATTTGTTTTTGGTATGAAATAACCATTGTCAATATAGACAAAGTTCACTTTTAAAAGATAAACTAGCTAGGTATTTGCTGCTGTGAAAGTTAGACGAGCTCTTTAACGTTAAAGTATGGTTTATGTCCCTTAAAATTAACAAAAAGTCGGTTCTCTTTTTGTATACAATATTTAGAGTCGACTCGCATTCTAAAATTGATTTAGAGCAGGTTTTAAATGTTTACAATTTTGCGCCTGTCATTTATTTGTCTCACTCGTGACAAAAAAAAAGATCCTGACTATTTTCAAAATACATAAAGGTGGTGTTTTTTTTCCATTTCAGCAAAATAATATTATTAGTTCTAAGAAAGTCCAAGTATATTTTATAAAAAAAATTAAACACTCCTAACTGCGGAATTACACTTTAGGAAACTTCATAAAAATGTTCTGTACAAAAATTGAAATTCATTCACCCGTGCGCGGTGTGGGCTCTGTATTGTCAAACTTATAGAAAAACAAATGCACATTCTTCATAGAATACCGACCTATACATGCGGCTACTCCATGGATGAACACACACAAACAAACAATATCAACATGACGAACAGGTGTAAGGTATTTAAAAAAAAACAAAGATTATAAATTAATATAATACCTACAAATGATGGAGATATTAATATAAAATGTTCTATCTACCTAATGCCTTACCTTTTGCTTTTTTTCTAAAAAAACAGGATACCACAGTAGGAATTTGCTTTTTTTGGTAGATACCTACCTATGTACATCTATTCCACATGAACAAAGGTAGCCGCATTGTCTGCCAGTATTATCTTTCTCGCGCATAATAAAAAAAAGTTCTTAAACAAAAGAGAGAATATTATATTGTTCTCTTTTTAATTCAGAATGACTATAAAATTCTCTTCTTCTTATGAAACCTTCTTAAGAAAGCTTTTGTCTGCCCGAGATTGTCTGCTCGAGAAAATTTTCGATGACAGAATTTTGTATGGAGGTGAGACATCTGTATATAATTATCTGTGGTTGTACATTGAGAAATGAAAATCATAGCGTGGAAAAAGTTGTGGAACATACTTATTTGTTTTTCCAATCATGCCAGTGAACCAGCAGTCACTTTTATATGAAATTTTCATTTTCACTTGAACTGAGTACTAGGCTTTAATGAGTATTAATTTTTTTCCCTTTTCATTAAAGCCCAGTTCATTTTCTTATAAAAAAAAATTTTTGTTTCCTTAAAAAGAATACTACTATCAAAGTGAAAAAACTACTTAAAAAACGAAAAAATTATGTTTGATGCAAAATTGCGGAGAAACGGTTGTCCGCAGAAAAAAAGTCTTTGGACTAACTAAAACTGTAATAAATTCTTGATCGGTTATAAAAAAAATCTTACAAATCGGACGTAGTTTGGCAAAGATAGCCAGTTAAGGGAAAAATCATAAAAACCGTTATAACTCGAAAACGGGACGAAAACGAGAAAATGACCTCTTAAGTTTTTCGACTTAAAATGACTTCAGGAATACATGGTTTTCATTTGTGGCGGTGACTGTAGGACACCCTGTATATACTGAAATAAAGCCAGATGAATAGAGAATGAAAGAATAATATGAAGTGAACTCAAAAACATAAGCAAATTAAGATTTTATTAACATAAATAAAAATATTTTATAAACATTCTCTGATCCTAGTTTAGTTTATGAGCTATAGAAGCTTATAATGCTCTCATTTTGCACAATAGTGCCTACTCAAGTTATAATTAATTGTCACTTACTTCAAATTCAGGATGCTATCAGATCTTTATTAAGTTTTTTGTGTTGATTGAAACCACACAAGTTTCAATTTGGAGTCTGTTTCAACATTTTGACTTTATTAGAGTTTCATAAAAAGAGCTCTTTCAACATTTGAGAATGAGAAGGACCTTCAACTACAGACTACAGTACGATAGTGTAGTACGAACGAAAAAGACTTAACGACGCACGTGTTTCTTGTAGGAGCAGCACCAACGGAGAATAGGCACCTCGTCTATACACCTGCGATAGCCATTCATAAGTTGAACACTAGCATCAATGGGTTGATGACCTCTATCTAAGATTGGTAAAATCCTCTTTGATATGCGAAACAGCCTCTTCGACTTAATTTAGTGACCAAACAAACGAACATACTCGTATAACCAAACACTGACATATCAAACTCATCTACCAGACGTTGGAAGGGGCCATGCTCCTTCGGGCCTGGAGATTTCTCAAGTGGGGGTAGGTAAAGGAAAGGAATACGACCTGAGAAGGTATACCTCTCCCTAGCCAGGTTATTATGTGACGACAGAAATTTCAATACTTTAGAAGTACCCTCTGACATTTCAGGCTATAGCTTGCTGTAACCCATCTACACCCTTAACGGGCTTGATAGACATAAGATTATCATAGGTTTCAATTTCAATACAAGAGGTCACAAACCCTAGGGTATCACAACGGATCTATAGGTGCGTTTTATTATTCACAAATCTATCTGGATCCGGATCTGGATCTTCCCTTGAAAATAAAACGATACGGATCTTAGTGACAGCAGTGTTATAAGACCGTCTCTTTTTATCCTTGGGTTTGTAAATTTTAAATTATTTCTTGTCTTTTTTCTTTACACTATAGCTTACACTACCTTACCCTAAAAAGCCATCTACTCGCCAGTGTAATAACTAATTTTTGGATCTTTGAAATAGATCCCGATAGAAAACAGGATCCCAAATTGTTTTTGTAATACATGCAATCCAGATCCGGATCCAGATAGATTTGTGAATAATAAAACGCACCTTATATTGATCTAAGTGTGAAGGTAACAAAATCAACTGTCAGCCCACTAACCTAACCTAACCTAAACATTTCACTTGATTTCATAACTTCGAAATCACTTTAATGTCGATTTCCTTTACACACTAGGAATTTCGACCCCGTGTGGTGTTCGTATTTCGTATACATGTAAGAGTATGTATGTAAATCCCTCTTCAAATATGGATTTGTATATTCTGATCCTGTCAAAGAAAATTCGATTTGTTTTGGTCTGAAGGAACACAAAATCTGGCGAGGGATCAAAATCTTCACACAGAAATTGATTTCTTATGTGTAAAGGAAATCGACATTATCTATGTATAAGCTAGATTGAAAAAAGCTGTCATCTTTCACTTATCAGTTGGCAAATAGAAAACTATTTTTCTTGTGAAGTTTTTTGACTGCTATTAAAGTTTTGTGTGTACCAACTTTGATAAAAGTATTTCTATAAAATATTGTAATTAGTGTTTTATTGCTAGGAGTGTCATTACAACATACCAATCATGAATATGCAGAAGAAAAATTTGGGAGATCATTCAAACTTATTAAAAATTGTTGAAGCTGCGTATGTGGTTTAAAGATTTGTATGATACTATCGACTTGAGTAACGTCAAATCCGTAAAACGTCCATTCCTGCATCTTTGCAGCTAGTCGCAACGAATTCTTATCACCCTCCTACTCTTGGACGCACTTACATAACTTCTTTCTCAGGTCATGGAAACCCTGATAAATTATTATCAGCTCAAGAAATATCTTAAATCTTTACATCGTCTTGCAAAAAGTAAGATTATTGCACTTGATATTTCAAAAGCGTTAAAAAGAGTTTGGCATCAAGCTATTTTATCGAAAATGCGTGCATTAGATATTGATGAATCTCTTATTCGATTGATTAGAAACTAATACTAATACCCAATACAAGTTGTATTGGTTGATTTTAAGTCTGAAATTTATGAAATAAATACTGGTGTGCCGCAGGGGTTCGTTTTGTCCACGACCCTCTTTCTGATATTCATCAATGATCTTTTGTCTGAAACTTCTAATCCATTAAATTGTTACGTTGACGACAGTACTTTGAGCTTTTGTTTTTCGTTTCCAAATGCATGTCCTTGTTCATTCAGTTTGGATTTGGAACTGCAGCGTATGATAAGCTCATTTAATTCTAATCTCGAATTAAATGTCTCAAAAGCTCAATGCTGTCTTCTGTTCTTAAGACGCAACCCACATCCCATGCCGCTATCCATGAGCGGTACTTGCATTGAAAAAAACGAACACCTCTCAGATCTGGGTACGTGCATCACAGAACACCTTGTGTGAATTGACTACATTTTCGACGTCATCGGCAAAAACGCTGCTAAGAGTTTAGGTTTCTATCGACGTTGCAAGAAATTTTTCATCCCTTCTGACCTGGCTGTTTAATTTCCATATTTGGGCAGGTGCTCCAATAACCCACTAGAGTCTCTTGGATAGAATACAAAAGAAAGAGCTCTAGAGCCAGTTGCGTTCCTCCCCTTAAGCAATTTAACCGTAATTCTCACGCTTCAGGGTGTGCCCATCAGTTTATTCTGGAGCGCAACTTCGGACGTAAGGTTAGATCTTAGATGCAGATTCTTTCTTTAGCCGCACTACAAGAAAATGGAATTCTTTGCCCGACTCTATATTTCCCTCCCAATACAATATTCACACATTCAAAACCAATGTGCATCGGTATCAGCCCAATTCTGAATGACAATTCCCGGGGAATTTTTTCTCTTTTCTCTACTCCCTTATTCTAAACAAAAAATTGCGGGAATTTTTTTGCTTTTTCCCTTTCCTCCTATTCCAAATAAAGTTCGAATATGGGAAAAAACATTGCGGGAAAAAAGTATGCATTCTAAATGCCAAAAAAGGGGAGAATTTTAATTCATTTAGCGCGAGTTTGTTCCCGACACAGTTGCTGGAGAGTTCGTTGCCAAAATGTAAGTTTTTTTCTTTTTGCAATTAAAATAACTTAAAATCTAAATTATTTTTGAGGTCAAAAACAACAAGCAAGTGCCAATTGCAAATGCTTTTAAATTTTATCGAAACTCATCGAGACATTGCGTGTGGGTTCCATAAAAGGCCTAAGGAAGAAATTTCACTGTTTTGGCAAACAGCTGAGAATGAATTGAATTCGTGTGGCCCTCTAAGCAAAACAATTACAGAATGGAAGAAAGTAAAATTATTTAGAACAAATAATAGCAAATTTTAATTTATTGTAAAATATTTTTGAAACCTAAAATACAAATAGTTTAATGAAGTATGATAACAAAAGTATAATTTATTTGTGTACATACAACCATTGAGGCAACTCTATAGAGGATTTGAGGAATCCCTTATGGTTTTTTGCTTCTTTCAAATTCCTCTTCATGCAGAATTCGTATTGCGATGCTGAACATTTTGTTGCTTTTGTATTTACATATAAATAATTAATTACAATGACTCTGAACCTATTCACGTTGATAGATTATTTGTTTTTATATTTTTATGTGTCAAATACTACAAAACAGCTGTTTCGAACTTTCATAATTCTAACTCCCGCTTTCGAAGGGAAAAATATTCTCCCGGGGAATTCTGAATAGGAGGATTCTACTCCCGGGAGATCACGTTTCCCGGGGAGTTATTTTCCCGGAGAATATTTAGAATTGGGCTGTATATCTCCTTTTAAATCCTCTTCAACTTTCCTAAAATGCTCAAACATTTTAAGGGTAGTTCTATTAATCGGATAGTCAAAATTATTGTATTTAGGCTTAGGGAAGATGGCAAGACCATTATACCTCTAAAACAAAACTAGAAAAATCGCTATATTTAAACCTTGACCCACACCAAAAGGTAAAGAAAAAATCTACCAGATTTTTGTATTGGTTATCATGACGCATGCACCCTCATACCTTTGTTTCCACTCAAAAACTTTGCTGTCGGTTCTTAGACTATACATAAATCTCAAGTCCAAATCTCGAAACCCATTTAAACCACATCCCCATTCATTGACAGGCGATTTAAATAATAATTTAACAAAAATATTGATACATATCTTTGTTTGTGTAATTCAGTAGGAACAAATAATTCCACTCATATTTTGTGTTCACGTATTAATAAATGGCAAGTGTTTAATTTAGAAAAATCTTTAATCTGTTTAAAAAACGTAGTGAGATTGTTTGAAAATATGGACGAAAAATAAGGCTTAAAGTATTTAATATTGAAAACTAGCTACTTAAGCGATCGCTCAATTAATTGATTGTCGTTTTGATTACAGAATGTCAAAACGACAATGAATTAATAGATTGATCGATTTAGTCCTTCACGCGATGCGATACCGGCCCTGTTATGAATCTTAAAAAGTTGTGTATCACCTGTGTAGTTCTTTTGTAATGGAGTTGTATGCGATTTATACCATATAATTTCGTGAATCGTAATACTTAAGTTTACGATTATGATGGCTTACAGCTACAGCCTAAATGAATGTACAAACTCTTTTTCAAAAAACTTGGCAGATCTGGAGGAAGGAGAAACATATATAAAAGACCCAAGAGACCTTGCTTACTTACTTCGAAAGTCAAACCCAAAAACTAATTCTGTGAATGTACGTAACTTATGAATACAAAGTTTTTCATATAGTTATTGTCGACATTGATAGTGGATTTCATACAAACCGTTTTAAATTTTAAAATTCATATTTGTCCGTCCTTTTTGAAAATAAATGAACCAAAAGGCAACTGAAAATAAAGTTGACCTTGGCCACGATAAATAGATCGCAAATAACAACACAATAATTTTCTGTTTTCAATTTTTTAATAAATTATTCATTTGTTTGTTTTTTTTTTGTTTTCGTTTATAATTCATTTGTTTTTATAGTTCTTTTTTTTTTGTTTGATTTTTGTGTTTTTTTTTTATTATTTCATATAATTTTAACTAGTTTTAACTTATGCATTAATAAATTCTATTTTTATATGTATATATATTTAAAAAGTAATTTATATATAATATGTATATATGAGAAATTTATTATTTTAAGAAAATAATAACATACATTATTTTTGGATTTTTTTTAGATGATTTTTCTTCTGTTAAAAATTATCGTAAACAAAAAAATACATATTAAAAATAATATACGTAGTTTGTTTGTATAATTTGGTTGTAATATTTTCTTAAATTTTTGAGACATGTTTTTGAGCATTCATTTCAATTTTTGAAACATTTAAAAAAAAGATTTTTTAACTATATCGAAAAAAATGGAGAAAAGTGCCTGGTTTCTTCGGTTTTATTTTTTTTTTCTAACTACATAGTTTTAAAAAATAGTGTTTATATATTTATTTATATATATATAGATTTCTATGTATGGAATTTTAATTATATATGTACAAAGTTATCAATTTAATTCTCTTTATTTTCTTTGCATAAAAAAGAAAATAAAAAGAATTTCGTTTTATGTAATTTTTATAATATTAGTTCACCTAATGGAATGAAGGACATCTAAGGAAGGGGAAAGGGAAGGATGAAATAACTGGCCAATGCAAGCTTAATATGCATTTTAATATTTTTATTTTTTTTTTTTGTGTAAAAACATAATGTCCAAAACTTATTTGTCAAAATAGAGAAAGAAGTTACGTTTAACAAAAAAAATATATAATAATGTTAAAAAAAAAAAGAAAATGAATTTAAATTTTCTTTTTGTTTGTTTGTTTTGCTTTTTTGATTCTAAAAAACTAAATAAAAAATGTCGTTAATGAATAAATATATAATATATGCAGGGGTTTTATGTACAAATTTTTAGGATTCGATAGGTACACATTCATGGGGATTTGTTTGATTCGCTTCTTTTTAATTTAGTTTTTTTTTCTTTTTCTTAATGACTATCAAAATATATATATTTAATTTATATAATCATATATCGCACACTTAAAAAACTATTTTTATTTATAGTCACGTTGGTTTATTTTTGTATAAACATTTAACTCATTTTTACAGTATTATGCCGCTAAGTATACAAGTTGTCCATATTTGCTATAACACAATCGATTTTTGTTTTATCATCAAACAAATTACTAAGGTACTTAAGCTAGGACTAGACTGTAAGTGGAAATACGGTTAAGCAAATAAGTTACTGAAATTTACCAAATTTCGTTTCTGAAATTGCATGATTCGATCCATGTGTAAAAAACTCTGCTCTTCTGATGGCTGGACAAATTTGAAAATCAAAATGAGTTCTTTTGAAACAGGTATTCTAAGACTAAACTGCAGCTTTCAATTCATACTAATATCTAATCACAGTCTAATCGAAGCTTAAGTAGAGATAACATTTGTTTCAGTAAGAGACATATTCTTGATGGTTTAAAGAATTTTCTTGGGGAATATATTTTTATATCTACAGTCAGTCAGCGAATAATTTAAACACACTTTTGTTTAATAAATTTAACTTATTTAAAATTAAAATAAAACAATTCAGTAAAAAGTGTAGCTTTTTTTTAGTAGGGATCAAGAAGGTAATGTTTAGGCTTACAAATGAAAACATGACTACACATGAGATGAGGGAACTATAAACCTTCAGTTATTTTTACAAGTCTAATATAAAAAATATTTTTGTATTGGATAACTACATATGCGGGGTCCCACAAACGACTGTTCGCTGATTTTGCGATGTCGCCGCCGCCACTGACGTCGGCCACCTTTGACTGCAATACGCTGAATCACCTAGGACTGATATCCTTTTACTGCTGTCCTGTTGGAGCATGTATTCTTTGGTTGTAGGCGGACTACTGAGTATTTGCGATGCTCGATGCATCAGTGATGGATCTGTGTTAAGCTGTTTTTGTGACTTTGCTCTTGCCAGCGGTGTTATTGTGCCAACGAAGCACTCACCATTGGCGTTGTTGTTGTCACTATAACCGGAGATTACAGCAGCTCCATACAGGCTGGTGTTCATTAGGCAATCGTCACCGACACCGCCACCAACACCTGTTACACTCGCGACATTGTTGACACTTTTGTCCCAGGTGTTTTTGATGATGTTGGGATTGGTATTGTCGAATGCCAAAGCACTGCTTGATGTACGTTTGGCTGAGAGTGTGGCAGCGCCACAGCCACCCATGCCAACGACTCCTCCAATGCCACCCATAACGCCACCGATGCCATGGCCGTTGTGCATTCCGTTGGCAGTGGCATTTTGTTCGTTTTGTTTTCTCGCCTCGGCATCATCTTTTTCCTGGGCACGCTTGCGTTTTCGCTTCATACAAATCACAACTGAGGCAGCAATCACGGCAACCACTGGCATGGCAACTGACAGAATGGCTATAAGGACTACTTGACCGCTGGTAAGGCCGTCACTGCGTGGTCCTTGCGGATTCGCTTCGTATTGTTGAGCGTTGGGTGACACCTGTGTATAGGAATCTTCTTCACACTGTTTTCCGCGATAATTATTGGCACAGACGCACTGAAAGCTATTTACTCGATTGACGCAGGTTCCTCCATTTCGACAGGGATGTGTTAAGCATTCATCAATATCAACGCTACAGTCCTTACCGGTGAATCCCGCCCGGCATATGCACTGGTAATCGTTGTTAAGATTTGTACAGCTTCCGCCATTGGCACAAGGCTTTGTTAGACAGAGATCAACCTTTTCGCCGCAAACCAAACCAAGATATCCAGGTACACATTGACAACGGAACTGATTAACCATATCTATGCAAGTTCCTCCATTTAGACATGGATTACCTTGACAATCATCGATGTTTTCCTCGCAGTGTTCTCCAGTGAATCCGGATAAACACTGGCACTTGAATGATTTCTCGGCACTGTTGCTGACCATGCAAGCTCCACCATTCTGACATGGATTTGGATTGCAGTTGTCGACGTGTGTTTCGCAATGAATTCCACTATACCCATATGGGCATTCACATTTAAACCCCGACTTGGTATCCCGGCAGTTTCCAGTCTTGCAGGGTTTGTCTATACACGTGTGTACTTTATCTTCGCAGTGTCGTCCTGTCCAACCTTTGCGACACTCGCATTTGTAGTTGTTGTTCGCACTATCATCGAAACAGCTGCCGCCATTCAGACAGGGCTCATACTCACAGGAAGTCACAAGGGTCTCGCATTCGGTGCCATTGAATCCAGGCGCACACTTGCAGGTGTAAAGGCCTTGTCCTGTATTAAAGCAGGTTCCTTGATTATGACAGGGTCGATGGTTGGTGCAGTAGTTGAGATCTTGGTTGCAAAACAGACCACCCCAGCCTTCATCACAACGGCACTCCCAGGGTGCGTTGCATGTTCCATGCACACATCCAGGATAGGGTTCACATTGATCACAAAGTGGTCCTTTCCAACCCGGGTTACATCTGGAAAAAAAAAAAACATTTAATAAGAATGCTCAAAAAAGCTCACCAAGGAGCGTGTTGTTGCAAAAACAGATTAAGGAAAGGGTGAGAGGAGCAGATTGCACGCCAAAAGGCCCCCAGGGGAGCACTTAGAAGAAGGTGCAACATAACAAGACAACAACAAAAATAAAAATCAAAAAAGTGAATGTGGGTCCGCCGAATGGCAAGAATGCAAATAAGCTAACTGGTGTGGTAGTGGCACTGGCACCGGTTGTTGGTGGCTTTCGTTTCGTTGGCTGCTGCCGGCGGCTGTGGGACGCCGCTATAGTCACATGCAGAGTGCATGAGCATGCTGTTGTGTGTTTGTGTGTGTATTCGTAAGTCGTAACCTAACTGTCCATCGTGAAACAACCTGGAAAACTGAAATACGAACAGGTGATATGACGACGGCGACGAAGATGGATGAGAGTGCTGCTTGCTGCTGCTGTTGCTATTGTTGCTTCGAAAATATAATCTGCTTGTCTTCTTTTATCTCTTGTTCTTTTTAACTGCCTTTCTTATATGTATATAATTTTATTTTTTTATATTTTTCTTTGATTGTTAGTTTTTTTTTTTCTTCTTTGAATCACCAAACGTAGTGATCGCGCGTACGTGCGCCGTGTATGTGATTATATTTGCGAACAATTTTTCTCACGCTTGGCTTCTCTTAAGCCAGCGCAGCGCTGCTGCGTTCTGCCCCAAAACAACCAAGAAAACTTAAACAACACAGAACCGGCTTATTGTGTTTAATAATGAAGCCACCGCCGCGCCGCCGAGGAGGAATATCTAGAAGGATGTGCGATGATTATGGTAAAGAAATTATGATATGCAGACTTGATGATGATGCACTGGATAAATATGAGAAATCAAAGGCGCAGCGAGTTTGATCGATTTTTGGTCTTATCCTAAGCAGAAGGACGACTGGACAGACATGTGTCAATTTTGTAGAAGTGAACTTATATTGGCGCCTTTGGTTTCCGCTGCACGACTTTTTCTTGTTATTGCTTTTTGTTGACATTCCGTGTCACTACAAAAGAGCAATATATCCCTGTTTATTGTCAGAAATATACATCAAATCAATAAAGATTCCAATTCAAATTGTCCGCATTATATCCGGAGACTTACAAACATCCAAAAGGGAAGTTGCTGCTAATAATTGTCAAAACATTTATTGCTCAATAATAAAACAACTGTCTGGAAAAATTTAACACAAGTTCTGAATTCCATTAGCCATTTACAGTTTGAGTTACTCGTACCTACCTATAATATTTATTTTTTTGACATTTTTCGTCTGCCTTAAAATGATCAATCAATTAACTCTACAGCGGAATTTCAGCTTCAAATTCTTTAAGCTAACAACTAAATAATCGTTTTAAGACTATAAAAAACCACGTATCTATGTATGTATACAAAATAAAAATTAAAAAAAAAACTATTAACCTCCCTTGAATGGATTTATGTATGTGCCTTGCCATACATAGTTATATCGATCAACTTACGTGAGACTTTTTGCTTACTAGTTTTCGAGTCTTAAGTGTGCGCACATAGCAAATGTATGTACATTATGTACATAAAGAAATATAATATTGATATTCTGTTTTATTGTTTTTATGAACCTAAAGCTTGTTCATTATTTTTTGTTACTTTTTACCAAACAATAAGCATAAATGCTTATCATTGGCGGGACATTGCAGAGTTCTCAACTCGTCGCTAAACAGATTTTGTTTTTAATCTTTCCTCGAATCGAGAGACGTTTTGAACTAGAACAATTGCGGGTGATTAACCACCAACTGTCCCTCTGAGGTTCGATTGATGAGCTTCAAGAAATACCGTTGAACAGACTTCATTATATAAAACCTCTGTGTTTTTTCTTCTATGGGACGCAACAGTTGAAAGCAACACTATCGAAATCATTTTGCGCTCATTAACATTTCGGGTGGCCACTATGAATATCAAAAACTGTTGATGCCTCAAGGCAAATAAACAGAAGAACTATAATACAAAAAAAAACACAAAACACAATATGTACTCGTATGTTCCTAAGGTAAGTAGTGTGTGGCTTACTCTGTGTGACCATAGCCATTGACAAGGTTGCACGATCGCACAAGAAATGTTGTTTTCCTAAGAAAAAATTCTTTCTGAAACTGAATTTCCAATCATCATCGAGGCTGTCGTCGAAGCGCGATCGTCACATTATTGCCATCATCAGCAGCACATAATACACCCAACACTACCACCCTCCTTCCAGTGTGGTGTGTCCATGCCCAGTCCCAGTACCAGTACCAGTCCCAATGTCTTCGCAACACGAAGGAGGTTTGTCCGAAAAACCAAAAGCAAAACACAAAACTATATTCACGGTGTAATGTGTGGGAATGTTTTATCAATTCCAAGCATACACTTATGCTTCCAGAATACGAAAGTTTATGACATTGTTTTATGAGGTCTGCTTTCGATCGTTTTTAAGGTATTATTCGACGACGATGACAACTGCGGCAATCACATAGTCATATGGTGTTCGTGCGATGACGGTGGAGCTAAAGTACGTTAATTCTTTTTCCTTGTACTTATTCTGGATGAATTTGGAGTCGTCTTTCGGGTTTGTTTGTGCGTGTCTGCATACTCCAGAACCAAGTTTAAGTTTGATGGATTGCAAGTTTGTACGAGTATTGTCATGTTTTGACAGTTTATGTTTGAGGTGATGTTGAAATGACGAAAGAGGCAATAGATTTTGGTTTCATCTAAAAATCTCGATCGTAGGGGTTGGTGTTTCATTTAAATTGTATTGTTACGCACAACACCGACACTGAGCTTTATACTCCTACAGCGCCATCTGTTGGAAAATTGTATATTATACTTTATGGAAGGAACAAAAAGCTCTTTTTGCAATGTCATAAGTATTTCCCCTTATTCCAACCATCTAGAACATTCTAAGACGAGAACCGCGCAGGTGCATATAATTATATGTTACACAAAATAGCGAACTCATTTTAGGCAATCGTTTAGTCAAAACACAAACTTTTTAGTTGCTCGAACCAAGCAGTTGCGCAACTAAAAATTGAATCTGCGCGCCTAGCTTTAAAGCGTGCAAAAGCTTTGCTTATTGGATTGTGGAAAGTGTTATTAAACAAGTGTGATTTAAATTTGAATAAAAGTATTTGAGTTGATTATAAATTGAGATTTATTGTTTTGATTTGATTTAGAGTAAATAAAAAAGAAATACTAAAAAGAGTTATAAGTTTTATTTAACGAAGCTAGTAAAAATATTACAGTATTATAGACAAAAATGTTACTAAAATATCAAATCCGTTGTCAAGCAGGGCACATAACAAACTCTATACTCTGTTCAATTTATATTTGCAGTACAGGCTTTATGGGAGAGCTTTTTTCAGAAACACTGGTGCCTGCTGCTGTTTGCCACTGAAATAAGAAAGAGAATCACTGAGTTACATTAAAATTGTTTGTGTAATCTTCTTTGAGCTCACATATAACCCACCATGACCTACACTGCAGGCCAAAAGTTTGAGTCCAACATAGTCAACTGACTTCATTAATGCCTGGGGGTTGATTTTTTGAATTAAAAATTGGGTTTTTAACCTAATTTTTTTACCTGAACAACACGCAACACCTTCAGATACTAAAAGTTGGATTTTTAATACAGATTTTTTTTTTAAATTGTGTTTTTTTTTTAAATGTGGAAAACCCGATTATATGGATTATTGAGGCGTATTTGGATTTTTCATAATTATAAATTTTTATGACTTTTGGTTGTTGATTCAGCATTTTTTTATGACGCCGAACATAAAAAAGGTTTTCAAAATCGAAAAATTTTAGACCTGGATTGCAAGTTTTTTACATAAAACCCGTGTTTTGAAGTCATAAGCATTTATTTGAGATTCTTCATCTTTTGAGTAAACAACTAGTTTAAAATGAGAAAAGTTGCGGAAAAACTTTCTGCAATCATCATTCTTATTAAAGAAGGCAAATCGCAGCGGGAAGTTGCTTCGCAGTTGAAGATATCGAAGGGCTGCGTTCAACGTGCCATTGAGCGACACGCTCAAACCGGATTGCTTGAGGATAAACCATGGTCAGGACGGCCTAGATCTACAACTAAACACGAGGATCTGCTAAAAGTAACAACAAGCAAACGAAATAGGCGAAAAACAGCACCGGAAATACGTGCTGAAATAAATACAACACGGAATAAGCCGCTGTCCTTGACGACCGCCAAACGGAGGCTAAAAGATGCTGGACTATTTGGACGAGTTGCTGTTCGAAAACCCCTTCTTCGACCACAAAACAAGCTGAAACGGTTAGAGTGGGCCAACAAACATAGAGACTGGACGTAAGAAGATTTTAATAGAGTTTTATGGAGCGATGAATCTAAGTTCGAGGTATTTGGCACAAAACGGAGGGTTTTCGTTCGACGCAGCGCTGAACAAAAGATACTACCCGACTGTATAGTTCCTACCGTCAAGCATGGAGGTGGTTCTGTGATGGTCTGGGGATGTTTCTCTTGAAGTGGACCGGGAGATTTGACTCGAATTATAGGAAAAATGAACAAGGAGGCGTATAAGAATAAGATACTTGAAGAAAACGCGTTGATCTCTGGACTAAGATTGATTGGTGAAGAATTCGTATTCCAACAGGACAATGACCCTAAACACACGTCGAAACTTTGCAGGATTACCTAAAGCAGAGAGAAGACGAAGAAATTTTAAAAGTCATGACGTGGCCGCCGCAATCACCGGATATAAACCCTATAGAGTTATTGTGGGAGGAGCTGGGTAGAAGGGTCCGGAATCAATGCCCTTCATCGGAATCTGCGTTGTGGAATACATTACAGGATTGCGGGAACAATATACCAAATGAAAAAATTCAAAAACTTATAGGTAGATTGCCAAGAATTGTAAAGAAAATTTATCGAGTGTAAAGGAGGCTTTTTCGACGAAAAATCGGTTTATATCATTTTTTTTTCTTTTTTGAATAAATTCCTATTTGTTAACAACATCATGAAAATATTTTTCTCCTTATTTTGTCTTTATTTATGCTCCTCATAAATTCTACATACTCATTTTTTACTAAAGTTTTTTTCCGTGCTAGAATTTGGTTTTCCTTCGAAAAATGAGAGTGGATTCAAACTTTTGGCCTGCAGTGTATCTGCTGCATGGGTGAAAGGAGACTGATCGCCAATTTGCAACCAACCCCTATTGTGTTTATTAAAAAAAAAAACACTGAATCAGAGTTACCATTGCTGAGTTGATAGAAATTCATATGGCATTTTCTTTGGTTTGTGCTATGTAACTTTCAGGATTGAAGCTTTTTCGAGCTTTTGGTAGCAAATATTTCTGAGATTTGCGGCAATTTTTAATGCTCCTACGGCAATCCTGTAAGAGCTTTAAATTAAAAATAGCTTATTGAAATTCATAATGGTATCTTCCCTGTACTGCAAATATAAATTGAACAGAGTATAGTTACAAAAACATTAACACATTTCGAAATATGAACACCGCTGTTTGGCAAGTTCAACAGCCGACTGCAATAGAAATTAGATATTTAGTCAAGTTAATTTTATACGGAGTGCAGCACCCCGGTGGCACGTTGCAGTAAGGAATATCAAAAAATCGATTCAATTTTAAGTTGACTCTGACAGCAGGCCAGTTAAATACCGTTAAAAAGTAAGATGAGTAATATTATTTTATAAGCCGGACTAGTGTGAAATATTTATAATCAATGTGTAGGTATCAGGTTGGTAATTGACTGCAAGTAATGTCAACTGGACAGACAATCGATGAGCTAGAATTTTTACTTCAAGTTTAGTCTCAAAGGCAGAAGCAGAACGCATATTGAACTTATTCCTTTGCATGCAGGCATGTCTACATTTCTTGGACTTAATATGAACTCCGAGTATTTATGAATGAAGGACAGTGAGTGCTCTACATTCTTGAAATGCCTTTTATAATGACCTTGTTAAATATAGGTATATCTCATCCACCACAAACAGCTCGATATAACTTGGGAAACATTTTCAATGTCTTTATCTACTATTTGTTTTTTTTTTCTTCCATGGGTTCGTACATATGTATATGTATGTAGGAAGGGGTGCTGCACTCCACTGACTCATTTCTAGAGTTCGGTCAAGTTCCATCATAATGACGGTCCTATGACAGCGCGGAGCAGCAATGTTGATGACGAAGCGCTGTTGTTCTATACATAATTATATCAACCTGCAAAAATTTAAAACCTCCCCAAAAACAATCCTCAAAAAAAATAAAAAAAAACCAGAACTGAAAGATAAAACCTGAACACCGTACGGGAGTGTTGGTCTGTGGGAAAAATTGAGAATGCACCAAGCAACACCAAAAAGGCATTCTTCTTCATGGAGCAATATGTAGCTAGGCTCTTAAGCGCTGGCATTTTTGCCCTTTCCTGCTTGCTCGTGCAGTTTTTTTTTTTTTTTTTTTTTTTTGTTCCTCGGCGCGTTTGGTTCCGATTTTCTCATTTTCCATTTTCGTTGAGAGTTCTTTTTGGGCAGATAGTTTTGTTTTGTTGTTGTTGGATAAATATTCCTCTATTTTCCAGAGCTCAGTTTCTGTGATTAAATAACTGCTGAAGGTGTGTCGTCGTCTTCGTCGTAGCCGGTTGGTGTGGTGTAGTCGTTGTTAGGAGTATAAGCCATTGCGATCTCTGTTCGTCGTTATGTTATTCCAAAGGGGGGCTGCATCGGTGGGGTGGATGGCTGGTGGTGTTCTGTGCGAGGTGCCATTGTAGCCGGTGTGCTGTGCTTGCTAGCTATTGGGGCTCATCAGGTAACATCGTGCAATGCAAGCTAATTTATTATACAGCCAGGTTCAGTTTCTAGGTTTTCTATATTCTCAGACACACATATACCTACATACACCCAAGCAAGCACAAAGATAAAATGGGTTCCTCAAAAGTTCTTTTTTTCGCTGTTCTTCTCACAATTCAACCGTTGGAAAATCGTATTGTTTGTTCAAGTTGATTTCGGTAGAGCAGACTGATGATATTTCGCTTTAATGTGGAATGAAATGTAATTTGTATTTGTCATTTTTTCGCACGCATTACGATTTGATAACACGCATTCAACAGCCGCCAAACGACTTTCTTTTTCGCTAGTAATATAAGTGGGTGGGTTGCAATAAAATGTTATAAGGCGGTGGCCGGGTGGGAACTAGGTTGGTCAATTCGTGGTAGTAAACGTTAAAATATTTGTATATACTTACTGGCAAGTGTTGGGCTGGTCGCATGTTCCGTGTTCACAACCTTTTTTGCAGCGTGCTGTAAAGAGAGGAAGCAAATCGTAAGTAATAATTAGCCATTATGTATGTACATGTGTAGGTAGGTAGTACGTAATACAAAAAAACAAGGTAGGTAGGTTCTTGCATTAAAAAAAAAAAAATGAATAAATATCAATGAACGAAATAATAGTTATGAATGGTCGCATAAAGGATAGGTACGATGGGAATGCAAATGTCAGACAAACCTGGTTCAATGTGACCTAGGAACTTTAAGAGAAAAATAGTTCTTGGGATAGCCCGTGGATTTGAAATTAAATTTTAAAATTGCCGATACTGGAATGGTTAGATTTTGATAGTTCTTGAAAGATGGTGGAAATATTTTCTCAAACGTCTAAGGATGTTTTAAAGTCATACTGGCGCAAAATTTAAAACAGCCTATTATTAAGGTACATATTAGTATAATACTACTTAACAATTTGCTAATTTTAAAGCAGTTTACTAACTAATTCCTAATTTTAAACATTTTTTGACTAGCGTCGTACCTACTTAAGCAGTTTTCTTAATAAATTGCTTCTGAACACACCCATAACAATGACAGTTCGTGCAAAAAGCTAAATAAACAGATCTTTTGTGGCGTTTGTAAATATCAAAGAGTCATATGAAGTTAGCACGATACAAAAATATAGGATTTCGATAATTTTAACTTTAATAAAAGGGTGGAGAAAGTCTGATGTTATATTTGATTAAAATTTGCAAAATCGTCGTTTTAACCTAGTTTCATACTAAAACTGATTTAACATCGTACTAATTCAATTAAAATTTTGCGCCACTGAATTAAAAATTTAAATGATATTAACCCCCCTATTATGGAAGACAACTCAACTATAGTTTAGTTGTAATTCTTAGAATTGGTATTATCGATCACAACCAGTTGTCTGTTAAAGCACAACCAGTTGTCATTTAGCAGACTACTAACAAAATGGCCGACTTTTCGGTTGTCTCTTTGTATTATGTAAGCAAGTTGAGTTGTGCTTCGGTTGTAATAAGCGTCAAAATCAAACAACTGGTTCGAAGCAGTTGTGTAAGAACATTTTAATGAAAGAATCTGCATTCGGATAAAAAATATGGACACAAAACAGAAAGTTAAACAAGAATTTTAATAAAAATAGGATGTAATGAGTGTATTTTAGTTTGAAAACTACATCACAATTTGAACGACTTGTTGCTCATTTTCCACAAAAGAGTTCCTCAATCTCATCTACCACTTTATTAATACAACTGACACTATCGATTGAGCCAGTCCTAAATTAAAATTATTGCCAGTACACTTTTGGTAACTTCCTTCGCTCATGAAACGAAGAGCAGTAGCAAGTTTAAAAATTGGTGGAATCGCTGAGGAACGTTGTGGTTGTTTTAGGAAAACTTTATTTCGAACCTAACAAATACATACTTTAGAAATAGAAGTGTAAGTTTATTAAATATACGGATATTCTTTTTTATTTTGGAAATTCTGATCTTCCAAATCACCGAAAAACAAATCGAAAGAACTTTCCATCATACAATTTCTTATTCTTGTTTTTGTATTTCATGTTGAGCAGCTTGTTTTGACAGCAAATCGACTCCTAAAAGACGGCAACGTATTTTTTCATTACAACTGATTTTAGTTGACTTGCATAATACTGTTGTGAACAGAGCCTTATACTACTACAGCGCCATCTGTTGGAATATTGCATATCTAATTTATGGAAGAAACAAAAAGCTCTTTTTCAATGTCAAATGTATTTTCCCTTATTCCAAACATCTAGAACATTCCAAGACAAGAACTTTCGAGAACAACTAATTTGAGTATATCAGGGAGTGTTCACGGTGAGCGAGACACAGTTGATTTTTGACTACGGAAGTGTGCAAAACTCTGCTTATTGGATTGTGGAAAGTGTAAAACAAGTGTGATTTTATTTTGAATAAAGTATTTGAGCTGATTATAAATTGAGATATATTGTTGTGATTTGGAAAGTAAAAATAAAAAAGAAATACTAGAAAGAGTAATAAGTTTTATTTAACGAACCTAGCAAAAATATTACAATACGAAAAATTTGTTTGGTTGCCTAAGAGTTGAGTTGTGTTGATGACAACTCTTCAACTAAGTTGAGTTGTAATCCATAATAGGCACATAAAGCATTTCTAGCCCTCACAAAATATGTAAATCAGTGTTCTTTTTGGTATTTTAGACTTTTTTTTACATGCCTTTCCCTAAATTGTATGCCTTCAATTCTTGGTCCCATTAAAGCCTTGCACTGAAAAAAGCAAGTTTCTGAGATCCAGTTGTACCTATTTTGTCATACTCTTATCTTATCCAAACATCAAACTGAACGATTAAGCTATAAACAAAATCTTATGCATCCTTTTTTCCCCCTCATTATCGATTATCATCGCTCAATAAGATTAACAAAAAAAATTAAAAAAAAAAAAAAAAAAAACAACATAGCTTAAACAAATTTCCAAATTCCCCCAGACAAAGAAATTCTCATGTTCCAAACAAACATTTCGATGAAATGTGTATTAATGATGTGATGGGCCAGTTTGAAGAGTCTCAACAAAACGAAAAATTAAAAACTGGTCACACTGAACAAGAGAATCTTATAATCTCAAATCAAATCCAATCACAGCCAATGATATAATAATAATAAAAAAAAGAAGATAAACTACAAACTGATTTCCTTTGTGAGACTCTCTGGTGGACCCTCGCCTCAACCTACCTCATCCCAGCTTAATGCTGCTCACTCAATCAGTTAGTAATTATGGATATTTTGGAAACAATTCTTGATTCCTCTTTCAGTTCTTTTAAAAATCTTTACTCTCCTGTTGGCAATAATCTTGTTTATTATTCAAATTTAGATCGATCCATTCATTCATAAAAAAAAGACAATGTGTCATCGTCACTCTATTATATTTTCGATTAAATCGAAAAAAGGGATTTGTATGAGCAACACACACTACATACAAAGTATAAACCATACATCTGTACCCCCGCCCTCGAAGGGGTTCAGCGAACGGAAAAAGAACTTAACGTCAGCGGTAAATATTTTATTAAAGACCTTTAAGACGTTATGGGTTCTCTCGAGGCTATGAGAAAAATCTTCCCACGCCAGTTGAAAGGCTGACTAAACCAACCAAGAGCAACACATTATGTGTAGTGGTAATTGGTAGCATGAGTAAAGGAGGAAAAACGAACGAACAAACATAAGACTGATCCAGGGATTGCTCCTAAACCCTACCTGTATTTTGTGAATATTCAACAGATAGATGCCGCTTTGCCTTTTTACTTCTACATCATCAACAATCGAATGCCTTCCTTTCTGGATGCTCCTTTTGTATGGTCTTTGGTCGCGTCTCGGATTTTTTCGTTCGTTTCCTTTGTGCGTGTTTGAATGAATCCCTATTGAGAACGAAAACCCTTCTTCTAAGTCTCTCTGGGATCGCATAAGGCTAGTAGTTCCTTGAGATACCTGTTTTTTTTTATCTCTCTCTCTCGCTACCCTTGTGTAGGTATTTGTATTGTTTAACGATGGCGGATGTTGATTACACCTTGTTTGAGGAGATGTTCCTGTGGGCCTTCCAATTTGGATAGACGAATTTTGCTGGACAAGAATACTTATTTCGACTGGACATTCTTGAAGTCTTTTTATTCCGCGTGCGTGATCTTCATCTTTCCCGTTCATCGAAGGATGGGCACACACAAAAACCCACGAGATTCAAGGTATACCAGCTGCCAAATATATGTGAACCAATTATGTGGAGTTGAGAAGAGAAAAAAATAAGAACAGATGAAATGCCAAATTGTCTTAAATCGTTGAGCAAACACACCATCGAAGCAGAAGACGAGGAGGAGGAGGAGAAGCAGTTGAATTTTCACAGGTGAAAGTGTATCTATAGATCCTTTCGATGTTCGCTTTCAAGATCAACCATGGGAGTGTCTGTGCCTTAAACTCACGATTCTGTGGATTTATTTCTTGTTTATCTACTTCTCACCGCCCGCGCCCGTTCCACCAACGACCTTACTTTTTTGTTAAGTGGTGGTATTTCATCTTGTAAGCTTGTTACTCGACTTAGTGCTTTACCGGCTAGTGCAGCTAGATTAAAGAACTTATCTCTATCTGCGCATATGCTTGGGATTATAATCTTCTTCCAAAATGTAGGTATATCATCCATGCACTGCACATGTATACATCTAGACACTACCAGAAGATGATCAGTACAAAGTTGAGTAAAAAAAAAACCACAAACGGATACCTTTTAAGATAGTCTTTTTGGATTGCTTCTCTTGTATTAGTTGTTGTTGTTTGTCTTCCATCATTTTCCATCTCTTGCTACTTTTTTGTATTCATGAGCCACGAATGCATGGGAACATTTTTCCCAACTCTGCTGGATAAGATGATAATGATGGTTAAAGTTTGCTTTTTGATTCTTGACCGTGGCATACATATTTTTGTGTGTGCAGTCTTCCACTGATGTGTTCCTTCGAAGTTCTGGTCTTCCATGTCTGATTCTTCAAAATGAACATCTGATGATGATCGGGGGTTTTGACTTTTTTTTGCACACACAGAGATTAGTGCATACACCACCAATAATTTCGATGAATGATGCAGCAGGAGCAGTTAAGAGCAGCAGCAACAGCAGAAGTTCAAAGCATTTCATTCAACTTGGAAGAATATGGGGAGCATGAAGAGAAAACGATTCGTCCTAAAAATACCCAAACCCGAACACAGAACCATTTGAGCACATTTTTGTAATGAAAAGGTATAATTTTCTTCTTCAGTGCTCCTCTAGTCTTCCTGCCTCTCGTTGGCCGAATCGATTGTTTCGCCGGGTTCGTTCATCTTCTTTAACTTTTTCTTCATTTTGGAGAGTTGATTTTGGGAAAGAAGGTTGATACAAAGAAAAAAAAAACACAACAACAAAATTTACCAAGTGAAAAGGAATTTCTCAGAAAATCCCCGCCGATCAAACTACCGCACAACGATAATGAAGCTAATGATAATGACGATGATGATCGGTCGGTTGGTATAAGCTGGTGGTATGTTGTCGTGGTGCTGGTGGTGGCTATATGACCGACCAGGAAAACAGTCAGTTGTGTCTCAGGTATTCTCAAACAGGTCTTGGAAAGGAAGTAGTAGATTTGATTCAGATTGTGTGTGATTGTTTTATGTTTTCAATTGATTTCAAATTTCATTTTTTTTTGCTTATATGTATCTATATTCAAAAGATTTTGATTGAAA
This sequence comes from Chrysotoxum bicinctum, assembly GCA_911387755.1. NCBI lineage: Eukaryota > Metazoa > Arthropoda > Insecta > Diptera > Syrphidae > Chrysotoxum > Chrysotoxum bicinctum. Next base: position 33,532,249 of record OU426988.1, read on the forward strand.
GCAGACTGTAACAACTGCAACAACACACATCACAAACCAACAATATGTACCTACCTACCAACACAAAAAATAGGGAAAAGATATCTTATTGAATCCTCTCCACAGGGAAGGAGACGAGTGGATACACAACAGGTGGTTTTGTAGTCATGTATGTGGGTGTAGGTCGATGTGGTTGCAATAGCAAAGCTCAAGTTACAAAATATGTACCTAGACAACAACCGTTGAAAGTGTGGCAGAACGAAGTAAGAAATACTAACACAAAAGTAAATAGAAAAACGAAAAGTTACTCTGTAGCGAGAATCTATTGATAGGGAAAAGCATGTATCATTATTTAAGGGGTAGGTAGGTATAAAGTCTTTGTCACAAACTTGAAGGTTGAATTAATTGGTATTGTTTCAGGCTGATTATGGAGGCAGAAGAGCCTTTCAAACGATTGGTTAATTTAATCTTCAATGAAAGGAGAAACTTTTTATTTTAAATTCTTGTTCATGTAAAACAAAATCGAGGTTTTGATCAAACTTAACACTGTGGTGGAGTAGTCAAACAATTTTACTTTCGTCATACTGTCCTTTGACCTGTTCGTAAGTGTGTCGTTACGTCCACTTAACATCTAACTAGAGCCTAAGTGGTTTGCTTAAAATTTTGTAAGAATCATCAGACCAAAAACATAAATGTTAAAAAAAGAGCCAAGTTCTTCTATACAAAAACCTTTGTGTAACAAGTCAGCAACGAAAAGTACTGGGATCTAAAAGTACGCCAAGTTCTTACTTCATCAAGGTTTAATAGCGAATATTTAAAGTAGAATAATATTGAAACAGCTACAATGTAATAGAGAAATTTTATTATTTAATGATTACTAACTAAAATTTGATGGGCTTACTGGTCAAGTTTTTAAAACCTTTCGAAAATTTTAGTTAGTAATCATTAAATAATAAAATTTCTCTATTACATTGTAGCTGTTTCAATATTATTCTACTTGAGTGGCAGTGGTTTGATTATAGTTCACATCACAGTTAAGAGTTTTTTTTTATGTAAACTCATAATTTTTTCAGGCATGCAAAAGTTTTCTTTTTTCATTCATGTTAAAATAACATAGAGTACCAAATCGAGCCCTCTAGTTCTAAGAAAAGTCATGAATTTTCAAAATGAATGTTTAGTTTCAAAATGACAATAAAAAGACACTTCGAATGAAAAATCTTAGATTTCGTATTTTTCGCTTTTTAATGTACATTAAGCTTTACCACTCTACCAAATTTCATCATTCTACGGCAATCGGAAGTGCTCCATATAATTTACATCAGTTCTCAGAAAGTGGGCGAATACCACACCCCCTGAATAGAAAACCTCAATTTTTATTTTTGGTCCTTTATATGCAATTTGAGCCCTACCGTTCTACCAAATTTCATTGTTCTACTGCAATCGGAAGTGTGCCATATAATTTACATCAGTTCTAAGGAAGTGGGCGGATACCACGCCCCTGAATTGAAAACCTCAAATTTTATATTTTTTTCTTTGTATGCAATTTAAGCCCTGCCACTTCACCAAATTTCATCGTTTTACAGCAGTCGAAAGTGCTCCATTCAACCAACACCAATTTGGAGAAAGTGGGCGGATACCACGCCCCTTGAATGGAAAACCTTTGTGTTTATTTTTGGTTCTTTATATGCAATTTAAGCTCTACCAGTTCACCAAATTTCATCGTTTTACAGCAATCGGAAGTGCTCCATTCAACCAACACCAATTCGGAGAAAGTGGGCGGATACCACGCCCCCTGAATGGAAAACTTCAAATTTTCGATTTTTTTCTCTGCTTACATGACAAGACCTACCGTTGTGCAAAATTACAAGATTCTACGATGTCGGGAAGTGCTCCATAATTTTGATGATCTGCTAGTCAGTCAGTTACGGTTTTTGTGATTTTTGAGGCCTTATATCTCAGGAACCGCTTATGCTAGAAAATTGAAATTTTGTGAGGCGCCTGTGCCTGACTACCTTAGCAAATATTCGGAATTTTGAGTTTCTGACTTCATTGGTACTGAAGATAGGGAGGGGTCAAAAGTCGCCTGAGTTTGTTCCTGTAAAAAGGGTGTAGTGCCAGAACTTGGCTGGGCACTACCGTGCCCTTTGATCTTTATGCGATTATTATAGGATAATAACTTTTAAATAAAATGCTAGCCTTCTTGACAATGTTCTTGAAAACGACTCTGTAGATTCTGATTAAACTTCGTATCTATGGCCCAGATTGTGGTTGTCGATTTTCTAATCGATGATCGACCTTTTTCGATCATCGATCGTCGATTACTCTATTTCATATTGCGAATGTCGATTGTTATCGAAACTTTTTGATTTCACAGTCGTTTCTTTTCGATTATCAAGGTGAAGTCCAGAAGTTTTTCTTCTGAACAAAATGTAAGTGTCTTTCAATTAATTAATTATTTTAAGGACAAAACATTCAAATATTTATTTTATGAAGGTCAAAAGTGATAACGAACAAAAGGCAAATAGAAATTTTGGTCAGATTGATGGAGCAAAATGTAAACATCGCGAAGATGGTTTGTGCTAAGAGCCAAGCAAAGCAAAAATGGGAGAAATTTGCAATATGAGTTTTGATTTTTTTTTTTTTTGGAGACGCTATCGTGATATATGAATGTGTACCATCAATATACTCTATCACATCTGGTATTCCACTTTTTCACAAATATGCATTCTAGCCCGAAGTTTTTTTGCTTCAGAGTAATTAAATTGTGGAAGGCCAATACAAAATTAATTACCAACAGTAACTTGATAATATTCATGAGCACATTAGCATCTCAAAGTACGAGTACTAGCAAGTTTTATTCTGTTGGGAATCGAAGAGCTTCTTATTGCTGACATAAAATTTGGGTTAATTTCACTTAGAAGTTTAATGACACATTTTTGGATGAGCGAAAGTATTTCAAAAACCAAATATGTGTATGTGAATACCAAATAAAAACCTTTATTCCATAAATCTTACATCGTTTCTTACAGTTCCAGAGGATTAGAGGTGTCTCTGATATGTCTTCTTTTTCTGGTAATTGCAAAATTTTCTTGGGCATTGTCGGTATCTGTTTTACTATTGCTAAACCATAACTCAATTCCACTCATTTTAAAATGTAAATAAACTATTTTAAAAAACAAATAATGATTTCAAAAGCTAACACATCATATAACTGTCAAATTTGAAATATTAGCAATATTTTGTGGGTTTATTCACAATAGTACATTGTTCGATCGATTGAGTTACACAGTACAAAATATGAAAACCAATCGAAACAATCGAAAAGTTTCAATTCGATTGGCAATCGACAACGGCAATCGGGGCCTATGATTGTATCAAAACTTGTTTTTTTTTTATTTTTGACTTTTTCCCGTATACTTCGGTAATTTTGAACAAATGTACTTTTAAATGACACAAATGCAATAACATTCCAAAATTTTAGAAATAAAATATATGTATATAACTTTTGTACTATATTTTTTTTTTGAAAAATATGAACTTTTATAAATCTTTAATGTTTTCAGTGTGAAATCCATGATATTCAAAACTTCGTAATCTTCCCATCAAAAACAAATCTCTCAAGTATTGGCTTTTGCAATAGGAACTTCACAACTTTGAATTTAATTTGTGAACGCACCCTTTTACTAATCATCGAACTGTCATTGTCAATTTATTCAGTAAACTCAACATTTTATTCATGGTAAAGTACACGAACGAGCAACGTCTGAAAATTATAAATTTTTTTACCGAAATTCGGAGTACCAAATTTAAGAGCGTTAACTCCAATTTTAGTCGTAATTCTTGACCTAGTAGACAAGCAATAACAAGTTTAGTGCAAAAATTTGAGTCTACATATTTGTTGTGTGATGTTGCCGTGTCAGTGAGACAACGGGTTGGTCGGAAATATCGCTGCCGTTCAGGCGTCCGTAGCAAACGATTCAAATCAGTCAATTGCACGGCGTTCACAAGAATTGGGCATCGCTCAGCCCACATTATGGCGTATTTTGCGTAAGGATCTTGATTTACACCCATACAAGATCATGCTGACTCAATAATTGAAGCAGATAGACCATTTGAAGCGACGTACGTTCTCCGATTGGGCTCTGGAGAAGATGCGCCAAGATAATGAATTTCATCGCAAAATCATCTTCAGTGACGAAGCTCATTTTTGGCTCAATGGCTTTGTCAATAAGCAAAATATGCGTTATTGGTCGTGTGCAAATACACATTTGCTTCATGAATTACCACTTCATCCGCAAAAAATAACTGTTTGGTGCAGTTTGCATGCCCGCGGCGTTATTGGGCCACATTTTTTCGTCGACGATAACAATCGTCACGTTACTGTGAATAGCCAGCGTTATCGCGCCATGATTTCCGATTTTTTTTTGGCCCAAATTGGAAGATATGGACTTGGACGACATGTGATTTCAACAGGATGGTGCCACGGCACACCTAACAATCGATTTATTGAAGAGTAAGTTTGATGAGCGAGTTATTTCAAGAAATGGGCCAGTCGATTGACCGCCTCGTTCGTACGATTTAACGCCTCTAGACTATTTTCTTAGGAGCTACATACGTTAAGTCATTGGTTTATGCCAACAAGTCCACGACGTTGGAAGAGCTCAGAGCCAACACTGAACGCGAAATAGCGGCCGTTTCGGCGGAAATGTGTGGCCCAGTCATCGAAAATTGGTCCAACGAATCGCCCGCTGCAAACGTGCCCGCGGTGGCCATATGAACGAAGTCGAGTTTCATTCATAAATTTTTTGATTGTACTTCAAGCCGATAATAAAATTTTTGAAATCCCTTTATTTATTGACGGTGTTTGTGAAAGTTTTTTTTTTTTTTTCAAAATTAAAAATTTTGACTTGTTTCAAAATCTTTTTGGATTTTTTTTAATAGCTTATGTCATTATTGAAATAAATATCAATTCCTTGTCACATTTTAATTTAGGAAAAATTATTTTTTATTCCTCTAGTGTAGCATTTTCATATTCCCCCTCTCATAGCACCATGTGTTATTTTACATGACAGAAACCAACAATAGAAAAAAAACTCAGTCTTAACCCGAGCACTGACTGGCATGGTGGGCTAGTCTCAAGGCTAATCCAAATATAAATCGATTTTAAAACATTCATACAAATTTTAAAATGGCCCGTTTCAAATGTCTTAAACGAATGAAAACAATGAAAGAAAATATACTTACGTTTCTCACAATAATCATCCCGCCATCCGGAAAGACAAATTTTTTCACCATTTTCCGAGCATGTGTAATGACCAAATTGATCATCACGCGGACGACATAGATTCGCACATCCAGCACCATAATAATGCGGATCGCATGTTACGCGAAAATCATATTCTAACCATGTGTATGCAGCTTCGGATTTATTAGTCTTCCATTCGGGTGAAACTTCTAAAACCTGTTGCACCGATAGTCTTTGGATTAATAAACCTGCAAAGAAGATACAAAAAATAGGCAATGCATTATTATAAATAGCTAGGTATGAGACATAGAAGACTGAAAAATTAATTTAAACTTTAAGGTAGCGAAAGACCTACGACTAGGTCTAATTTGAAAGAGAGAGAAAGATGATGGGATAATTTATGCCCAGATAATGGCTAAGTTATTGTAAAAAGATGTAAAAATTATATTTTGTCAGATACGAGTATATAGAGACACGGGATACATGCAACAGTTGTTAATTAGATGATTATTAATTTAAAAGGCTTTTGTGTCGAGCCTTTGTTGTGAGAATATTTTAGTTTGTTAAGTTTACTCTGCCTATTATAGGCATTATAGAGAAACACGCGAGCTTGGCTTTTTAACTTCTATCTACACACCTTGAGAGTTATCCAAATGACCTAGTTAGATAGTGTGGTGTTAATTGGGACGAATAGGAAGCTTTTATGGTGGTTTTAATGAGACTGGTGTTGGGAACAGGTGTCTTCCGTTTATAGATGCGTGAGGAAAAAAGGTGGATTAGGTATGTTTAGGAATGGGTAAACTATTGAACGCTTAATTCGAACTCAAATTAAGGTTTGTTAGATTGCCAAAATGAGAAAAAACTTGGCTTAAAATTGTGTCCATAAGATAAGAGTAAAAGTGAGTGCTTTTTTAAGTGAAAGTGAAGCTTTTACCAGAGAACAATTCCACTTCTGATTGTTCAGTACACTTTTTATGAAAAAAAAAATCATTCGTCTATATAAATATGTATTGCCATCGTGCAAGCACGAGTGGCTAATACATGTCTAGGTAGTTTTTTTTTATGTTTAACTTCTTCTTCTTCTTCATCATCAAAATAAAATTAAACAATAACAATTAAGAAAATGGCCACGAAAAATGCATTCGATGAAATAAAATCGCTCAAGGAGAACATCGTTTGCATCAAGTATACAACACTCTGCAACAACTATAGATACAGAGGAGCATTGTTGTCTGTCGAGATCTATTTAGCAAACGCGATGTTAATGTAAAAGTATCTTCTTCAGCTATTCGTGTTTTTGTTTTATCCTGTTCTTGGGGGTTTGTTATTTTGTTGTGTTGTCTTTTCTTTTGGGTTCGTATAGTACACAACTTTTTCCTTTAACAAATCTGATTCATTTGTTGTTGTGCTCGTTTGAAGACGAGACAACTTTTTCGCGAACTTCAAAACGTTTGTGAGATGCGGCTCTGCTTGAAGAGAGACTCGAGTGAGGCTCTAATTCTATACATATATACAGAGTGTATAAGAAATAATCGTGCATTGCAAATATCTTTCAAGATATTTATCTTTGAAAATATCGCGTTTCTTTCCCTATATACATATATAGCAAGCTAAGCGTACAGCCGGAGAGCGTGCTCTACAACAGCATAGCCACCGCACGCGGATCATCATCTGCGGTGTATTATACGAGAATCTATGTTGGACGGTCGGTTGGTATGGTATGTCTATTCGTCCGTCTATCTGACCATTTTGACATTGTTGGCGGCAGCAGCAGAGGTGAAATTATTTTGAACGGAACTCATCGCACAGACGACGACGACTTAGAGATGAATTAAATTGCAGCAGGATGAGGTGGATTCCGCTTGATGTGGATGACATTTTTTCTTCTGGTTCCTGCTTCCCGTAACTTTCAAACCAACAAAACACATTTTCATTTGTGGCGAAAATCTTCTCGCATGATCAACACCGAAAAATCTAAACTCTCTGAAATGGCATTTTCTTTACCTTCATAGCTAGACTATCCACTTCAGATACTACTTGTTGCTGCATTTGACGATGATGCATGCATTTTTCATACGTAGGTAGGAGATAAATAGATATCTAGCACTTTTGTTGTTGTGTTGGTTGATTCTTCTTTTTGTTGTTGTATTAAATTCAGCTGTTTTATATTTCCACTGCTTAATCTAGGTGGCTAACTACTTGCGAGAAGTCTATTTTTTTTGATTCTGCTAAGCGGTCTTGAAACTGGACTGGTAGGTTTTCGTGAATGAATATCGTCGTCATACACGTACGGAACAACAAATGAAACGAATGCCATAGAGCCAATACATTGCGATGTCTATAATGCACCATACTCGTAATGTATCTGCACATACTCGTACTCTGGAAAAGCAAAACTACTTGGATGATCATATAGTGGAACCACCATTGAAGAAGGAGGAATGGGAATTGGGGGGAGTCGAGGTTGTTGGTTTCAAGCTTCAAGTTCTTCAGGTGGTAACGACGACAGTGCACTGGTACACTGCTGCCGTCCGTCCGTCGCTGTTGCAGTTTCTGCTGCTGATGATGGCGGTTGGTATAGGTACCCGACCGAACTAAACTTTGATGGTTACCATGGCAGATATTGCATATGGGTTATTGAAGTTGATGCAGATAATGCACATACACCGACTATGCACTTTCGTGTGGATACGGCATGCACGCACCACCAAAGCAGATAAAAAACCAAATGAGCAACAAAAAAGAAGTTTTTGAAATATTTTTAGAAATAAATACTGCAGGTGCATATCTTTTCGCTTCGTGTACAGTTTGGTATCTCTGTGTTGGTTATTCTTTTTTGAGTCTCTCACTTCACTTGATGTTAGGCTGCTGCGAAAAAAACTCGCATAAATCTCCCCCAGAGTGAGTGGCGGCATTATGTAGTGTAGTGTATAGCAGCATACATTTGAGGTTTGTTCCTTTGGAATAAGTTAGTCGCCGTAGAATGCAAGAAGTACTCGGAGATGATGGAGAAGAAAAAAGAAGAAGTATAGAAGCCGATGAAGGTGATGGAGTATAAGTAGAACCACCGTAAAAAGGGGAGGCGTGGTGCTGGAGGACGGATCGTGGATACATAGCAGGTTAAGTAAGAGCTTCTCATGTACTCAAATGGGTATGCCAATTACCCACACCGTACCACACGCTAAAACGGATGAACGACTACGGAAAATTAAAAACCATATAGGCGCTTGAGCATGCGTACAGCTTTTTTCCTTATTCGGCATGCTGTGGGGCTTAACATTTCTTAATTACTTTTCTGCGGGAAGATACATAAATTTGTGTCCCATCATGACAATACATAGGGCAAGTGCTTTTCGGTTAAACAGACTTCAGTCTAGCTAGAAGTCAATTTATAGGGAATAAACTTCCTTTGCCGAAAAACAAATCTTTTTTCCTTTTTTTTTTTTTTTGAATTTTAATGCGTTGCATATTAAAATGCATAAATGCAGCCTGTTCCAGTTTGTAATTAGGGGGGGAGCAAAAAATAAACTTTTTCTGCACCGAAACTCAGATGAAGAAAATGTAGCTTGGTCATGTTGTGTGACAAGTTATTACCTATATGCTAGTTGGCGAAAAATATAACTCGCTTGAGAAGTTGATGGTTTAAAAATAAAAAAAAAAACAGAATTCGTTGGTAGGTATTTCGAATAAAAAGAAACATTCCAATATGTACATATCTACAAAGACAGCTGTGAATAAATTGATTGGTTGTTGGTTTATGTTGATTCAAGAGGAAAAAAGGAAAGTTTATTTTTTGAAATAGACCTGCAAGTGTTTTACAAGTGGATTCGATGAGAAAGATGGTTTTATGACAGCTAGGAGTGACAGGATACATTCTCCGAGTGAGGAAAAAAATAATATTATGCATCTATGTACTTATGCAGGTTTTCGACATTTGCACAAATAGTCAGATACATAATGTTCATCTTATTAACAATACATGTATACATACATACATATGTAATTTAAACAATAATATTTACCCATGTTCTGCATTTCACTTATTGTGAATTCACAAAAGTGAATTTTGATGTTCTGCATTCCACATAAAATGACTTTTGTGATGAAATGAAGATTGTGAATTGAGTTTTCGGAGATGAAAATTCGTGTTCGAATACAAAGCGTTTCGCGGTGAATTCAATTCACTTAGTTTTATTTGATGAAACTTTACATTTGCGCGACAATTGACAAACATGTAAATAAAGCTTTGAAATTTTGATTTTATTTAAATAAATTGTTGTTAACAAGGAAATAGAAAAGAGCTCCCGACAAGAAAAAGTTTTGTTCCAATTTATGAAATAAGTTAGGAAGCAGTTTTGTGTCAAGGGAATTTACGTCGATTTTATTTAAGGGATTTATTTCCAAAATGTAAACAAATGCTTCTTGGTTTAGTCTAGTAGTAACGACAAAATGAATACCCATATGCATACGTTACTTTAGGTATGAGTAGATACCCGTTACAAAAATGTCGTTACTCGTTACTATCGTTACTTTAGGTATTCCAATACAATTCGTATGTATCACGTTATAGTATTAGCCAAATATGGGTATCGTTACTGTAACTAAATAACGGGTGATTTTTTTGAGGTTAGGATTTTCATGCATTAGTATTTGACAGATCACGCGGGATTTCAGACATGGTGTCAAAGAGAAAGATGCTCAGTATGCTTTGACATTTCATCATGAATAGACTTACTAACGAGCAACGCTTGCAAATCTTTGAATTTTATTACCAAAATCAGTGTTCGGTTCGAAATGTGTTTCGCGCCTTACGTCCGATTTATGGTCTACATAATCGACCAAGTGAGCAAACAATTAATGCGATTGTGACCAAGTTTCGCACTCAGTTTACTTTATTGGACATTAAACCAACCACACGAATACGTACAGTGCGTACAGAAGAGAATATTGCGTCTGTTTCTGAGAGTGTTGCTGAAGACCGTGAAATGTCGATTCGTCGCCGTTCGCAGCAATTGGGTTTGTGTTATTCGACCACATGGAAGATTTTACGCAAAGATCTTGGTGTAAAACCGTATAAAATACAGCTCGTGCAAGAACTGAAGCCGAACGATCTGCCACAACGTCGAATTTTCAGTGAATGGGCCCTACAAAAGTTGGCAGAAAATCCGCTTTTTTATCGACAAATTTTGTTCAGCGATGAGGCTCATTTCTGGTTGAATGGCTACGTAAATAAGCAAAATTGCCGCATTTGGAGTGAAGAGCAACCAGAAGCCGTTCAAGAACTGCCCATGCATCCCGAAAAATGCACTGTTTGGTGTGGTTTGTACGCTGGTGGAATCATTGGACCGTATTTTTTCAAAGATGCTGTTGGACGCAACGTTACGGTGAATGGCGATCGCTATCGTTCAATGCTAACAAACTTTTTGTTGCCAAAAATGGAAGAACTGAACTTGGTTGACATGTGGTTTCAACAAGATGACGCTACATGCCACACAGCTCGCGATTCTATGGCCATTTTGAGGGAAAACTTCGGAGAACAATTCATCTCAAGGAATGGACCGGTAAGTTGGCCACCAAGATCATGCGATTTGACGCCTTTAGACTATTTTTTGTGGGACTACGTCAAGTCTAAAGTCTACACAAATAAGCCAGCAACTATTCCAGCTTTGGAAGACAACATTTCCGAAGAAATTCGGGCTATTCCGGCCGAAATGCTCGAAAAAGTTACCCAAAATTGGACTTTCCGAATGGACCACCTAAGACGCAGCCGCGGTCAACATTTAAATGAAATTATCTTCAAAAAGTAAATGTCATGGACCAATCTAACGTTTCAAATAAAGAATCGATGAGATTTTGCAAATTTTATGCGTTTTTTTTTTTTAAAAAGTTCTCAAGCTCTTAAAAAATCACCCTTTACATACGTAAATCATACGCAATGTTGGCTGGTTTTATTAAAGTCAAATAAGAAGATTCTTTTAATTAAACCATTACTCCTTGCCCAAAAATGTTAAAAAATCATTGTTTGTTATGTCTTGCAAAGTTGATCGCCAAAACCTATGGATTTAATGCAAATGAATAATAGTCTTTTTGGTAACTGTTTATTGTTTTTTAATTGTCTATATAAATATTATTTTATTACTTGCGCTATGTGTACTTTACGGGAAGTTTTGCATTTGGAAAAATATTGGAACTCGAGATTTTTATCAAAGTTGACATTACGATAATTGCTTCGGAAAGGTTGGTACTGGGATGTTCTGGAATGCATCTTTTTTTCTCAGAGAATTTTATTATGTCAGGACATTTGGAAATAAAGCTTCATGTCTATTTTGTAAAAGACGTACAAAAAATCTCAAATGTCAATTGATTGAAAAACTTCTGAAAAATCTTAATTTTTTGGATTTTTTTTTTGTTCAGGAAAATTGCGATTTTAGGGCTTTTGGAAAGCATCTAGAAAGAAATACTCTAAGTAGGTCAAAAAATAGTATATTACCCATCAACCAAGGCATGAACTGTTAAATTCAATTGGAGATTGGCTGAGATCTCGATGGATTAAAAAACATCTACAAAATCTGAATCTTTTTTTAGGGAAAAATCGATTTTGTTGTTCATTAAAATTGTGCAGAAAGTATGAACGTTCAACGCGAGCTCTTGTGTGTATGCTTTACGCATATTTCGTATGTCGTACCTGTGGATACTGAATTTGTGCCAAAACAAAAGTAACGACATCGTGCGAGTAACGACACTGATTTGTGAGTAACGTTTCGTTACTTGGTATTTCATTGAATACCCGTTACTCAGTAACGAATACATACGATTCGCTACAGCTCTAGTTTAGTCTGAAGCTTCTTTTAAAACTGCAAGAAATTCAAATATGACCATGCTAATTCATTGCTCATTTTAACTTTCGCTGCTTCTGGAAGATATAAAATTTTGGCTTTACCACGTGAAACTTTTCCACGAACTCTCTATCATTGACTTTCTTCCCTTCTACCACTTATTAATAATAGTATTGAATCTATTTTCGTTTTGCACAGGAAAAAATGTTTGAATAAATGATGCAAATTGTCTTTCAGCTGATTTTGACATTTCACAAATAAATTCGGAGTGTAGAACATGCCTTTTCATTTTAAGTGAAATTGAAATTCGTTTTCAATTCACTTTCACTTGGAATACAGAACATAAGTGATTGTTTTATAATATATTTGCCGTTTTCGAAAAACTTTTTTTAACTTTTTTGGTAGCAGACCAATAAAAATACACCAATTCGTCATTTGTCAAACGGCCATCCGCGATAAAGAAGAAACTCGCGAGCAAATAAATTTTAAAATCAAACTTTATGTACAAATGAAAATTTAATTTATGGAGAATGCAAGAATAAAATGCATCGGGCATAAGCAATTATTAAATTAAACAAAACGGAAGTTTAAACAAAAAGGATGAGAACAAAAATGACCTTACGGCAACACTGCACAATAATATTAATGGTCTCTTGGGAACTTAAGAAGTTCTTTCTATAAAGAAAAAAAAACTCCAATGATAGTCAATTAAGCTGGGAAAATTCTTCTCCAACAACCTGCGGCTACCCGTTTGAACTTGAAGTACACATAATGCAGAACAAAAAATAGAAATCCTTACGAATCCTTAAAAAAAAAGTTTTGACACTGACACATGGGGCAGTTTACGATAAGCAATCTTTCTAGCTTCCTGGATATTTTGATGAATTTTTTTGTTTTTTTTTTATTATGACAATAAAATCGCACATTGGCAATGACAGCGAAAATCAACGATGGAATGCAGAAAAATCATCATAGGGCACTGATGTATATAAGCACCTACCTATTCAGCCATCTATCAAAACCGCTTTTTTTAAGTTTACGATGTGGTTGAATCGTTAAAAAAAATGTTGTTTTATTTTTTGATAGTTTGTTCGTTTTGCAATAAAACGCCATGGCATGACATTAAAAATAAAATTGTGAACAGAAAATTAATACAAAAAAAAAAAAAAAAAAAAAAAAAAACTTCAAAAGGGAGTCGAGTCGGACAAGAAGCAGAAGTGCATGCATTTGGCATTGATTAATTGGAAGCTACCTTCAGGATGAGACTTCGATATAGCTTGAGCTCATTGGTACCTACCATCAGAGTACCAGCAGCATGGGCGCAAAAGGTCAAGTCACCGGCTAACAGATGCAATTTATGTTTTAAATGAAATTCCATTCTCTGCTGTGGTGCCCCGGTGTTTGCTGTGTGATGGTGGTGTATGCCATGCCAAGGTGGCAGCATAGCATCATCACTTGATCCCTTACAAAATGCTATAAGAAAATAAATGTAAAAAAAAAACAAGAACCCCAAACAGGTATTTAAAAAAAATAACACCAGCATTTAATGGAGAAAAACAAAAACAACAACACCAGGGACAAGGCAAGGCAAGGCGGCAAGGCAGTGCTGTGTAGGGTTGGCAACAATATAGCGAAAAAATGATCATCTTTTTAAAAATGACTTTCCATGTTCGATGGCAGTGCAACATACATATTTCAGGACGGTTGGTGCTGGAAAACCGGCCGGGTGCCTAAAAACCTTTGCCAGCTTTCAGGGCTTAAAAGGATGATTGTCTTGAAATTAATCCTCACAAAGTATCTTACAGGAATCTGTGCTATGTATCTTTTTATCTCTCGATGAGGATGACGAGCCTTTACAGCGAGAATATGTACCTACGTACATGACAAAAAAAAACATCTGAAATCAACAGCTTGCTGTTGCTGAAAAGGAAGAAATGTTTTCGACTGTTTGTTGGGGCTCTTTAAATACCATCGACTGCTAGCGGTGCGGCGGTGACGGCGGCGGTGTGGGTCTGTCTCCTTCTAGTTTTTTCCCATGTTTAAAGGGCTTAAGCCCCTGGCACACAAGCACCATTGGCATATCCAGGTACTCTACACAATATACTGTCAAGTCAGACAGACGGATAGGAAGTCTCTTGCTCCTCCCAAGGATTTTATTGCTTGATTCATTTCGGTTTTCATTTCCTCTCTTTCTCTCTCCTTCTTCTCATCCTCGACGGCTTTTCTTCTAAATTACTTGATTGTGTTTAAGTATTGCACTGCATGTCCTGTTTTTGTTGGAATGCAGTTAAAATAAAAATCAAACAAAAAAGTGGTATAGGATGGATTTTTGTTTCCCTGGGATTTTGTATTTTAAAAAGAATTCGATGTCATAAATCTTACACTTATCCATGGGTAATGGGTTTTTCTAGGGTCGTCGATAGTTAAAATGAGAAATAAAAAAAAAAACAAAGTGGGATTGGATGGTATTATTAACCTAGGTAGCAGGTATTTATCACAGGTAGGTATCTATAGGTGGGGAAGAAATAGATAAAAATATATTGCTATGAACATTATGTATATCTATAATCATACAAGCAATCAAGTATTCTATTCTTAATCTTTTTCAATGCATGCAGCACTTGTTGAGTTTTTTAACAATGAATATGAAGCAACAAGGGTTGGACAGATAAATTAATCTGTTTTTTTTAACAGCTGCAGTCCTGAGGTTTTTATTTTATAATACCAATCGATTAACAGAGAAAATAAATCTAATCGTGCGACTTTTCGAGGCATTGGAAGTATGCTTTCAAATGGATATATAGGTATACAGTCAACAAATATTGTGATTTGTCAGTGGTATAAATCCAGCATTTTACGTCATAATAATAGCACATCATACAAGATGTAAAAGTGACGCCAGAGTCAAATGTTAAGCTAATAGAATCTTAACTTTCATAATAACTTTTTTTTTATGTCGCCCCTGTGCTGGTAATGGAAACTCGACTCACTTTTAACCTCAGGTTCTGCATTTTTATTTCGCAACTAAAAGGCAAACTTCCGTTCTTTTATTTAAATTCAAAAAGCCATAAACCATACAAACTCCCTGTGATATAAAAAAAAATCTTAAGTTTATCCTTTTTTGTCGTCGTTATGGTGTCACCGTACTTACGCTTCAGTTTACATATAGGAGAACAATAGTATATTTTTTTGTTTGCCTTTAGTTACACACACACGTAGAGTACAGTGGGGAGAAAAACAAGTTATAACACAGAATGTGTCAGTGATAGCTGATAAGATGTCATTCAAAACCTCAATATGTGCCGGAAATTATATAACGTGTGTATGTGTGATATCCTTGTAAGGAGGATCAAAAAGCACCAGAACGAATACCTACAAAAAAAAAAAAAAAAAAAAAAAACTTGAAGAAAGATCATCAATTTAAGCGTGTTATTCATTCATGCGCAGAATATAGCACACGTACAAAATATCCACGAAAGACATGTGATCAAGTGTCTGCTTGTATAATACAAAAAATGCAAACTTATTAAAAAGGATCATATGACATTCTGAAAGGATATATAATATGTACAATAGAAACAGGAAGGAAATAAAATCGCTGACGCGATCGTTGTTTTATTAGCACATGTTTTTACAAAGCATATTGCATAAGATCTTTTGTAACTTACCTACTGAAAGCTTAGTATTCGTCAAATAATTTTTCGATGAATATTACAAACGAACAAGTGTTTATTTGTCACTTATTTTTATTGTGATTTCACAAATTTTAGTCCTGCCAATATCTGTTTTTTATTTACGAAAGCAATCTTAACGAAATGATACAGAACTTTACGAATCTGCTATCGTGTCGTTACTTTGATGAAACTGACATTTTCACAGTTATAAAGCAAAAACAAACGTCATGTATTTGATCAATTTTGATTTCTTAAGGCTAGCCGCGCACTGGCAACTGTGATCGCAATCAAACAGTTTTATCACCAGTTGATAGAGTAGCGCGCACTGGCAACTCTTTACTCACGCTCACACTCTTTTCTCTCTTGCGCTTATAGAAAACAGTTCAACTGTTGCGAATTAATTTTAGGCAATCGTTTAGTTTGTGTCAAAACACAAACTTTTTAGTTGCTCAAAACGAGTTGCTCTAAATGCGCGGTGTCCAATATAAGCCCATATGTTTCATTTTAGCAATTAAACAGTTGCGAAACTAAAAATTTAATGTGCGCGCCTGGCTCAAAGTGTAAATTGAATTTTAGCAGTCTTTTTGTTTCCATTAATATACCGCTATCAATTCAAAATGAATAAATCTCTGTTTCATCTAAGCGAAAAGTTCGACTTTTGCAAATTAGAGCTGCTTTGTAAAAATATAATTTATTGCTCTTATTATTATTTATGAATTTCATTGCTTTGTAGGACCATGCACATAATTTTCGACAATTACAAAAAAGACAAAATACGGGAGCCTTATTTACAAAGTACTCCGTTTAATCAAAAAAGAGAGTTATACATTCGATAATTTATCAGAAACATCTTTTCGTTTATTTAAGACACTAACTTTAGTTAGCTATGTATGTACATATTACAGTTTGACGTCTATAAATAAATTTGCGACGCAATTTAATAGAAACTAAGAGCAGTTAAAAACAAAAATCAGGTTAAAGAATTTCCTGGTTTTTATTTTTTGTCGTTTATATGCAAACGCATTTTATTTGAATATCAAACAAACTTTATTACTTGTCATTGTCATAAACTAACTGTCATATTTGACATTTGATTATAAACGAAAAAACAAAATTTACTTACTGTTCGATCTCGCGTTGGAGTCATTGTTTGTATCGTGCCATGCTTCAACTATAAGCGTAAAGGTACCCTAGAAATAAAAATACAAAAATATTAATAAACCACAATATTATATAAAACTCTATAAAAATTTAGATAAAAAAAACAATCACTTGTTGCTTATAAAACTATGCTAATTTATGACCGGAAGATGGTGCTGACGTTTATGCAGAGGTGGCTTATGTTACCATGGGTAGTCATATAGTTTCTCTATTAACATCTATGATGCTTTTCCTCAAAATCACACAAATAAAACTCACCAGTTAACAAAAAAACGAGTCAATTTAATAACATGTTACAATAAAAATCAGAAGCTTGTGGGTGCTTGTTTGTCGTCGAAAGATGATGATGACGATGAAGTTTCATTTTCATTTCGGGTTTATTTCCCAAGCCAACACACCACACAAACTGATGTTGCTCAATCCGAGAAGAAGAAGCAATCATTTGTTGATGATTTTCCACCACCCAGAGGGATGGGCAGGAAATAATCCAGACATACATTAGTGTTTCAACAAAAATTTCATTCGTAGGTTGAAGCAAGTATTTTTTTTGTTTGTTTGTTTGTTCAAAGTTGAAATGAGGATTGGTTTGGTCTGGTGACTGTTTGCACTTTTAAATGACACGCGCTTTAGGGATCGTGCAAAATTAAAATTAAAAACAAAAATGGAGAAAGGAACGAATCAAACAGATCAGCAGTAAACGTCACTTTCGCATCTATCTGTCTGTGTTTGGTTTGAAAATAAACTCATCATCATTCCGAAAGAACGGTGTAGACAATACGATTTCTTCCATATGGAGGGAATATGCACTCGTTAAAATTTTATCAAATAAACACACACATTTTGCCCAGAAATTGTTGGTGTAATATTATTAGTCGGCCGGAGATACAAACATACATATGGGATTCTATTTTCAGAAAAGCTATGGAGATGTCTTACTTTTTTCTTTCATAAATCTTTTTGTGTTGCGACTTGTATTTTTTTGTATTATTCTTCTGACCTACAATTTTCAATGAGCTTCGGTTCTCGGCGGATGATGGGCAGAAAGCGGTTATACGTTTGGGGGATCTCACACAGCGATAGAATCAAACAAAACAAACAAATTAGTATTATGTATGTAGCCATAGATTATTAAGAGGATTGTTGGGAATTGTCTTATGGAATACTTTTTGATACAAGATAGACGGTGTTATGCCGATAAGACCATGACCGTGAATAAGGCTCGTTTATAGTTTTAGTGTTTTGTTAGAAACGCAAAAAGGGCCTGTTTATAATTGGGAGACTTCACCTAATTAAAAAAAATTTGTTCGCTAAATCTATCTCTCCACTTTAATGTCGAATGAAAAAAACAAGTCTCCTCTACTTGAACTATAAAAACATAGTTAAGTTTGCGCCTTTGGTTGCTTAAAAGTGTAAGTTTCTACCAATTTTATTATTTAGAATACCCGACAGAAACAGAAATGTTTAAATTATTATTAAATATGTAAGGGTCCAACTTGACCTTTCTTTTGACAACCGATGTGACAAAGGAATGCCAGCATTATAACAGTTTTAACCGAATCCAATTAAAACTGTTAATTTTTTATAAATTCCCAGTTTATATTTCAGAGATCTCCGTATTCTCAGAAAAACGAACACATTTCGCAGCTAAATCCTCGGGATCAAGTGGCTGTAGAATAGGTAGTCTATCCAAAAAAGATATTTAGCGGTCAACAGCTGAGTTTTCACAAGGGATAACTTTGTTTAGACGTTTACAGCCGTATTAAAAAAAAAACGCTTATTCCACCTATGTATATTCCAAGGTTTTGCTAAACCATGGAATAGGAGTTAAGCCATGGCTTAAATATTTACATTAATAAAAATAAAATGTTCCCGGAATAGTAAAATGACGTTTATCAAAAATCCTTGAAAATCTTCTACAAAAGTAAGCAATCTCTTTTTTATATTCTGTGGCTACCTAAATTGATTGTCAATTGCTTGTGTCTGACTGTGGACATTTCTATTTCTTATTCCTTCGCTAAACCACCTACTTTACTTCGGTGGTTTAACTTTATCATAATTAGTAAACGTCACTTAACAGAAAATTTGTTTTATTAATGAAATTTCGCACTTAGTCCAGGACTTAACGATAAACCTCCACTAAACCATCTTTATTAATATGGGTGTTAAAGTCTTCCAAAATCTCAGCTTTGCTTTCAAAGCATTTATAAGTATTATCCAAAGAATGTTCATTCCATTTAGACGGAGAAACATTTTTGAGTTTTCAAAATTGCACACTGATATTCTACTTAAATATTTATGTTCCTTACTTGAGAGAAATGAACTACATACATAAAATGTATGATGTACTTATTAACATAATACGTTTTCAGTGAACTTGTTCACAATTTACACTGATAAAAATCTGTCATCTGTCAACTGTCACTTTGGCAACAAAAAAAAAAATAACTAAAAAAACCTGTTTACACAAAAAAATACCACATTTTATAAATGAACATAGCTAACTTTCCCTCGAAAATAAATTCGTATGTAGGTACTTTAATTCAGTTTTTTGTAACGAACTTATCGATTTTTTTTTCCTGTTACTTTTTGAAACTTCCCCTCAGTCATTGCCTTTCACAACAACCACCATTTAATGTATGAGCATAGTCATCTGATCAACCAGGCTTTTAATTTCACCCCTATCCTAAATGTGTACATATTATGTGCCTTCTTCAAGTAGAGTATGTATAGAGGAAACATGATGAGGATGAACGATCAACAAAAAAAAATGTTTAACACAAAGGTATAGAGGAAAGAACCAAAATAAACGAGTAACTCACTGACTCGTTCAGGGAGGGACCACCACAACTTCCACTTTAACTAGTTTTATACCACCGGGTGATTTTGTAACCCCTCCTGAAGTAGCACGATTACAAAAAAATGCTTGTATTGTTTCTTTAGCATACGTATATGGTGAATTCATTTTAGAAGAACATAAAATAAAATGGAAACAGAATTTTTTCAAAGTTGAAAAAGGTGAAATAAATAAACCGCGCGATCGTTCTAAAAAAGACGGACATGGATGGAAAGCATATTTATGTTTTGGTAGACTGACTTCGGAGACGACTTGCAAAGGAATAGTTAAAGAAGTTGACGTTTTCTTCTCTTTCTTGGAGGGAAAAACAGGGTGAGGTAATAATTTATGGTTCGTACCTCACCTACCTACTATACATATTCACTCACTGGAGCGTGTATTAATCCACGTGCGGACACCACAAAAAATAAAACAAGGCAAAAAATACAAATTTAAAAAAAAAAAAAAAAAAAAAAAAAGACGGCTGACAAATGTCAGAATTTAGGAGATGACAACTAGACAAGTGAGTTAACATATAAATTTGATAGATTTGCCACAAACATGTTGAACATTATTCTTTCAAGTTTTGATTTATACTTATGAGAACTTTCTCTCTCGACAGTAAGGCCAGTCTACAAAAGATAAAAAAATGTATAATTTTACAGTTGTGAATTTTTTTGTGTGAGACATTTCTTGAAAATTATATGATTAGATACCTACATAATATATACATTATGTATGTATACATACTAGTATGTATGTAGCTATATTATTAAAATGTACTAACATTTGTATCTGTCAAACATGACAGGTAGCTGCTAAAAGTTGAATCATTCAAAATATCCACAGCTACCCAAAATGGTATGTGAAGTCACTTCTCTGTCAAAGCAAATTTGATGGTATGCCATAAGAATTCCATATTTATGTTACATACCAAATTATGCAATTGTTTAATTGCCCTATCATAGTACCTACTTTATCTAGTCTTCATAGAAACTAGTTCAATGTCCTGCCGTGCAGACTTAAGCACATTTTAAGGTGAGAATGAAGGTTATTGCAATTGACACTCACACATTTGCAAGAATTTTTGTTTGACAGATGGTCTTGCTTAATAAAACGCAAGAGAATACGTCACACAAGGGGTGTGCTATGCACACTTTGTTTCGAAAACTTCTTTTTAAAAGAGGTATACATTTTCGTAATATGTATGTAGTATACAGCGGTATGTATGTATAAGTACCTATATGCATATTTATATTTCGCAAGTTATTCAAAATCTCACTCAAACTAATCGTTTCTCTTTTTCTCTCTTGTCTGTTTTTGGCTCTATTAATGAAGGGGAGGCCACCACAAGGACATTCCAAATGTTTCAGGATAAAAATAAACGCAAGTACCTTTAACAAGATCTCCAGCCAGGGAAACGTACATAATAACTAAAATCCAAGAATAAACAAAAAGAGCAACTAGTATAACCAGAGCCGCTCTCGCATGTAACATTAATGATCGTTTTTCCTGCAACAACGACAGCGATATGTTTGCGTATTGTATTTTTAGAATATTATAAGCGTCAAGTCAAGAAGCAAGTGTTCTTTTTCGGCGCTTCGCACTCTTTTTCTCAAATATAATATTATGTCGTAGTGTTTTGCAGACAGTAGACATGTATTTATAAATAGCAATGGAGAGAACCGTTCTATAGGTATGTTTTTTTTCTTCAGTTTTTGAAACAGCTACAAAATACATTTCTCAAGAATTTTCTATTAAATTATTTAGTTTTATTTTATTATATAGATTAGAAAGGGATACCTGTTCGATTTTATCGATTATCAGAAATTTTCTTCATTATTTTGGGGGAGACTGACATTTATCAACAGTCAGGTTTCAGAGATATTAGAGATCTGCATAAGCATGATCATAAATCTGAATACAATTTCTTCGAAATAATTTCGCAATTTAAATGGCTTTAGTTCAGTTGCTTTTTTTCGCAACTGGTTCTTCTTTTCATTTACTGTAGAGGAATCTTGTTTGGGTTTCTTCTCCTGTTCAATTAAATTGACAGATATGTCAGAAACTTGAATTCGTTATATATTAAGCAACAAATTGTAATGGAAGATTTTTTGCTAATTTCTTTTTGGCAACACTGGTTTTGAGAGCTCACGCACGTTTCGTGTTTTGTGTCACTGTCAAACATCTTCAGTTTGGTCTATAATTTAACTTTAACCATGGATAGTCTTACAGACGAACAACGCTTGCAAATTATTGAATTGTATTGTTGTGAACAGAGCTTTATACTACTACAGCGCCATCTGTTGGGAAATTGCATATCTAATTTATGGAAGAAACAAAAAGCTCTTTTCCAATGTCAAATGTATTTCCTCTTATTCCAACCATCTAGAACATTCCAAGATGAGAACCTTCGAGAACAACTAACTTGAGTATATAAGGGTCGTGCTCACCACGAGCACTCCAGTTGATTTTTGATTACGGAAGTGTGCAAAACTCTGCTTATTGGATTGTGGAAAGTGTAAAACAAGTGTGATTTTAAATTGAATAAAGTATTTGAGTTGATTATAAATTGAGATTTATTGTTGTGATTTGGAAAGTAAAAATAAAGAAGAGATACTAGAAAGAGTAATAAGTTTTATTTAACGAACCTTAGTAAAACTATTACAGTATTATCGAAATGCGTGCTCTGTTAAGAAAGTTCATCGCGCGCTTCTTCCATTTTATAGTCACTTTAATCGACCTTCTGAGGCGATTATTCGGGCTATTGTGACTAAATTTCGCACCAAATTTTCATTGTTGGACAATAAACCGCTAACACGCTTACGTAGAGTTCGAACTGAGGAAAA
The DNA here is from genome assembly GCA_911387755.1 of Chrysotoxum bicinctum. Lineage (NCBI taxonomy): Eukaryota > Metazoa > Arthropoda > Insecta > Diptera > Syrphidae > Chrysotoxum > Chrysotoxum bicinctum. The sequence continues at coordinate 33,554,826 of OU426988.1, forward strand.
TATCGCAGCTGTATCGGCCAGTGTTAGTGATGACCGTGAATTAACGATTCGGCGCCGTTCGCAGCAATTGGGCATCTGTTACTCCACTACGTGAAAAATTTTGCGAAAGGATTTAGGTGTGAAGCCTTTCAAAATACAGTTGGTGCAATAATTGAAGACGAACGACCTACCACAACGCCGAATTTTAAGTGAATGGGCTCTTGAAAAGTTGGCCGAAGATCCACTTTTTTTTATCGAAAAATTGTGTTAAGGACGAAGCTCATTTCCGGTTGAATGGAGACGTGAACAAGCAAAACTACCGTATTTGGAGTGAAGTGCAGCCAGAAGCATTGCAAGAACTACCAATAAATCCAGAAAAAGTCACTGTTTGGTGCGGATTATGGGCCGGCGGAATCATTGAGTCGTATTACTTCAAAGATGATGCGAATCGCAACGTCACTGTGAATGATGAGCGCTATTGTGCGATGATAACAAACTTTTTTTTGCGCAAATGGAAGAGCTTGACTTGCATGACATGTGGTTTCAACAAGACGGTGCCACATGCCGCAAACAGCACGCATAACAATGGACCAGTTGAAAGGCGAGTTCGGTGAATAGTTTATTTCACGTTTGGGGCCGGCCAATTGGCCGCCTAGATCGTGCGATTTAACGCCTCTAGACTATTTTTTGTGGGGCTATGTTTAGGCTCATGTCTATAGCGACAAGCCCGCTTCGATTGACGCACTGGAAGCCAACATTTGAGCATTTATTCGTGAGATACCGGCCGAAAGAGTATACCAAAGTTTGACTAAGCGGATGGACCATTTGAGGCGCAGCCGCGTTCAACATTTGCATGAAATAATCTTCAAACATTAAATTATATCGACCGTACTATCGATTCAAATAAAGATTTCATGCATTTTTCTGAATTTTATGATTTTTTTTTCTAATTTCCGATAGCTCTTAAAAAATCACTCGTTATTACCTACTTATATTATGTACATAGGTGCTTATAGTGTATAGTATTTTCCAACTGGATCCGGGGTTAAAAAAAAACAAACCTTTGAATAAGTGCCTAAGTTTAAAAATAATTTATTGATAGTGTCACCAGTCTAGAAAACAGATCGAATAGGTACCTACTTAACATACATATAATAAATAGACACGTGCTAAATAAAACAATAGACATCTTTACTCTTATTTCAATTCTTTTGGTATCAATATTTCACCTTTCACCTGTATATGTATTTTAGTTTTTTTTAGTGACATTCGGCGATAGCTTTATTTTATGTATTAATTTAATTTATTTAAATTAATTAGAAGTACGAAGATCCGAGGAAGCCTTCATGTTAAGAATACCATTTCTCAAAAAATTGAACACGACCGACTCAGTTGGTATTGCCATGTTCAAAGGAGAGATCCTGAGAACCCCGTCAAAAAGGCAATATCATACAACGTTCCAATTCGGAATAAAAAGAAAGGCAGGCCTAAACACTCCTGGTACAAACAAATGCAAAAACACCAGCATTCAGTTGGCCTCAGAAATGGAACAATACAAAACCGGGAGGCTTGCCGCCGATTTCTGAGGTCAACCCGGCGAACCCCACAGGCGGATCACTAGTGTGAAGCAGACACGTGGGAGAGTTATGATCCCCTCGACATCGAGATCATAACAGCGCCGAAGCAAAGGAAGAAGAAGAAGATTAATTTAATTTACAAAATTTGAAAGTAAGTTAATAAATATTTTCTTTACAAAAGAAAATACCAAACTGTCAATGAAAATACAAAAAATGCGTTTGATTCATTGATTTCCTAGGGTGTATGTATGTATGTATATCATGTACATATTTCCATTTGAAAAGGAATGTTAATGTCAATTTTTTAAGTGTTAAATTGTTTATTTGTTAATTTTAAATTTCAATTCCATTTAAAACATAATGTAAAACATTATTTTTAAACATCAGAAGTAAGTTTAATTTAAAAATTTTTTCCATATTCACTTTTATAGAATAATTAAGTACATATGTCCATAAGTAATACTCTAAATAATATTGTATAATTGGTTGTTTTAGATTAATAAAAAACCCCTGAAGAAGCCGGAAAAAAGCCAGCGAAACGTAGGGTAACATAAGATGAATTAGTTTTTTTATTAATTGCATCCACCTCATCGATCATTCAAGCCCAAATAAATACATATAATATTATAATTTAATACATGATCATATACCACAAAACTTAAGGAATGCCAGTGTTATTGTTTGTATTTGGAATGTCTTTAAGTTATTTATCCAAACTTTATTTTGTTTTTGTATGCAAAAATAATAAAATATTATTGAAACATAAAGAAAAATTCTAAATGTCACATTTTGAATTCCAAATAGAATTAGAAAGGGTTTCCAGTCAGGGTTCTGTGCTTGAACTTGTTATTTTTCCTTTCAAATCAGACAAAATATGTATGCACATATTAGATTAAAGCTGTTTAATTTGAATGACAAGTCTACGAGTATATTCGAAAAACTTGACAACTTATATATTTAGTATTTTGTCTAGGCACAAAACCTTTAAAATGTATTGATTTTTTTCGAATTTTACTACGTTCGAAAAAAATTGAAATGTCCAGTCTAAATTGTAAAAACTTGACAACTAATTGCATAATCATAAAAAATCACATTCAACTTCGAAGAATAAAAATCCACTTTTGAATAATGGCATCGTTAAAAACAATCACAATCAATGAATAATGTTTTTTATTTTAACTCTTATAGAATGATTATGCAAAAAAAAAAAAAAAAATCTTCGAGACCGTGTGAAATTCAAGTTCCAATCGATCGTTTCAAAAATTTAAATTCTCTAAGCAATAATACTTATCTATCCATCTACAGTCATAATGTAAAATTAAAACAAAAGATAATAAGAAGAAACAGAAAACAAAATATAATTTATAAACTTACCGGCCATGCAAAATTAAATGCAAATTGTATAGGATTTGTAAAATCCATCTTCTTCTGGCTTGGTATATTCGTTAGATTTACAGAATTTTCGCCAAGTATCGGTGTTACAACATCGCCAAATGTACACTGGGATGTTGTATCGATTTTTGCTTGATAGTGCTTCAGACAAACACGAAATCGTGTTTTACATGTGCCGATGCATTTGCCGCTCGCATCCGATTGCCCGCTACAGCACTGACCTTCATGATCTCGTCCATTGTCATTATTGAAGTATTTTAGCCGTAATTCAAATAAACCGGAACTGTTCACCTGGTGTTTATTTTTTTTTTTTTGTGGAATAGAACATAAAGAGAAGAGTTATTTATTTTTCTATTTTAAGACTTATAAATGGTGTAACGTTTTTTTTTAATAAATGAACAAGAAAATAATACAATATAAAAAAAATCATCACACGATTAGAAATGTAATTACTTTTAGATTTTAAATTAGCATAAGCTAGACTATTATTAGCAGTTAGGTCTACCTCTGTCGTTTAATTAATTCCAAAGGTCTCAACAGGAAGAAAACAAAGCGGTATGGAGGGAAATTTATTAGCGCGGTGTGCTCAGATATCTTTCAAATTAACATAATATGATGCTGGTCGAGGAATAGTGAATGAGTAAAGATACGACGATGTATAGTCTTTTTTACAACCAACAAATATACAACAAAAATAAAATACAAAAGGAAGTTAACAAGAACAAAAACAAAAGAAACATCAAGATGAATTAGTCTGATCGGGTCGAAGTGTGTCGTCGTTTTTAGGATCGCTTAAGGTTATCTATGGAGTAGAAAGGCAGTACCGATTGAATACAAATTCCCATGAAAAGCTGTTTCTCAATTTACTAAGCATTTTGTCAACTGAAATCCCCAAATAATTTTGTCGACATTAGTTTGATTTAAGTGCTAAACATATCGGCTAGAAGAACAAGCAAAACATTTATGAATGCACCTCGATTTCGTTCATATGCCCACCGCGGGCACGTTTGCAGCGCTCGATTCGTTGGACCCAATTTTCGATGACTCGGCCACATTTCTGCCGAAACGGCCGCTATTTCGCATTGAATGTTGGCTCTGAGCTTTTCCAACGTTTCCGTCGTCGGTTTGTTGGCATAAACCAATGACTTAACGTAGCCCCAAAGAAAATAATCTAGAGGCGTTAAATCGCACGAACGGAAAAAAACATCGATGTTTTTATTCGATGTAAGACATCGGAAACCGGCATCGATGTCTTCCGACACATCGCTTAAAAACATCGATGTTTTTTCAACATCGGATACCTACTTTATTTAATGATTTGTTACTTTAACAAATGGAAACTAAAAATTCCAAAAAAAAATTTGATCAGTTTAATTGTTTTAGATTAAGATTAGCGTAAAAAGGCAAATTTCGATTCACAAATCACACTGTAGATGAGTAAGAGACGGTATATGAAGCACTACAGTTCAGGCAGGACAGTGAAATGAAATACTAAACCTAAGAAATTAATCAAAGACAAGAACTAAAGACAAAAAAGAGCTGATGCACACATTTTTGCAAAAGTATGCGTAACCTCAGTTGCTCGTAAAAGAGCCGATTCTCATATTCACCGACCTGAATGAAATTAATAAAAGTAAGTTTATGTTCTTTGTCATAGTTTTTCGATTTAAAAAAAAAAACATCGATACATCGAATAGAAAATTTACTAGGCAAAACATCGGATCAATCCGATGTCTCGTATGGTGAACATCGAATGGATTCGATACATCGATGTTTAGTGAATATCCCTACGAACGAGGCGGCCAATCGACTGGCCCATTTCTTGAGATAACACGCTCATCAAACTTACTCTTCAATAAATCGATTGTTAGGTGTGCTGTGTGGCTTGTGGGACCATCCTGTTGAAACCTCATGTCGTCCAAGTTCACTTCTTCCAATTGGGGCCAAAAATAATCGGTAATCATTTCGCGATAACGCTGGCCAATCACAGTAACGTGGCGATCGTTATCGTCGACGAAAAAATATGACACTGAAGATGATTTTGCGATGAAATTGGCTCTTAAAGTTGCGGTCACCGACTCCGAATTTCGGTAGAAAATTTTTATAATTTGCAGACATTGCTCGTTCGTGTACTTTACCATAATGAAAATGTTGAGTTTACTGAATAAATTGACAATGACAGTTCGATGATTAGTGAAAGGGTGCGTTCACAAATTATATTCAAAATTGTCAAGTCCCTATTGGAAAACCCAAAAGCATTTTTAGAAACATTTCAAAATGATTTTTTTAAAATACATATTTTTAATTTAGAAAAAAAGTTCATCATCGCATTTTCGATATCCATGGTTAATTTATCTTCTTCGAAATAACTCTTTGCTTTTATTTGATTTAAACAGATGTGCAGACTATATGTTTACGGTGATGGCGGCATTGACATGCGGCACTTGCGGCCCGGGGAATTATAATAAATGTTTAAAGCGTGTCACATTCACAACCCCAAATGAAAACAAAATAAACCAAAAAAGAAACAATTTTTTTAAAAACCCCCAAGTCCACATGCTGTATATTGGAAAAAACTAAAAATAAATCAGCATCTTCCACACAACTTCCACATAATGTAAAGTCTGTGTGTTCATTTGAATATGCAGAGTCAAAATGTGTTCTCCAGCCAACCAGCGGCGTTAGACTTAACTGGTAGCAGTGTTGTGTGACTCTTGTGGCTAACTCGTAAATTATTCCATAGACTGACTGCTGCTACTCCTATATATTCTTCTCCAAGTGAAAATTCCAAAGGTTTTCTCTTTCTTTGGCCCGTTTGACTTCGCGTATGTCCCGTGCTTCAATTCCAGCAGATAATCGAATTAAAAGCCATTCGTTTGCTCTTCGCCAGTTTATGGAATTGAATATGCCCGGTGATAAATCTTTCACCATGGTATTTAGCGAGTCGAACAGAACAAATTAAAAAAAAAAACTAACTATTTGGACAGTTCACTTATAAAGCGGCGCATATTGAGTGCTCGGCGGCTCCACCAGCCGCCACCGCAGAAAGAAGGTACATTATAGGGGATGGATGAGTAAAACATGCAGCTTTTTTCCATTAAGCGCTCTCATCTGATCAGGTTACTAGTCAAACATTAATCATTCGTTGGCAATGAAATGCATCTGGATATGGTAATGAAGTTCTGCTGTTTGTTCATTTACATTTTTTTTAAATAAATTCAACAAACAAATTGGACAAGTTTTGCGACACAAAACACAAAACAGCGGCAACATTACCATCAGGCTAAAATCATAAATTCTCAAAGTTCTCCATCCTCGGGCCAGACGAAAAGAACAAATAACGCTACAGAACTGCGGTAAACGATTGCAAATTTATGACAACTACTTTTTTGTATTCTTGTATATATTTTCGGCTATCTTTCAATCTTCCAAATCGAGCAACAATAAATTAACAAAATTAAAAATGCATAATAAATTATTATTGGAATTATAATAAATAAGAATTAAAAGATGTCAATTCTTTGCATTATGATTAGGTGAAATAGAACGGGAATGATAGAGATGGGAGACACTTCTTTAAGAAAGGTTTTCATCCGTTTGTATGCAGTGATAACAGAATAGGTTGGTAAGCAGGTACCTACCATGGTGATGGGAACTAGTCTTTTTCGAATCAGAATCAAAAGTTCAATGTGGAAAGTTGTTTTTTTTTTCCAGATTATCTGACATAAGTTAACAGTTAAGTATTTCACGAGAGACCAACCATTTTTATTCGATTAATTACCTACAACGGCATTTACTTATGTGTCAAAAATGATCGTCTGTAGAGAGGTTAATTTAGTATTAATTTTGGTATTTGAATATGGGCATAAAATGGCGCTGGTTAATTTGACAGGTGTCAGTGACATTTCAATATAATGTGTAAATAAATTGCGGGTGGTAGATAAGATCCGGGGTTATTGAGGATTCTCGTTTAAACGAACTTTAACGAGTTTTGCTTGCCTTAATGACAATAAAATATATAAGAATGTCTGTCAATACAGTTCACAAATAAGTGTTGCCACAATACTTTGTACTTGATTTGAAGCTAAGTTCTCATCATCATCATCGGCTCGACAACCGGGTTCCGGTCCTGGCCTCTTTCAACAAGTCTCTCCACCTGTCCCGGTCTGTAGCCGACGCCATCCAGTTGCGCACCCCAAGGCTTCGGGCGTCCTGGTCTACGCCATCTCTCCAGCGCAAGCATGGTCTACCACGCTGTCGTCTACCATAGAATGTACCACAAAGAACTTTCCGAGCAGGTTCCTCTTCGCTCATGCGAGCTAGGTGCCCTGCCCACCGGAGTCTACCGAGCTTAATTTTTGTCACGATATCTGCTTCTAGGTAGATTGCGTACAATTCATGATTGTACCTTCTCCGGAATCGCCCTTCCTCACATATGTTACCAACAATTCTCCTTAAGACTTTTCTCTCGAACGCAGCTAAGAGGTCGGAGTGCCTTTTGCTAAGCACCCAAGTCTCGGATCCATATGTGAGTACTGGCAGGACCATGGTCCTGTACAGCAGCAGTTTTGAAGTTATGGTGAGATTTCTGGATTTGAAGAGCTTTGACAGACTATAGTAGGCTCTGTTGGATTTGAGAAGCCGCCCGCGTATTTCTTCTTCTATATTGTTATCGGCTGCTACTATTGACCCAAGGTATTTAAAGGATTGCACTACTTCAAATTCGTGCTCCGCAACCTTGATTGTTTGACCAACTGTTCCTCTCGCATTCGACGCCACCATGTACTTTGTTTTACCTTCACTAATGTGCAGCCCCAGATTTTGTGCCGCCGCAATCCGGCTATTTTTACTTGGCTTGTTACGTTGGTCATGGTCAACCTACATAGTTTATTTATTTATTTTTTTTTTTTTTTGTGCTTTATTTCATAACAAAAATTCTTAAAACTATATAAACATAAATCCATAATTATAGACCAGTTACATTTTAAGATTATTTTCGAAAATGAAATAGTTAAGTACAATCTGTTGTCCGAAGACAAGAAGCGAAAGTACTATATAGTCGTGTCAATTTATTTGGGATGCCGAATTCTCTCATGGCTTTGTAAAGTTCTACCCTGGCTATGCTATCATAGGCGGCCTTAAAGTCTATAAACAGATGGTATGTTGGGATGTTAAATTCTAGACATTTTTCCATCGCCTGCCTAAGGGTAAAGATCTGATCAGTTGTTGATTTGCCTGGAATGAAACCACACTGATATTGTTCGATGACGGTTTTAGCGTATGGGGTTATCCGGTCTTGTAGGATAGAGGAGAGTACCTATCTTATAGGCGGTACTCAACAACGTGATACCTCTATAATTGCTGCACGTTGTGACATCTCCCTTCTTATGTATGGGGCATATTAAACCTTTTCGCCAGTCTTCTGGCATTTCTTTCTGCTCCCATACCTGTACTATGATATCATGAATTGCTTGACGTAAGGCTGGCCCGCTGTGATGGAATAATTCCGCTGGTATGCCATCGGCTCCCGAGGCTTTGTTCTGTTTAAGCCGGCCTATAGCCTTCTCAACCTCTTCTATGCTTGGTGGTGGCAACATAGGGTATTCTTCTTGAAGTAGTGGAGCCTCCACTTCTGCAGTGAGCTGACCATTTAGCAATTCATTAAAGTACACTTCCCATCGCTCCAGTATGCTTTCAGGATCGGTGATCAGATTTCCCTCTCCGTCCTTGCAGTATGTGCAGCGTGGTGTGTACTGCGTCATGTTTCGGACGGATTGGTAGAACTTCCGCGCCTGGTGCGGACCTCGCTCTTGGCTGTTTTCTATTTCACAGATTAGGTTCTTCTCCCAGGCTGATTTATTTTGTCCTGTGAGCTAAGTTCTCACTTTTTATTAATTCTCTCTCAGACTGAGACTGAATTGTAAGTACATAGGTAGGCAAACATAATTCACAGATTCGATTTCCTTTTACTCATACTTTGTATTTTGCTATCCATCGGCCGAACTGCACTATCTCAGACTAATTTGACTTTAACGTAAACAGCTGTTCATGAGAAAATCTTTGGAATTCAGATGTAATTCGAATGGATAGCAGAATAGTGATGAATGCAAATTCCCCCCAATGAATAAAAGAATAGAGCTGATGTTTATTTTTCATAAATTAGCCCGTTCAGGTTTCGAAAAGCTCCTCATTCTCAGATATCTCAATTCGCAAAATTTCTCATGTTTTTTTCTTGTTCACATCTTCTCAATTGTTTTTATAGGTATCAGGAAATTTTAAATTTAAATAAAGAGACAGATTTCTGTTAACTTCTTCATGATTAATCGTAGGTAGTCAGGTTTCTCATCGCACTTGGTAGGTACACCAAAGATATGAAGAAAATTGAGATTTCTTAGTCTAAAACTGACTAGGAATAGGTTCAACTTTTAACAAATAATGGAATGTTCGAAACGTCATATTTAATTGTTTAAATATGTAGGTACGTATGCCAGTTTATTCTTACTCTCATACCAACAACCTTATAATAAATTTAAAACAACGATTATAAAAATGTCACTGATATTCAACCAAGGATCACTTCAGACTGCCAGAAATAACTTTTAAAAATGCCAATTATAAAATGACAGTTAAATTTATTCATACATCGATGTTTGTTTTTTCTAACATCAAGATGACCCACTTGCATAGCTTACACAAAACGCATTCGAGTAATCAAATATCCTATCACTTCACAAAAAGAATTTGAAAAAAATAATAATAAACAAAACCCCCGTCAAACTAGACATTGACAAACTACCTACCGACAAAATCATGGATCGATATCGACATATTTCTATCAAAATATATTAACACTTACAATAGAATACCCTAATCAAAATTAAAAGAAAGATACATATATTATGCATTGAATATTTTTTTATCAGACAAAAAGAAAAAAAAACTATCAATGCAAATGCCTTTTTATATTCTCAGAGGAACTTTCAAAGTCAGACGGGGTCAAGACCTTGCTAAATACCACCGGAAGCCGACGCGGCCCCAACTACAAACAATCCCAACCAATCATTTTGACCTATTTGACTTGAATTTATAAAATGAAAGTGAACGAACTATGATAATATGGTGATGAGTGATGACTTATTATGATGAAAATGATTGACCCATATAGGTACTCACAGCAAGAAAACAAATTTGCTGACACCTGTCAAACAGACCATCATCTTTTATTCTTCACCAATTAGCCATCTTTTATTAACACCCACCACACCAATCTTTAAAATAACATTCCAATGTCTTAATTGCTTGATTAGAAATATGGAAAATAAACGACACTACGATTAAGTAAATTATGCAATTAAGAAGCAGCTCCTCCACTCCTTCCTAATTCCATATGGGAGTTGGGAGAGTTGTTGTCTATCTACACACATCCATAGCAAATAGCTAGCAGCACTAGCGCTCATGTTTGATGTTTATAACCAGCGGACCAGCCAACTTTTTTCACATAGAATCGAGTAAATTGTGGTGAAATCTGACAACGATGCTCTTGGAACAACAAAAGCAGATCACCAAAGAAGACTGAGGGATAACAAGTCACACACAGAGAACAACAATAACAACAACAAAAAACTCCCAAATGGTAAGTAAAGTCTAGAGGAGACAGGGCCGGGCATGGAGACATTTTAAGCCAACGTAGAAGAACACAGGCCAAGAGGTAGGTAGCTACGAGTATAGTGTTAGGTCTCAAAAGGTAGGTTACTCCACAGACACCTTGTTTTATACTCATCGGATCCCTGGTGGTGCTGGTGATCTCTTCCACCTCTTCCTCCTCCTCAACCATAGATCTTCCAACATCTCTTTTCTCTCATCGGCATCCGTGATTCATTTCAAGTTTATAGCCAGGAAAAAAACCTTATTAATAAAAAACAAAAATAATAAAATTAAAAAAAAAAAAACATAACAAACCTCCAAGACTACACAAACGACGACGACGAACAACACACAAAATGAAAAGGCAAGGAAAAACATACACAATAAAAACAGAAAAAAAAAGTAGAGAAACAGAGGAACAAAAAAGCAAAAAGAAGGAATAAAAAAATTCAAGAAAACCGAATTGTTTCCCACGGCATACGATTCGCCGGTCAAACATTGAATCTTGAAGTGGACAGGCCGAGAAGTGAAGGAACAAGAGGGCTGCTGGCACTATAGCTCTATAGGTGTATACCGATACTTCACGAATGGTGCGGTGTCTGTAGTGGTATGCACATGGAGTGCATACTTGTGCTATTAGATGGCCCGCATCCACCACACTGCGTGTTGGATTGCGCTTTCATGCGCGATCGTAGCCGATCGATCGACAGGAGATCGGCAGCGCGGTGTGGCGGAGGCGGCGCGGTCGGTGAATTGCTTGGATTAAAAGCGACTTTACAAAGAAGACCATGGTGTATACTGGGAGCTGGCTGGTGGATCACGAACACGAGGATAAAGACGAAGGTGAAGACGCAGAGGTGAGGAGAACCTTTCCACAGCACTCGACAAGAATTCGGCCAATTGCCTTGGTAGTAGTTGTTGTATTGCTGGTTGCTTTATCATGGTGCTATGCCCGTGCTGTACGATCATCCATGAAATGTTAAAAAAAAAACCTTTCGACTACTTAGATACTTTCTTTGTCAGTTTGGTTAGTTTTTGTACATTGGGGTGCACTTCTTTGCTATGTCAAAATTGTAGTAGATGAAGTCACATTAAAGCATTTTTGACAGTTATCTCATTAAGTTCTCTAGTTTCAAACATTACATAGGTATCTATATATTTACTTAAAATGCAATGAATTAAATGTAAACTTAAATCAATGTAAAATTTGTATAGAGTTCTAGTTATTTGTCATGTCCTCAATCCGTCAAGGTTGTAGTAGTAGATTAAAAGACAACCACATCACGAATTTTATGCACTTTTTGACATTTTCCTCATCTCAGATAAATGAGCACAAATTGCACTTTTTGACATTTCTCTAATCCATAAACAAAATGCAACAATTGGAAAGGTGAAACAAATATACACAACGCATTTTCATCAGAAGAGCAGAGGAAAATAAGAATCACTCAACCGTTGAATTTCTAGTTCTGTCAGAGACCCATTGTTAATAATATATACCTACCTACATTATGAGTATAATGATAACACAAAAAATCCACTAGTTTGAATTCAGTTGCTTTTGCTTTGACGTGTGTATTACAAGGTACCTCGTACTCGTATGTTCATAAGTAAGTTTTAATAAATAAAATAATAATAAAAAAAAAAAACAGTTATGAGCGCCGCCGCTCTTAATTAAGCCACGCAAAGAAAAGGGAGGAAAAAAACGTAACTTCACCCATTAATTATGTTGTTTTATTATTTTCTTTTTCATTGTTTGTTTTTGTCGCTTCCATCGTTGTTGTCGTCATAATACAAAGTATAATATAGATTACGCGCTCTGAGAAGAAAGTTCCTTCTTCCCATTGCAATAATTAATAGAAGACATACTATCTGTCAAACTAGATGTGTCTGTATACTTTACACACCAGTGATGAGGTTCTCCTAGTTGGAATTGGAAAAAAGTCATAAGACGAAGAAGCTTGAATGAGGTAGTTGCAATCAATCGATGTGACCACAAGTTTTTTTTTGCAGAATAAAATAGGTTCTATAAAAAAAAGCGACACAAATATTTCATTATCCTTTGAAGGTGTAGTTACCTTTTACTTTGTCGAGTGGTGAGTTAAGATTCTGATAGAAATAGGCGTTTTTCTTTTTTTATTCGGAGCAGAGCCTGAGTTGTCAAAAAATAAATTGTTTTTCTTTTTTAGTTCAGGACTTCGAATGTGTTTCTTTTTTTGTTTTGAGCGTGTTCAGAGTGAACTCTATGAGCTCAGAATAAAATAACTGGCAGACAGAGACAAATGCCCAACACAAGCATTTGACAGATGGAAATAAAAATCATGTCAATTACAGAATTCGCAGAATTTTACTCCCGGTGAGTTGACTCGATTCGCATCCGCTGTAAAACTCAATTATGAAATTCGTCGGATGAACTACATTGTCGATTCTTAAAATTACCTTATCATTTATAAACTTTCGTATCGACACTGTCAGCTACAAACATTTATTCAACTGGCCTGGGCTGTGATAGTACGATAGTACGCTTTCGATCAACGAAATCAAGCATCGTGAGAGTGGTTAGTACGAAGATGGAGGACGGTTCAAAACCAACCGGTGCTCTTTTTTTTTTTTTTTTTTTTTTTTAGAGTTCTTGCTCTCTGTGGTTGCGTTGCTATTTGTGCGTTTTCTATTAAAATTTGTTAAACAAACACTAGCATTCAGTATGATAAGCTTTTGACTTACATTTTTGTACTCTCCATTGTTTATTTTCGTTCTGTAATAGGGGTGAATATTTTTAAATCAAATTAAAGTTTTATTGGTTGCCAAAATCCTTTTGATAAAAAGAACATTTTTAACGGGTGTTCGTTAAATGTTGAAGTTTTTGTGTTGGTGTTGATGTTGGTAAACGTTGTAGCTTGCTATAAGCTATCTTCGAAAAAGGAAGATCCGGTAGTGTAAGAAATAAAGTGATTTTAATAGAATTATTGTTTTTAGATGTGTTCTGTATTTTAACGATTTTTGGGAATTTTTTTCTCGGAAACCTTATTAGGTAATAGTACTTATATATTTTTTCTAATAATGAATACATGCGTCAAGAGTACAAAAAAAATGTTTTTTTTTTTTTTTAAATTTTCTAATAATGAATACATGCGTCAAGAGTACAAAAAAAATGTTTTTTTTTTTTTTAAATTTTCGAATTTTGGATGAATTATAGATCAAAAAATACATGGTCCCGTTTCGGACAGTTAATCTAAGGATTGACTGGACTGAAACAAAAAAAAAAAACAAAGTGCGTTATTTGAAGGAAGGTTTCTTACGAGACAATTTGTTTGAAAAATCAAAAACAAAAAAAAATGTCAAGCTTTGAAAAAAAAAAAATTTTGTTGGCAATTTTGTTGGCCAGTTTTGGGTCGCCATTTTTTTTGTTTATAATTTTTTGGTCAAATTGTGGTAAATTGTCTTAGAAAACATACCATACATACCATACATAGGTTGTTCAATAAGTTTTGTCGTTCGATAAGAGAAGGCGTTGCTACTAGTCCAATTTTTTTTTTTTGTTTTGTTGGTACACTCTTCATATTAACGTATGTGAAGTTTCATTTCAATCTGTCAATTCATTCTTTGTTTAGAAGCCATTTAGTGTCGCCGTGTCAAAGTATTTGTTTACGATGGAAAAAATTGAATATCGTGCAGTGATAAAATTCTTATTTTTGGAAGGTGTAGCACCAAAAGAAATTCACGAACGAATGTTGAAAGTGTATAATGATTGTTCACCTTCAATGAGAACAGTAGAAAGATGGGTTGCTGAATTTAAACGTGGTCGTACAAGCTTTGAAGACGATCCACGTGAAGGACGTCCAAAAAGCGCATCAACACCAGAAATCATAGCCAAAATACAGGATATGGTTTTGGAAGATCGTCGATTGACTGAGAGAGATTTAGTAGAGGCTCTACACATCTCATTAGGCAGTGTGAGCCATATTTTAAGTGAAATTTTGGGCTTTAGAAAGCTGTGTGCACAATGGGTGCCGCATTCGCTAACGATGGAACAAAAACACATTCGAATGCGACTTTCTCAGCAACATTTGGAGCGTTTTAAAAAGGATAAAGTGGATTTTGTGCGTCGATTCATCACTATGGATGAGACTTGGGTCTATCACCATGATCCCGAATCAAAACAAGAGGCTAAAGAGTGGTGTGAACCTGGTTGTTCGGCTTCGAAACGAGTTCGTGTCCGGAAATCGGCCAAAAAGGTTATGGCATCAGTTTTTTGGGATGCGAAAGGAATTTTGTTTGTGGATTACTTGCAAACTGGTAAAACAATTAATTCTGAATATTATTGCAACCTTTTGGACCAGTTGAAGGAAAATATTCGTGAAAAAAGACCCGGTTTGCAGAAGAAAAAAATCCTTTTTCATCAGGACAATGCACCGTGTCACAAGAGCATTTTGACAATGGCTAAAATCCATGAATTAAAGTTTGAATTGTTGGAGCATCCACCGTATTCACCAGATTTGGCCCCCAGCGACTTCCATTTGTTTCCAGAACTCAAAAAATGTATGCGTGGCAAGCGTTTTTCATCAAATGAAGAGGTCATAACGGCTGTTAAAGCATATTTTGCAGACCTTCCGGATTCTCACTTCAGGGATGGGATCCACCGATTGGAGGATCGTTGAAGCAAGTGTATTAATGTTCAAGGAGATTATACTGAATAATAAAGTGTATTTTGAACCATAAAGTTGTGTTTTTCTTATCGAACGACAAAACTTATTGAACAACCTGTAAAAACAATTAAGTTGCAACAAGTTTTTTGAAAATCGGTTCAGTAGATCCGGAGATTAACTGTCCGCAATGGGACCATGTATTTTTTTGATGAGTCTATAATTCGGCCAAAATTCTAAAATTAAAAAAAAAAAACAATTCCGAATAAGGACCAAAACATTTTTTTGTACTCTTGACGCATGTATTCATTATTAAAAAAAAAATATGTTATTACCTAATAAGGTTTAGGTGAAAAAAATTCCCAAAAATCTGGGTTTTTTGGCATTCTAGACCGTACTAGTACCTTAACAAATCAAGTTTTGAATTGAAACAGATACTTACATTTCTTTCTTCTTTCAAAAAAACTATTTTTGAAATCTAGATCTATGTACATACATACGTACATAGTATTTATAATATAAAGTTTTCTAACTTATGAATAATAAACATCAATCCTAATAACCTAATTTTGCACTGACAGCCTGATAATGTAGAAATAACCCATTATACCTACCAGCATTTTGAAGACTTCACATCTAAATTAAACTACATTGTCATTAGAAGAATTAATTGACATATCATACAACTGTAACCGTCAAAATAAGCGGGTGTTTTCTAACTTTCCAACTATCAGAAAGAGAAATTAAGATGGATTTTGTTGAATTCGATGACTTCATAAAATTATAAATTATTTAGATCTGTCAAACTGTACAAACATAAGTACATACATACTAGTCATAATATATATTTTTTTTTAATTAGACAGTAGATAACGTTTACATAATTGTGTAGTGAGCGAAGTCAGATTTATACATAGTAGTTTTCGATTGGTTATCAGGAAGAACATCTCGGTAGCTACATGTGAAACGTGAACGGCACGCTTCTGGTTTCACATTTTAATATCAAATCCAGAAGCATCGTCTTTTCTTTTAAAAAGAATAACAGTCATTTGATGAACAATCAAGAAGCCCATAAATCCCTCAAGTTCGAAAAAGTGCATCTTTGGTACTTAGATCGGATTTCTAAGTATGAATCTAAGCCTTCTGCATCTTAGTGGGATGGCATTAACTGGTCCATGAAAAAGACTATTATGTATATTTTTAAAAATAACTAAACATGATTGAACTTGCATGCGACATTAATAATAAAGATCATTTACTTCAACTTACATACATATTTCCATTTGTGTCATTATGCAAGATTTTTTCAAGAATCGCAAGCTAAAAACAAATGAAAAAAGAACAAGCACACATGATCCATGAACAGGACCATATGTGTGTACCCAGTTCCAAGCTAAGATGCTGTCGTTTGCGTACGTTTTTTTTTTTTGTTTTTTGGTTATAAGAACATTCATTCAAGAGGAACCCCAGGAGAGAGTTTTTTTTTTTTTTAAACAAGTAAAGTAAATCGACACTTTTACCCGTACGAATGGGGATGTATTTTCGTTATTGGTATGTTCGGGCATGATGTTGTCTGTGCACTTTTTAATCATGCAAAATACCTACTTGAGTTTTTTTTTTTTCAAGGGATCTCTGAAACAGCAGGAGAATGACATTTGCTGGTAGACTGCTGGATTGATGACCTACGCTGAGCATATGGTTTAAAGGGGCAAGAGTTAGGTACATGGGCTTTAGAACGCACACTTTGCCCTACTAGGTAGGTACAAAGAGAAGCATAATGCCAATGAAGGTATTTTTTTCCATCTTAGATAGTTGGTGCATATATTGAAGTTGATCTGGCTACTTATCTGGGTTTATTAATTAAAAAAAAAATTAATAATAAAATTTTAGGGAATAATGAAAGGATGGTAAAAGCGTGAAAAAAATATATTTTGGATTTTTGGAGAGAGAGAAGAGTAGGTAACTATATGTGGGTGATTCGGCACGACATTTTTGGAAGCCAAACGACATAAAAGTTGTTCTAGTTGATCATTAGAACGTCTCTTTGCATTGTTGAAAGCGGCCAGTCAAAAAAATAAAAAATGACGATTTTAAGGACATTTTTTTAAAAAGGATGTTCAGGGGACAGAGGTTTTTTTAAGGGGACTGAATAAATCTTTATTTTTTTTTATTTTTTATTTTCTCTTGGGTACACATTGAATTATAGAAATTAAATTTAATTAGTCTCTATAAACATACGAATTCATGGTTAATACATATAAATTAGCATTTTATTAAAAGAATATAATCAAATATTTTTTTCTTCTTAGAATCAATTTAAAATAAATTATATTCTTTTTAAAAAATTTAAAAATATTTCACAATGAAGTTCGAAGTTCAACATAACTAAAAATTTCTCAGGTTTCTAAATAAAATATCATTTGTTCATATAGTAGCCAGGGGACTGAAATTTTCAATGGTTTTTGCGCAAAAAAGATATTAAAGCTTTACTTAAAAAAAAAAACAAAAATATATACATAATATTATAGTTTTATTAAATCTATACTATACTGCTAACAAATATGCCCACTTACATACAAATTTGTTTTGTAAAACCTCACCAGAGGACTGATAAACTAAACGGACAATCCACGACTTCTTGCACAAATGTCTTTTTCACAATACCTACTAACATACGAAACAGAATCGACTTGCACTACGATTTTATTGTAAGGAGACTTGGTACTTCAAATTGCCAGTACTGGAAACTCGATCGACATCCTAATTTTTGATTTTTTCGACTGTTTCAAAATTCCAGGGGACTGATATGAAATGCGGGGGACAAAGTTTAACAAAGTTTTTTTGTAAGAAAATCAATTACTACAAAATATTTATCTATTTCGTAACAAAGATGTATTATTTGGCGTAACTTTGGTGGAATTCATCTTAGTATGAGACTTGAAATAAGAGAACGGTAATAATCTTTCTTTGCGAAAACGCACTGGGGACACGTCAGGGGACTCAGAATCAGACACTTTGAAGAATTTTTTGAGCAAAATCAAATAAGGTCACCCTAATAATAATCACCCTTATTACGATAGTCGTTAACTAGAAGGCTCCAGAAACCACATTTTGGTGTTAAATAATACGAAAAGGGTAGCGTTCTCTATGTTCTTCACTTTTCTAACCATTATAACGATAATCGTTTCAATAAAATTCCAATTTTCGTTTCTAGAGCCTTGTCGTTTTACTGGCGTTTTAGCAAAACGACTATCGGAATAAGGGTGATTGTTAGGCCAAGTAGATATCAATCAGATTTAATTTTATAAAAAAAATTCAGATTAAATAATTGAACGGATTTTAAAATATTTCTTGGGCCGCCGAAAATTCCATCGTTTGTAGAATCACCCATGTAACCAATTTAATAAAAGTTACTTATCAAATACTTAAAAAAATAAAAATGGTGGTGCAACTGCTCGAGGAGAACCAGGACCTAGTGACTTACAACTCTCAACCATTCCTGTGTGCGTGTTACCAGGAATGGAGGCTCCTACAATTTTCTGCTGATTCCGAACGGCTAATGAGTAGCACTTTTCATGGCAAGAGATACTCTTGGAGGATTTTTGTCAATTTCTCGCAAGAGCCAGTACACCCCCGAAAAACTTTTTTTGCAGCGGCTACGAATCGAACTAAAGACCTTCTGCATGCAGTCCAACGCAGTAACCATTATGCCAAGGGGTACTACAGTTATCAAAGAGTTATCTTCTTAAAATTGCGTAAGGTAATATTCAGCTTTTAAACAAGATCGAAACCATGAATTTGTAAGATTCAGAAAAAGGTGTTTTTCTATTTCATTGTCAATCTTGTATTGGTATTTAGCTTGAGAAGGGTATATAGCGGTCACAGAAAAAATATTGTAGGTACATACAACACAAAAATTGTTTAAAGTTTTCCCTTCTATTATAACTGTCGGCAATCTTATGGCAGATATTTTGTTTGGTTAATACCAATCGACGCAATTAGTATTAAAATAGGTACGTACAAATTATTTTTAACAAGGAAAACTATATTTTTGATTTTAAATTTAGGTTACAAATGTGTTAAGAATGCACAATTTGTCCAGAATCAATTCTTTTCCAAAAGAATAACCTCGAAGTCATAAATGTAAGTGTTGTGTCACTGCAAAACACAATTATCAAAAGATGGCATAACTACCTACTACAGTAGACTCTCGTTAACTTGAACATACGATAACTTGAACATTCCAATAACTTGAACAAATATTTTTCCCTTTACGCATTCTATACCTTGAACCGACTATTTTTAAGACTCAATACCTTGAATTTTTCCCCTAAGTACTCTATAATTTGTACAAGTAAAATTTATGCGAACTCTGTAACTTGAACAAAGTTTAATATTGAATTTCCTAAATTTTTGAATTTATACAAGGTACCTGGTATGTTGGTACAAAATGCAAACGGTTTTTGTAAAGGGGAGTCCAAGGAAATTTCTTTAGTATTTCCGTATAAGGTTTTGTTCTTTATATTCGGTGAATTTCTGAATTCCATTTGAACACGTGCGTATTAAGGAATCGGAAAACGTTTCAATTATTATTATTTATTAATAATATCATTATTTATGTTTTAAAATCATTAAAATGAATAATTATTAAATAAAAACAACAATTTTTTAACTTGATCCAGTAATAAATAATAAATAAGTAGGTATTTTTCGGATTCTCCGCGTTATTTGAAATTTAAATATATGAGTCCTAAATTGCACTCATATATTTAAATTTCAAATAATGCGGATAATCCGAAAAATACTTATTTATTATGTCCAACAACCGCGAAAACCTTAAAAGTTATATTGATCCAGTAACTTGCACAATCCTATAGCTTGAACACTCCTGGTTTCGTCCGTGCTCAAGTTAACCAGCGTCCACTGTATTTATGTACATAGGTATACCTACCAACATTTTTGTAAAAAGTCCTTTCACTATCGAGAGCAATCGTCAGCAATTCTCTAAAAATCTTTCTAACAGACAATCACCCATATTCTGAAACTCGTATTTATGATTCGTATTCGACTACAGTCGTAGGAACGGTCGTATGTGATGTTTTTCGTTTCCCAATACCTATTAGTACAAGTGAAGTCGGATGTTCGACTCCTGGAATATCAAAATACGACTGTAGTCGAATAGGAGTCATAAATACGAGTTTCAGAATATGGGTGAGTTTTCCTGTAGAAATAAAACGTTTATTTTACAGAAATATCGAATTTTACATTTATGAATGATTAAAAACAAAAAACGAACAATTTAGTGCACACATAAATTTTGAGAAATACCTATGACCCGGTAGGCAGGTAGGTACTAAGGAGAAAACTATCTCGCCTCGCTTTGTTGACTCTGCATATTATTTAGACCTTCCCTTTCTAAAATTTTATTTTAGGACAAATCCAGCAATATTTTTTATAGGTATCTCAAAAAAGAATATAGGTATTTACCTACCTACATAAGTAAAAAAATATGTAAATCTACTGAAAAAAAAAAAACAAAAATTGTAAAAATAAGTGTTATGACCGACCTGAAAATGTATTGGGCGCCCTATAAAACAGTAGGTATACATAGGTAGGTACTAAATAAAAACTCTATGAATCTGGACAACGGTAATATAGAATCGAACTTGTTCTCTCGATTTATATAATACCACCTACAACAACTCGAGATCAAAATACACATCAAAGCACGCACTGCACTTTTTGATTTAGTCGTGATGCTGAAGATGGAATGAATCATTCCGAAATGCATTCAAGGTACTCCTTTTTAAAACCCTTTAATTCGTGTTCGTTACGTAAATTGTGTGTTTTTTAAAGTAAAAAAGAAATTTGTGAAATCATCAATCAAGTGTACGAATTATTTTTATTATTTACTAGCGTACCCGTGCGGGAACTCCCGCAAGCAAATTTTTTTGGGTGTTTATTTTACTTCTGTGTGTCATCGTTGAACAGCTCTGTTTGAAAAAGACGACTTACCACTGAAATTATAAACACGTTTAGCTTAGCCAAGAACTGTCACAACTGATCTCCTGTTCAACATGAGAAGTTGAAAGCGTGCGAATTATTTTTATTTAACGTATGCATGTACCTGGATTAAAACAAAACAGCAAACCAATAAATCCAATCAAGTCCTTTTCTTAAAGGTAATGGAGCCAAGCGGAGGATATTTTGAAAAAACTAACAAACAATTAGCAAATCACATACGTAGATATGTAACTATCCTATAACAATGTATGTAGTTAAACCTGTAGGCACATAAAGTTTAACTTACCTTAAAATAGTTTAAATTCAAAGACACACAAATATTTGTCAATTTTTTTTTGTTTTTAATTCGGAGAATTTTATCTTTGTTTTATTTTTTTTTAAACTTTTTTGGGTGTTTTTATCGTTACTGCTTAGGTAAATTAATCAAACAATGCCCCTCCTCTGGACCCGCACCACCAAAGTATGGCATTTCAATGCAACTACTTATGTATATGTACCACATTTCAGTGCAATCCGGAGATAGAAGTAGAGATAAATAATTTTGGGGTGTTTCGACCACCCAATGCCCCTCCTCTCATAATAAAGAAAAAAGTAGCCTATACGGTAATCCAGACTATAACTTTTTTGTGTGTTAAATTTTATCAAGATCCATTCAGTTGTTCAAGCGTTATTGAGTAACAAACATCCATACATCGTAACATTCACATTTATAATATTAAGTAGGATAGGTAGGTACTGTCTGGAACATAAAAGTATCACCAAATTTGTTAAAAACTGTTCTGATAACCTTCGATACAACCTGAATTTAAAGGTCCCTCGATTTAAAAAAAAAATTGTCAACAAAACGAATGTTTATAAAAAAAATAAACTTTTCCCTTAAAAGGTCCGCTCGATTTATTTTTTTTGACAACTGAGGTACCTACCTACAATAGAAAATTTTCCGATTTTGGACAAGTTTCACAAATCTGCAGGAACATGTTCTGATATTTTTTGATATTTTTCTCATTGAAGAAATTTATAATAAATTGTAATTTAAATGGGTAGGTCCTACATCATATCCTATGAACAATTTAATTAATTGCAAATTGAATAGCTTAGGTTTAGGAAGTATCGCTAGGATCTTTAGAAGCCTTTTAAAAAAGAAATAACATATACCTAGGTAAGGTACTTAGCACAAAAAGCTACTTTTGTTAACGAATAGTATAATGAAGATTTAGGAAATGGATAATTTTATTCGGATTGAAAGTTGATGGAACAGTTGTGATTTTTTGAAATAATCGGACAACTCATACCGAATACGGTCAATTGTATACGAATAGGAAACCGGATGGAACCAGGAATCAGGTAGATATTATAGAGCTTTACATAAAGGGTTTAATCGCAACCAATATTACTATAGCGCGATATGACTGGGTTAAGACCTATGAAATAATTTTGCTCCTGCAAATGAGCTCTACAATTTATACGAAAATTTAAATGAAAAGTGTGTAACCAATAAATCATAGCTATTTCAGGGACACACAATTATCCAGAACTACCTATGTAAATTTCCGAGGGTTTTGACAAATAAGTCTACAATTTTAGATCAAAACATTACATCTCGAAGAGGACTTGTTTTATCCATCTATTTATAAAACACTGAGATTTTGAGTTATTGGAAAGGACGTCAAAGCAACGGGCAATGGGGGACCACAAAAACGTTTGCAGTTTCTGTTTTCCTTAGCGAAATCGTTTTCAATTAAAATTCAAGTGTGGTCCACCCAAAATAGCCTCTGCAGCTCTTAGGACTTCGCCTTCAGAAAATAGATCGTTTTTTATTGGAAAAATTATCAATCCAATTTTTTACACAATTTCTAAACAAAAATATCACAAATACTAACCTCACTTAAAACTAATAATAAAATCCATGCAGACAGGCTAATTTTAATCCAATTCATTTTGTAAAATGAAGTTTTGTTGCGGTTTGATGAGCAGCAAGTGTTGATTTTTTTTAAAACAAAAAAGTATTTTTAAATACTTTTTTGTTTCAATTAAAATAAAAAAAATTATTTTGCGCACTTATTTTCTGTGGTGCGCGCGCGGGAGAGTAATCCAAATTATTATTTGTGTTTTATTGCACAAAATTTTCTTTTTTTTTTAGATTTTGCGGTTTGACAGTTTTAATTTAACCATTTCGTCAGAATTTTTCCTTTGTATCACAAACTTTTGACCTATGTTTGATTTTGCTAGCACAAATTGTTAAACACTTTTCTCATTTTGTAGAGAAATATATTTTTTTTGCAATCCCGAGATTTTTGGTGGGATTTTTCTTACGATGAATAACGTTATAAGCACATGTTCGTAAGAAACAGTCAGACGATTAAATTTTATCCACAAGTCGAGTAAAGGACTGTTCGCTTTATTGAGGGATTTATAACGGTCTTTTCGCGATTTGTTGACAGAAGTGATGCGCGCGTTAAACTTTTGTTTTTATATTTCTTCTAAATGGTGTGGTGTGGTGGATCTTTCTAGGTAATTCCGGCGATTGTTTTAAAATCCAAAATTTGTCGCACTTTCAATTCTTTTTTTTCGATGGGAATTCTAGGACGCCGTTTGGAAAAACTTCAAATTGTCGACGAGTCTCTTCTTTAAATTATATTATTATTTTTTTTTAAATATGGAAAAACGAAAATAAAAATCGTATTAATAATATTTTATTAATATTATAGCAATCGTTATAATGAATGTGTATGTATGTGAAAACTGTAGCACGGTGCGATAGCGATTTTTAATGTCCGACCCGACATTCACCACGCAAACTTCAAAACTGGCAACTAGTTCAACTTTTGGCTGTTGGCTCATCCGTCAACTCAAACATTTTCAACTTTGCATTCGAAATGAATTTTTAGTGCAAGCAGCACGAAAATATTCATTTCTTTATAGTGCTGACTCTTTTCCACTCGCACTCAAACAACAAAGATCGAAAAGAAAAAGCAAACTGTGTTTTGTGTAAATGCAATGTAAAATCCAACAACAACGAATTGCAAGGGGAAGAAGAGAAGAAAAATGAGACAAAAAAAAACGCTCGAACTCGACAGATGTTTTCTTGTTTTCTCCATTCTCTCTTCGTTGTGTTTCTTTTTTCTTCAATTTTTTCGAATTGCATTCGAAGTTTGAGAGGATGAATGGTGGTGGTGAATTTATTATGAGCGAAATGAATTGCCGGCTGCAATTCGGTTCAAGTTAAATTTGTCTGCTTAATTTCCCCTTCTGGTTTATTATTTTTGTCGAAGATTCATTATATCTTGATGTTATTTTATGAAATGAACTTCTGTGTTCGTCTTCGGTGAATTTTTGTTTACTTGAGAGAGTATTTTTTGCTTACGCTCTTTGGTAGTTATTGGATTGAACGCAGGCGAAAATACAAATTGGCGCTAGTTGCTAAAATAATTTATTCACTTTAGCAAAAGGAAAAAGGGCGAATAAAATTATTTGTCTATTGGCGGGATAATTTGAATTTATTTGATTTTGTTGGTGGAGCAGCCGACGAGTAAAAGTAAAGTAACTCACGTTTCACAATGTAAGAATACGAAGCAATTACTCTTATCATGAATGAAAATAATAACCTACTTAACCTTGAATGAAATGGATGGTAAATTTTTAATTTTTTTTTTGATAAAAAGCCAAGGAAGATAATAAATTTCTGTTTTTAAGCGCATTTAAAATATGCCACTACCTTTTGGAGATTGGTGCAAAACCTTTTTATGTATACCTACCTCATTGTAAAACAAAAAATCCAATTTTTTATTCTCGTTTAAATGGCTAGATATATGTAGGTACTTAAGCATTGATTAACCTGGCATTTCTTGTAATAGTTAAGATTTTAAAATAATGAAACTTTAAAATGAAATGAAACCAATGGAAGTCATGATTTCGGGCATAAACAAGATTTAAGTGGGGTAGCTTTATTAGTAGTAGCACCGGGAATGATGAAGTTTTGGCGCCCTTAGTCAAGTAGGTAGGTATATTCAATCAAATTGTTTAGCTTATGCAAAAGATTACCGATAAAAGGTTTATTGTTTTTTTTTTTTTTAATTTTAACTTACTCTTAAGGGCAAGTAGGTAGGTATACGACCCAAACGCAAAATAGTTGGCCTACTCATCAATTAACAAATTAAAATTTTTTTTGTGCCTATATTTTCTGATCCCCAAGCAGTTGTTTTTTAATTTTTTTTTGTCGATGTAATAAATTACATTTAATAAGTAAATTAGACCAAACAGAACTAAATTCGAGAAAGCACATATATGGCTCCAGTTTGCATTCTCTCAAACAAAGATAGTGCATAATAGTTGGACTACTCTTTTTGGGATGCAAAATAGTTGGCCTATGAAGATTTAAATAGATTTTCAGTTAACCGTTATTAAAAAAATGACATGCACTTGTTTTGTTGTTTATTGATCTCCTGTTTTATGCAAGCCAGCAACAGTTTAATGTCAACCATGGTGCGTGGCGTTGCATTATCAAGAGACCTTAAGGAATCCATAAATAAAGCCTTCGAAACGGGATTATCGAGCTATAAAATCGCAAAACAATTCAATTTACCGCGCTCATCAATTCGAAACATTATCTCAAAGTTCAAAAATAGTGGAAATGTGGAGATCGTTTAAAAAACGGGACGCCCACCAATTGCAAGACCTCGAGATTGCCGAGTCTTAAAAAAAATAATAAAAGAAAATCGACGTCAAACGGCCGCTGCCATAACTGTTCAATGGAGGGAAAGAATAAAAAAAAAAGTGTTTCGGTCGACACTTGCAAACGGACTATGAAAAAAATTGGATACAAATTTTATAAGGTTTGTTTTAGATTTATTTAAATTAGAGCAATTTTAATTCGTTAAAAACATAGGCCAAAGAAAAACCACTTTTAACACCTAAACAAAAGAAAAAACTGGACTTTAAGTCAATGGCGGTCCGTTATTTGGAGTGATGAGTCCAGGTTTGAAGTTTGCGTGGGCGACGAACGAAAACGAGTCATTAGAAATTCAAGAGGTTTTTCACAAAGATTGTTTTAAAAAAACGGTCAAGTTTCCAGCATCTCTAATGATATGGGGATGCATGTCGGGGCGGGGTTTGGGCAATTTACATTTTGTAAATGGAATTGTCAATGCTGCCAAGTACAGGATATTTTGGAAAATGTGCTTCTCCCATCAATACCACGACTTCAAACTAGTGATGGAGACTATATTTTCCAACAGGATGGAGCTTCTTGTCATACTGCAAGGTCTACAATGGCGTGGTTATCTGCTGAAGCTATTCCTTTTCTGGAATGGCCTTCCAGCAGCCCTGCTCTTTAACCAATTGAAACTGGCTGGCATAAAATGAATCAAAAACTGCGAAAAGAACCATGCCGGACTCTTCAAGGCCTTAAAGCTAAAATCATAAATATTTGGGAGTCTTTTGGTACGAAGAATGTCAAAAATTAGTTGACACAATGCCACGACGCATAGAAGCAGTTATCAAGGCCAAAGGCGACGTAACACCATGGTAAAATAAAAATTAAGAGCCATAGGCCAACTACTTTGCACTTAAAAAAATGTTTAAATCGTTATTTTATTTTGTAAGATTGCTCTATACCGTTATTTAATTGAAGTCATTTTGTTTTTGTTACTTATTCCTATTCAAAATAAATATATCTTAAGAAAAATACCAAAATATTGATTTTATTTCCGATGGAATTTAAGAATCAGTATATTTTTGTTTTTTATCATAGGTAGTCCAACTATTTTGCGTTTGGGCTCGTAGTATAGATATTGCTATCGTGTCAAAAAATTTCGAGGTTTTAATCAAATATTACATTACGATGATGGGGAAGTAAAAAAAAGTGGTTTTAGTAGCGAAGTCCGTCGATCTGTTTGTCTATGCGTCCTTGTGTCATTCGTAGAGCTAGATCATAACCTTAACAATTTTATCCAGAGGCGACATTTGAAGTTTTGTCTAAGCTTATCTAGCAGATTAAGCTGGCATACATAACGAGTGATTTTTTAAGAGCTATCGGAAATTAAAAAAAAAAAAAAAAAAAAATTCAGAAAAATGCATGAAATCTTTATTTGAATCGATGGTACGCTCGATATAATTTAATGTTTGAATATTATTTCATGCAAATGTTGGCCGCGTCTGCGCCTCAAATGGTCTATCCGCTTAGTGCAATTTTGGCATACTCTTTCGGCCGGTATCTCACGAATAAATGCTCCAATATTGGCTTCTAGAGCGTCAATCGAAGCGGGCTTGTCGCTATAGACATGAGCCTTAACATAGCCCTACAAAAAATAGTCTAGAGGCGTTAAATCGCACGATCTAGGCGGCCAATTGACCGGCCCAAAACTTAAAATAAACTGTTCACCGAACTCGCTTCTCAATTGGTCCATTGTTACATGTGCTGTGTGGCATGTGGCACCGTCTTGTTGAAGCCACATGTCATGCAAGTCAAGCTCTTCCATTTGCGCAAAAAAAAGTTTGTTATCATCGCACAGCAGCGCTCACCACTCACTGTCACGTTGCGATTCGCATCATCTTTGAAGAAATACGGCCCAATGATTCCGACAGCCCATATAATCCGCACCAAACAGTGACTTTTTCGGGACTCAATGGTAGCTCTTGTAATGCTTCTGGCTGCTCTTCACTCCAAATACGGCAGTTTTGCTTGTTCACGTATCTATATTCAACCAGAAATGAGCTTCGTCGCCGAATACAATTTTTCGATAAAAAAGTGGATCTTCGGCCAACTTTTCATG
The DNA here is from genome assembly GCA_911387755.1 of Chrysotoxum bicinctum. Lineage (NCBI taxonomy): Eukaryota > Metazoa > Arthropoda > Insecta > Diptera > Syrphidae > Chrysotoxum > Chrysotoxum bicinctum. The sequence goes on from OU426988.1 coordinate 33,582,855, forward strand.
AGCCCATTCACCAAAAATTCGGCGTTGTGGTAGGTCGTTCGGTTTCAATTCTTGTACCAGCTTTATTTTGAAAAGCTTCACACCTAAATCCTTCCGCAAAATTTTCCACGTAGTAGAGTTGCAGAGATCCAATTGCTGCGAACGGCGCCGAATCGATAATTCACAGTCATCATTAACACTGGCCGATACAGCTGAGATATTTTCCTCAATTCAGACTCCACGTAAGCGTGTTGGTGGTTTAATGTCCAAAAATGTAAATTTGGTTCGAAATTTAGTCACAATAGCCCAAATAGCAGCCTCAGTAGGTCGATTAAACTGACCATAAAATGGAAGAAGCGCGCGATGAACTTTCTTAACAGAGCACGCATTTTGATAATAAAATTCTATAATTTGCAAGCGTTGTTCGTTTGTAAGACGATTCATGGTTAAATTATAGACCAAACTGAAGATGTTTGACAGTGACACAAAACACGAAACGTGCGTGAGCTGTCAAAACCAGTGTTGCCAAAAAGAAAATAGCAAAAAAGTCACCCATTATTAAGTGTGATGATTACGTTCTTTTGACAAATTTGCCACACTTCTTCGTTAGCAGTGTAAGCAAAGTGTTATGACTATGAATAACGGTATATTATGATTAACAATGTGTCAGTGTTAGGAAATAAGATTTTTTTAAATAAAAGATACCGATGTACCAACGAAGATATATATGAAATAATAAAATTATTTCAAATGAGTGATTTTTTTTTTTTTTTTTTTTTTTATAATCTACCCGCGCTCAAGGGATTATGATTACCCTTTAAATGTTTCAACACAGCGCGGGCATGAAGTTAATGAAGAGAAAGAAGGATAGGAAAGATGTGTGGCACGATGTTCTGAGACTAAAGGTGGTTGTCTCAGATTTTTTATCTTCAGGGATGGCGGCTGAACTAAAGCGGAGAAATGCCGTGTCTTATTTCTATGTCGCTTATAATTCACATTATTTTATTCGTGTTCATCCTTGTTGGGCATATTAGTTTAACTCAATTACATGTTGTTAGTGTTATGCCTGAATAATTTATTTGTCGATGTTTACCTACTCTTATAAATTTCACAGCAATAATATACTGTGAATACCGGTGTATCAACATTGGTTCCCATTTACCGAATAATTGATTTGATAACTTATCAACTTAATACATAGTAAAAACTTCAATTGAGTTCAAACCGATGCAGCAATAAGAATTAAGTAAATATCAAGCCTTACTTTTATATTTAACAGAAATACTCGTAGAAATGTAAGTGTATGAGTAATTCAAAGAAAGCTAGGGGTGGTTATAAACATATTTATGTACATAATTTAAGTATCCAATGCATACGTTTGTCCTACTGTTCGTTCAGGCAAACATTTTTAGACCTTGAATTAAAAGCAAATATAGGTAGTATTTTTCTGAATTTAATAAACATTTTTTTTTAGTTTTTGTTTTAGTTTAAAAAGAAACTTAATTATAATTAATTTTATATACTTTTTTAGTCGTATTATTAAAAGACTATTAATTTTAATAAATAGTTTCTCAGTTTACATAAAACAGAGACAGTTCAAGCAAACAAAACTCTTTTTAATATTTGGAGTCTAAACATAACTTTAACAATATTCAGAAATTTAAGAATTTTAAAACTTTTGAATTTTGGAGTGAGCTAGGTATTTCAATTTAAAAGAGAGATATGAGTATGTTTCAACATGGTAGACTTAGAACAGATACGGTGGGACCACGTTCAAATTTGTGGTTTTTAGATAATCTGGAAGGGGTATCTTTTATACAACGATTTTGTTTTTTCTTTTCTCTCTAAATCAAAATTTCTCTTCGAACTGTACATAACTTATCTGTCAAAATGTAGCTCACGAAATAATTGTTTGGCACATTATCTCGAGATAAATTTCAATTTGAAATGGAAGAATATTTGGGGACGGAAGTCTTACAAGATTTTCCATATTAAATATCACTCATAAATTCATAATTCTATTCTTAAAAAATCATACTTTAAAACATATTCTTTCAAATCTTTGAAAAATTTCATTTAGAGAACAGTTGTTTTCTGTGACATATTCTCCACAAGGTTCTTATGTCAAAATTTAGCTTTGATTTTAACTGATGTTTGGAGAAAAGTATGGGAGATAAAATTTAGCGTGATTTGCGTACTAGGCCTTAGATTGCATTTAAGACCCAGTTTACATTGGTAATATTGCGTAATAACGACATCGTATTTACACTGGAAACTTTGTATCCATTGCTAGTTAGAACTAAATATATTCACTCCCATAATATTTCTCACCTTTCGATCAATATGTCAAAAAGACGAAAGACAACAACTGGTGTAACATTTTATTGCTGGTCCATTTAATGTTTTAAACAAATCTTATGCTTCAAAAAAATGCATTTTCGGAGTTGAAATCTAAAAATCCGAAAAATGTTGTTCAGGGCAATGAGTTTACATCTGCAACGAAATATTCTCGATACCTCAAAATTTAATTTGTCCCTTATCTGTCCATGAACTGGATAATTATTTTAATTATCGATTTAATTGTTCTATATTATATCAAAAATATCGAAATATAGATCGTTCTCCAGCTGTCAAGCCATGAACTGGATGATGACTACGAACTACGACTTGAATGGATTAAAAAATTTAGTTTTTCCCAATTATATTTACTTTAACAATTTTTATTACAAGGTGGCAATGATGTCAATCAGTTTATAAATCTCAGACAGAGGGAGTAAGATAAAATACAGACACTTGAAACAAAATTCGGAGGATTTAGCTCAGTGTGAACACCGTCCATAACAGAAAAAAGACATCGTCTTCAGACTTTTTTACATATTTGGTGTGAGGTGAAGAAATGAATCTACGCTTCTCACCTAAACTGTCAAAAAACGAAAGACGAAAAAAAGAAACATAATCAGGATCCAAAAGTCAAACTGAAGTATCATATTTTCGTGCAGCATTAGGGGCGGTCGCATTTTCAAATATGTTTGACAAGAACGGCATGATTGGCTTGATTTTGATAATGTGAACATCTAGTGGCTTGTCAAATATGCTGAAAGTATTTCAAAATGTTTTGATATTTTTACTGCATGAGAATGTGAACGCATGTTCGTCAAGCCTAAAGCAAATTTAATTTTCCATAAACTTTTCGAGCTGTGCAAATAGTAAGCAAATATATCAAAATGAGTTTTATAATCAATAGTGGTGACTTATCAAAATTCTAATGAGAAGTGATGTTTGACATCTCCTCCGAGCAAATAGTTGTAGTATGAATGCTTTTAAAACGATATGATATCGTTCTTTCTTCCTTCTGGTTTCCTTTATTTCTCGAGTATGTTTCATTTTCTACTAAGCGTTCGCTCAGTGAAATTCATTTAACTGAGCATAGAGTTAAGAGTGCGAAGAGATAACTCCTAATAGAGAAAATACAGTTTCCATAAATTTTTGATTTTCTGTGAAATTCAATATTTAAAAAACAATGTTGCTGTTACGATTGCATTGTATGTTTATTGAGTACATTCGATAACAAAAATTTGGCACTCGGACGATCGTTGATGTTTACACATCTTAACCGTGAGTCCCGCCACTCACACTTTTTTTTTTAATATTGTTTGAAATCCACATTATTCCCTTGGGGACTGGCACTTTCCTGTGAGTCTAGTTACTGCTTTATTCCTATTGCTACGTGTAAACTTATGCTAAAGCAAGATGTTATACAGAGAACAAACCTTAAGCCTAGTACTTACTTCCTCGCGTGAAGTGAACATTCGCGTGTGGAGGAAATGAACATTTTTCACTGGTTAATACTTGTGAATGCGTTGTGAAGGTTTGATGTTTGAAAACCTAATGCATCGAATTCCTAGTACAAAATAAATCTTCGGTGTGTGTGAATTCATTAAAACAGAGGACAAAACCATAATTATCGCCGTAATTTCTGTTTTAATTCTCACAAGAACTTGCTTGAGATGTACAAGGAAAACGAATCGAAGATTATTTTTGGTCAAACCATATTTACAGGGATTAAGATCTTTCAGAAGAGTTCTCGTACATTTTGCTCGCGAATTGCCACTGAATGAAAACTCTCCACTTTGTTCTCCACTCAGCTTCCCGAGCACTTTCACGGGTGAACGAAAAAGCGAAATTTGTGGATATGTGTTGAAGACATGGTTTACTAGTATGTATACTAGACTTTAAGTGGGACAATATCACCACCTGCTTGGCGATAAAACAGATTTGGCCGAGACTAAATCTGAAGAACTCCAAACGTTTAATATCTTAGACTTCTTAATAGGTATCTATTATAACAGGACACTCTGTGTGATAGGCAAGCACGCAACGCGACTTGCAGTTTATTCCTAACGATTTCTGCAGAAGTTGAATAGAAGAAGCGGAAGGTGAGGAAGTATCGATTCCTCACCTACTCTGTAAATGTCAATTTGGGAGATTTCTACTACAATTATCTTACTGATCCCTGCAAATATAGATCTAATCCATCTCGCTCGCTTCGAGATTCAATGTCGATGTCGAATAACAATGGTCTAAGTGTGTCGGCTGACAGCCACATTTCATTGAATTTAAGAGTGCTAAAAATAGAGGTGTTCGAATATTAGGTCCAACGTTTCTCTCATATTTCTCAAAGAAACTACATAAAAACTTTCTAATATCTTGTTTTCATATTTAGTTCAAAGTGGAAACGGTTGCAACCTTTCAAGTCTCTTTCTTTTTTTAAACTTTGGCATTAAATTGAACTAGGTGATATCTTAAAACCACAGCTTAAAAGAATTTTTACAAAAAAGTGTTCGACTATTGGAAGTGATTTTAAAAATAGTTTCTAACTAATGTAAGTCTGAAACTAAGTTAAATATGTCTGTATTGCTTATTTTAATCGATTTAAGAATCATGCTACCGTACTCACTTTGTATCGCATGTTTACACGTACAAATGTGCAAAATGTTTAAAAAGGTGTGTTCGATTAGGTTTTTGAACTGTCATTGTGTAAGAAGTGTTCAGAGACAGTTTATTAAAACGTAACTAAAAAAACCCGTTTAAAACAAAGAAAAAAGTTGCTAACTGGCTTAAAATAAGCATATTGTTAACTTCTTTCATGCTTAAACCTTAACAATAAACTGTTTTAAACTACGACCCAAACTCAAAATAGTTGGTCTATTCATGTAATAACACATTAATTCTTCATATATCCTAAATTTAGTGGCAGTCAGCTTTTGTTCATTTAACAAATGTTGTCAATTTAATAAAGTAGTTTCACTGAGAGTAAATTAGACCTAACAAAACAAAATTTGAGAGAGCAAATAGCAACAATATCCCTTTCATCTCAGATAAGAATAAGAGCATAAAAGTTGGTCTACTCTTTTTTGGGTGCAAAATAGTTGATCTAAGACTATTTAAATATAGTTTCAGTTAACCGTTATTAAAAAAATGACAAGCACTGGTTTTATTAGTGATTATTGTATGATTTTATACAAGATAGCGAGAGTTTTATGTTAATCCTGGCGCGTGGCGTTGCATTATCAGGAGACCTAAGGGAATCAATGATTAAAGCGTTTGAAACAGGATTGTCTAGCTACGAAATCCCTGAAAATTTTAATTTACCGAACTCGTCAGTGCAGAACATAATAACAAAGTTTAAAAATTCTGGAAATGTGGATATATGCAACAGAACGGGACATCCACTAACAGCAAAACCTCGCGATTGCCAAATTTTTAAAGAAAATCGACGATATTTATCTGCTTCATTAACGGTTCAGTGGAGAGAACAAATTCAAAAAAGTGTTTCGGTGGACAGTTGTAAGCAGATGATGAAAAAAATTGGATACAAATTTTATAAGGTTTATTTTAAAATATTTAAGTTTTGCATAAATTACGACAACTTAAATCATTAAAAACGCAGGCAAAAGAAATATCACTACTGACACCTAAGCAAAAGAAAAGGCGCATTGAGTGGGCCAAACAACTTAAAAATTTGGACTTTTAGTCAATGGCGGTCCGTTAATTGGAGTGATCAGTACAGATTGGAAGTTTGTGTTGGTTATGAACGAGGACCAGTGATAAAAAATGCTAAAGAAGCCTTTCACAACTCACAAGGACTGCCTTAAACAAACCGTAAAGCTCCCAGTATCTCTAATGGTATGGAGGTGCATGTCGGGATGTGGTATGAGTAATTTGCATTTTGTAATTGGGATAGCTAATGCTGTCAAGTACCGCAACATTTTGGAACAGGAGCTGCCTCCGTCAATACTACGTCTTCAATATAGCAATGCGGATTATATTTTCCAACAGAATGGTGCTTCTTGTCATACGGCTAGGTCAACAATGGTAGATATGGTTAACTGCTGAAGCAATTCTTTATTGGAATGGACTTCCAGCAGCCCTAATCTTTCACCAATCGAAACTGTTTGGCACACGATGAAGCAAAAATTGCAAAAGGAACCGCGTCGGACTCTTCAAGATTTAAGATCCACACTTACAAATAATTGGGAATCTTTTGGTGCCGAAGAGTGTCAACAATTAGTTGACACTATGCCAAGGTGCATTATAGAAGCAGTGATTAAGGCCAAAGGTCGCTTAACAATGTGGTAAAATCAACATAAAGAATCATAGACCAACTATTTTGCATCTAAGAAATGTGTATAAATCGTTATTTAGTTTTGTAAAGAGACTCCATATCAATATTTTATTAAGCCACTTTCTTTTTTTGTCCACTTTTCTTATTTAAAATGAATAGGACTTTATATGTATATCAAAAAATAGTTTTTGTTTCGAAATAGGTTAAGAATGAACACATATTTGCATTCTATCCTCGGTAGACCAACTATTTTGAGTTTGGGCTCGTATACGTCAGTGTTTTTATTTACTTACTTGCATCTTTCATTAAAAAATTGCAAATAATGTTGACCTTTTATTTCTAAACGAAATCTTTTGTTGCATATATCATTTTATATTGGCTGTGACAGAAAAAATAGGTTCCGCCTTCAAATTTGACAGAAATACAGTCAAAACTCACAGTAAAAAAATTTGTTAGGTCTAAATGCAAGTACGCTTCTGGTACTAAAACTAAAGATCATTATACACAAATAACACAGTGACATCATAACGGATTTTCTTTTGCTTTTGCGGTGCGCTGTTGAACGAGCGTCATTTATAATTATAGCATACTAATTGGAGAAGTCTTCATCTTTTTCGCACATAATTTATTGCTTGACTCGTTCCCCGACAATGAAAATGCATAGAAGAAATATTAATGCTGAAGCCGGGATAATCGCGAACTAAAAGAAATTTAACAGATCCACAGTTCATCGAGTTTTAAAATGGCGTTCGAACTTTCTCTAGAAGTTACCGTTAAACATCATGTCTCCGAAAATTCCTTGTTACTTTTATATACATCTACAATTCTACATGAAAAGGTATATTACTCGTACTACGTTTATATGCAGTACCGAAAGATCGAGTTGGATGAGGGTCGAATTTTCGATCCAGGTTTTTCGTCAGTTGAGTTAAGAGCTCGATTTGGAGTTGAGTTGAAATGGTGTTGAGTGATTCTTACTACGTTTGTATGCAGTATCGAAAGATCGAGATGGATTAGGGTCGGATTTTCGACCCAGGTTTTTCGTCATTTGAGTTAAGAGCTCAATTTCAAGTTGAGTTGAAATGGTGTTGAGGGATTCTGAAACAATTTGTTAACCCAACTCCTCGACCCAGGTTTTTCGTCTCACATTTCTACTCGACAGAAAACGAAAAATATAAAACGCATTGAAACGTCACCTTGATTTGACACATCTGGGATATTTTATTATTCCTTTTTTTATTTTTTTTTTGCATTTTGGGAGATTTGACGTGGTACTCATAAAAGTGTGAATCTATGTATATTCAAATTCAAACACATTTGAACTTATTTCATATAAGCACACCGTTTCTTTGACTTATTTCATAATTGATTTTGGGAATATACCTATGTATGTACTTCACGGGGAAATTATTTCACATTTTGTAGGGCTATATCTTTTTCCGTTTTGGCGGCTTGTGGTATATGCTATCCGTATTAAAATTACCCGACGAAATTATAGACCATAAATAACGTTCTGTTTTTTCATATACATATGTAGCTAGTATTTTCGCAGTTTGAAGAGCGATGCTTATATTTTATTGTATTAGATGATCTGGTGAAATCTCCACTCTTTTCTGAACAGTATTAATTGCATTCAATTCAAAATTCAATTAGTTTTGTAACAGATGCAGGTAGTTTAAAAATTTCGCAAAGTATATGTACATATCGTGGTTAGTTATTTAAAAAAGCAATTTGAAAGAAAAATCTGTATCTGTATACCCTTTTAAACTCTAACTAACAAAACTACAACTTTCGACCTAGGTACCTAGTTATAAATTGTTCAATCCAAGAACTTTACAAGTACATATGTATAATTCTGCATTTTGATAAGAAACGGATAAGAATGTTCGACTAATAGGTATCATCCCAGTCAAAGCCGTGGGGAACAAATGGGGCTTGTCTCCACAAATCACTCTGATGGCTATATACTGCGGTCATTAGACCTATACATACTCACTTACGGGGTGACTGTATGGTGGACGGCCTTATATAAAGCGACAAATCGCGATAAGCTAAGCAAAGTGCAGCGTTCAGCGTGCATGTGCATCAGTGGAGCCCTCCACTCGACACCTTCCGCTGAGACATACTTCTCAACCTCACTTCCCTCGATATTTACAGCAAACAATGACCAATGGCCACACCATCATTCTGAATTTTTTCGGAACATTCCCAAGTCACTCCGACACATCACTCCCTTGTTGGTTTTTGATAAAAACTTTGAAGTCACCATTCCATCAAAGTCAGCTTGGGAGGAAGGGGCTTTGATAGAAAATGAAACAGATAGACTAAACCTTAGTCTTTCCTTCCGCCTACCAAACTATTGTAGCGTATTCCAAGCGGAAATTCTGGCGATAAAGGAAGTATTGTCTTGGCTTAAAGAAAATGTGATATCTAGTTTGGATATCCGCATCTTCTCAGATAGTCAGGTTGCTTTAAAATCCCTCGCACCAGTCTCTTCAAACTCCTTTACAGCCCAAGACTGTCGATCGTCTCTGATGGAGATGGCCAAACATTTTAATATTCACCTATTCTGAATGCCGGGACACAGGGATATTCCAGGGAATTGTGAAGCCGGCGAACTCGCCAGAATTGGAACGGATATGCCTATCTTGCCCGATAGGATAGATATACGTATCAGTGGCGTGGCGTGAATAATTTTAAATGGGAACCCGTTATAAAATTTTGTCACCTGTAAAAAAGAAAAAAATTTTAGAACCTTAAAAACAACATTTCTAGTAGGGATATGGTATCTACAAATGCATTCCACATTGACTTGGCAAAAAATGTGTAGCTATATTTTTTATACTTCAAGACATTAATATTTCAATCAACAATGAGCTTGAAACATAATAAAAAAGGACCTCCTTTTAGACACCACCCCTGTTGAAGATAAAAATAAAACGAAATTTAACTTGCGTGGCGTTTATTTTCAAAAGAAATAATAAGTTTGTTATAATATTATTATTATAGTGTGATTAATATAAATTTTACCGATTGGTAAATTCTTCAACACTTATCCTTTCATCCGTCGAAAATGGCAATAGTGACAATAATTAAATTAAAAAAGGAAACGTCAAGGTAGCCAACGTTAAAGAAAAAAAAGATGTGTTCCTTTGGTTGTTAAGCGCACCTTCTGGTCGTCATGATCGAGTATGTTCATTTGTTTGTTTTCAGCTACTTTTGGTCGTCGACAACCCTCTTCGTCGGACATAACTGCGGCACCTTCCTAGGAATGTTCTATTAACTTTTCCTTGCAATCATATGTGTCAAGAATATAAGATACATATATGATGGGACAACTCATCTGCATTAAGACTCGCCCTAACGTCAGAAAATACAAGATATCTTTCTTGTGTTCTATTCCCTGACAAAAACCGAAATATGGCACTCAGTTGTCCCCTATGACTCAAATCTGATGTTTCGTCGATCACAATCGACACGAACCGAGCTTCTATGATTTCTGTTTTAATTTCAGATTTAATAACAGCCGCGATACTATGTATCAAGTCATTTTGAATATCGTTGCCCTATAACACTACTCTAAATAGGATTCCATTAAAGTGTCATAGGTACTTATATGTTGATTTCCTTTACACATAAGAAATCAATTTCTGTGTGAAGATTTTGATCCCTCGCCAGATTTTGCGTTCCTTTACACCCAACAAAAATTTATTTTTCTGACAGGGATCAAAATCTTTATCCATATTTAAAGAGGGATTTACATGTATACATGAAACATGCACACTAAACAAAAAATTTCGATCTGGGATCGAAATCCCTGGCGTGTAAGCGAAAAAAGAAAAAAATAATATAAACTATCAACTATCCTTACTAAAATTATTTGGTTTCTCCGAAAGGTAATCTGTTAAACAGCAATCTACATTTATCAAAGACATTTCCAAGACAAAATCCAGAACTGCACTAAAATTAAGAAGCTAAATTATTTTATCACTATAGTGGGTAATAAAAGGAATTAAATCTTTACTTTAACATCTAACTTTTCACTATTTTTAATTAAGTTCAAATTGGCTTTTCAAAACACTAGATTTATTTGAAGTTATTGAACCTGTGCAACACAGCCTTTTATTGAATGCCAATTGAATCTAAATTTAAATTCCTATTAAAAAAAAGCAAATGCATTTTATTTGTCCAGAGTAGCGATATGCTAAATTTACACCGCTGACAAATTGCCATATATTCTACCATGATTTCTTTCATAATTCAAAATTATCACAGTAAATTTGCAAAAATATCAATGGTGCATTTTACATTAGCATGCAAATCAACATCAAATTCAAAATCAAGAATCAACAATACCCACATGCCATATTTATATTTACATATATGACATATTTTAAGGAAAAAAAAAACAAATAAGTTGGAGAACACCGTCTTATTTCTTACACAAGGTTGAAAAAAGGCGAGCACCTGAACTCCTGCAATGTATTATCTTCCTACTGAAATGCAATGTTAATTGCTAAAGGGAGAATAGAATACAAATAATTCCAACTCCTACTGGTATACATCGAAAATTTTATAAGACGGAATGTAGCGTCTTATTTTTTGGATATAAAAGCGGATGTTGAACAAAGAGGATCCGAAACACAATGCCTGGGGAAGAAAAGGATATAAAACAAATAAATAAGACGGTGATTGAAAAGTTTACGTCGAAGTATTTTTGTGACTCTCTTGATTAATGTTGGTTGTGGATTGTGGAATGTGTTTGGATAAAGTAAAGTAACGGGTGATTTTTTTGAGGTTAGGATTTTCATGCATTAGTATTTGACAGATCACGCGGGATTTCAGACATGGTGTCAAAGAAAAAGATGCTCAGTATGCTTTGACATTTCATCATGAATAGACTTACTAACGAGCAACGCTTGCAAATCATTGAATTTTATTACCAAAATCAGTGTTCGGTTCGAAATGTGTTTCGCGCTTTACGTCCGATTTATGGTCTACATAATCGACCAAGTGAGCAAACAATTAATGCGATTGTGACCAAGTTTCGCACTCAGTTTACTTTATTGGACATTAAACCAACTACACGAATGCGTACAGTGCGTACAGAAGAGAATATTGCGTGTGTTTCTGAGAGTGTTGCTGAAGACCGTGAAATGTCGATTCGTCGCCGTTCGCAGCAATTGGGTTTGTGTTATTCGACCACATGGAAGATTTTACGCAAAGATCTTGGTGTAAAACCGTATAAAATACAGCTCGTGCAAGAGCTGAAGCCGAACGATCTGCCACAACGTCGAATTTTCAGTGAATGGGCCCTAGAAAAGTTGGCAGAAAATCCGCTTTTTTATCGACAAATTTTGTTCAGCGATGAGGCTCATTTCTGGTTGAATGGCTACGTAAATAAGCAAAATTGCCGCATTTGGAGTGAAGAGCAACCAGAAGCCGTTCAAGAACTGCCCATGCATCCCGAAAAATGCACTGTTTGGTGTGGTTTGTACGCTGGTGGAATCATTGGACCGTATTTTTTCAAAGATGCTGTTGGACGCAACGTTACGGTGAATGGCGATCGCTATCGTTCAATGCTAACAAACTTTTTGTTGCCAAAAATTGAAGAACTGAACTTGGTTGACATGTGGTTTCAACAAGATGGCGCTACATGCCACACAGCTCGCGATTCTATGGCCATTTTGAGGGAAAACTTCGGAGAACAATTCATCTCAAGGAATGGACCGGTAAGTTGGCCACCAAGATCATGCGATTTGACGCCTTTAGACTATTTTTTGTGGGGCTACGTCAAGTCTAAAGTCTACACAAATAAGCCAGCAACTATTCCAGCTTTGGAAGACAACATTTCCGAAGAAATTCGGGCTATTCCGGCCGAAATGATCGAAAAAGTTACCCAAAATTGGACTTTCCGAATGGACCACCTAAGACGCAGCCGCGGTCAACATTTAAATGAAATTATCTTCAAAAAGTAAATGTCATGGACCAATCTAACGTTTCAAATAAAGAATCGATGAGATTTTGCAAATTTTATGCGTTTTTTTATTTAAAAAAGTTCTCAAGCTCTTAAAAAATCACCCGTTATAAGATACAAACGAGAGGCAGAAAGGATAACTTAAACTTATTCGATGTTTATTTGGTAGATTGTGTTATTTGTGGATTTTCTAAAAGGTAAGACGATAGGAATCGTGTTATATGGACGCCACGCCACTGATACGTATGCCTATAGATACTAGTAAACTTATGCTGAAGCGAATTGCTCCGGAACAATCAAATACGAGATGTTTCAACACTACCACTTGTCTGGCGACCAAACAAATCTGGCCCAAACTAGATTTAAAACGGTCAAATTGCTTATTGTTCCTCAGTAGATCTCAGATCAGCTCCGTAATACGTGTCATAACTGGACACTGTCTACCTAACACGCCGCACGACTCGGTGTACTACGAGTATCAAACGATTTTTGCAGGAGTTGCTTGGACGAGGAGAAAGAGGAAACAATCCCACACCTTCTTTGTACATGCCCTACTCTACTTTACAGACGCAAACTTCATCTAGGAGACTATTTCTATAATGAACCAAGCAATCTCATAAACACAGACATTAAAAGTCTCCTTTGCTTCATCAGAAGCTCCAAATAGTTTTAACTAGTAGGGAACCTTTGTTGCCTATTAGATCGTGGTATCAAAATGGACCTCTACTAGTCTAAGTGGGTCAGATACTTTAATGAAAGCCACTTTAAACTAACCTAATCTAACCATCCCAGTCAATTTCGTATCAAGGAATAAAGACTTTAATGAAAATATGCACAGGTAGGTATGAATAACAATAAGAAACAATATTCCAAACCGGAACCACCTTACCATTTTCCCATACCTCTCATTTCTCAGTTTGCAGATAACAAGTTGTTGAGCCACCATATGCTTTTAAATCCATCATCAAAATTCTTCCAAGTTTGCCTGTGGGAAACATTTTCGTTTCAATTTATCCAAAATCTGTGTTTTTCAAAATGCATCACCTTGCCTTGTTCACCTTACACATTGTTGTAAACAGCATTTTTTTTTTTATTTTCCAGTCAGATGTTTAACAATGCGATCCCCCCACACACAAACATTTATTTATCTCAAAAAGGATGAGGACGTATGTATTTACAAACGCACTAAAATCTGAATCTGAACTGAGCATGTGCGTAGATTTCTTATCTTCGTGTGAAAACCTCTGGTGAGGTTGAAACGATGTTGAAACAAAAAAAAAATATATCCAAAAAACAACAAGGATTCAAGGCGCTCGCATTGCACCCTAAACTCAAGAAACTACCTGTCTTCTCGTAAAATAGTTCACTCTCGGCAACGTATATACATCCTTCAATATCCGGAATTGAAATTATTTGCTCTCAATAAAAAGGACGAACAACACGGGATGCACAGAAAATTTGCATTAAGGATATAAAATAAAGCAAAGAAATAATAGGCAGGAAGATGTAAGGGAAGCAACTAAGGATGAGGATGTTCTTCCATGTAGGAACATCCTACCCATTTCTGCATTAAGCAGAAAAAAACAACAAGTTTCGCCATTTACCTCTGCTCTGTCCCCGTTTCTGGCTCCTCTTCCTTTTGTATATACATATGCATGTGTAGTTTGTAAAGACAGGACAGGAACAACACAAACTGGCTCCTTTTTTTTGTTTGCTATTCTGGATATTAATTTATATTTATTTTTTATTTGTCAGCAAAGCGGATATGTCCTACGCTTCTTAATGGAAGAGCAGGAACACAACAAATATTAAACTACCTGCCATCGTGCGTCTCCGATGCAGAGGACAGGAATAAGGATATTATTCAAGTTTTTTTTTTTTTCATGAGAACTTTAAACAAACGGAAGTGCGGAATTGTGAGTTCCTTTTATAATAAACAAAAAAAAAATATGAAAGGTGCAAGGATATGCTGTTTGAATTAGAGTAACCTGATAAGCAGAATAGATAGTTTAGATTGGCAGGTTTAAAATTTCGGAAGCCATGAATTTCGGGGTTTTGTTTTTTCATTCAATATGTCCCAGATTCCAGGATTCATGTTTTTTAGTTTCAGATGCATATTATACTGATTTAAATTTGATTTGCAACGTAGGACCAAGGTTAATCTTCAAATTAATCCACGCAATGCATGTGAATTAGTCTGAACATTTCTTCAATAAAGAAGTTCTGACATAACTGAAATGTGTGATACCAACGTAAATTAAAAAAAAATTAACGTACGTACACATTTAATCAAATGGTCTTAGAGCTATCAGAACCAATCACCAAGTTTTGTTGCGGTGCGTAACCTCAAAATATCAATATTTAGAGCTAGATTTTCAGTAAAATCTTGAGGATTTTGAATTTTTTTGGATAGGATAGCGTGGCTGTCAGCGGGAATGCTTACCACACTTAGACCATAAGTTGGTCCATGCGATATCACATGTTTTAAATAAACTTGCCCCTTACCCGTTGAACAAGTTATAGCTCTTTACAAAGCGTTCGAGACTACTAATGTCTATATTTGCCAGGTCTCTAGGGTCGTTATAGTAGAAATCTCCTAGATGGAGCCTATACGTCTTTGAGATAGAGCAGATCTTGTGCAGAGAAAATGAGGATTCGATTTTTTCTGTTTCCCGTCTATACGGCTTCTGCAAAAGTCGTTTGGGAATACTCCGAGTCTCGTTGCATGTTTACCTATTAGACAGTGTCCGGTTATGCCACCTATAATGGAACCAATGTTCAATCTGCTTAGAGATAAACGTTTAGAGCGCTTTAGATCCAGCTGTGGCCGCAACTGGTTCGTCATCAGATAATTGGTGAAATTCTTCCATAAGGTTTGTCTTCTCAATAGAATCTTGTTTCAGCATAAATTTGCATATAGCAATTGGTAGGTATACTTACATAGTTTGCTTTATATGGCGAGTTCATCAGCTTTACAATTTCCTTGGATGTCCCTCAACATAGATAAATGCTGAACTGTTGTGCCATTTCCTTTGAGATATGATCGGCAGAGTTTGTAGAGACAAAGTCTAGAGATCTAAAAGGGACTTGGCTAGCTAAGAAGATGTGCATATCACTATTTGATATAAAGTTTTCTTTGAACCAAGACAAGACTACTTCTATCGCCAAAAGTTCCGCATGAAACAAGCTACAGTGAAAAGGAAGACCTAAGGAGAGACTTAAGTTTAGTCTGTCTGAGTACAAACCTGCACCATCCCCTTCATCAGCTTAAGATCTATCAGTAAAGGATCGATTCGTCTTCCAGCAATGACAAGTACTCCCAGATGGATCAGATGGTTTTCAGGTTACCATCCTTTTCAGATTTATCGAACTGTTATTGTGGAAGGGTGTAGTATATGTTGCTTGGTATTGATCCGAATTAAATTCAGAGTGATGGAGTGGCCAATTTCCTTATTGGTCAACAGCGAGGAAGCTTACAGAGGAATGGATGTGCTTACAGCCTTTTGTTTGCTGACAATATCCAGGGGTACAAAATGCGAAGTGCTGTAGAATGAGTCGTGAGAAGCACTTCACCCATAAACCTACAGACTGAGCCATCGACCTTGTTTAATTTTTCACAGTTTGTTGTTTTATATAAAGAGGTCTACCATAATGTTATACTGTATGTTAAAATAGGTATGATTACCTAGGGGCATAGCCAATGAGCAAGAGGGGTTGCAAACCCAAGTGCCATTGTGGCCTTTCTGACTCTTTTATTTAAGTTGGGTTTCCAGCTTAACTTTTTGTTTTAAATAAGACCTAAATATTTCGCTTCGTTTGAAAAAATTAGTGGTATACCTTGAATAGAAGGAGGGTCTATATGAGGGTTGAACATCCCAATCCACACCGATCTGCCCAGTTTCAGCTATTTAAAAAAATCTGTAAAAATTTTTTAAGCGTATTAGAATGTTTTCTGATACGGTTATAGCAACGTAGCTCTCCGCTTCCAGACAGGTCACTAAATCTTAACTACCAAGTTCCAAAGAAAAGGAGATAGAACACGGCGGCGCGGCGTACCTCTACTGACACATCATTTTGTGGAAAAGCCCCCCAGTTTTAAATTAATAATCCTGCTGGTCAACATTTAACTTATAAATTCACCAAGCGAACTTTCTACATTCAGAGATGATATTGCAGATGTGATTCCAGATTGGTCGACGTTGATAAAAGCGTCTTGCAAATCTAGGAAAGCATATGCACCGATTTCCCTTTACAATATACATTTCGAGCCGTGGACATAAGCCTCGTATCAATCCTTGTTTTTAATTGGATACCAGTCAATGTTTTGAAGGTTTTGGGAAGGAATGTTGATAGACTAACAGGCCTGAGATTGTTCGGACTTACATGGGAGCATTAACTATTTTTGGGTATAAAAACAACTTAAAGTTCTCTCTATGATTTCGGTATGTGGTATTTACTCAAACAACTATCGGCTGGCTTTAATCCATCTGATCCAACTGATTTGTATGGTTCGAAGCAGATTGATCACCCATTTCAGTTTCTCCCTTGTAATCAGACCTTGTGGATAACTTATCTGTGGACCTTATGTGACCAGTGAAATTTAAAAACTGAGAGCTACCTATAATGTGAGTGTCCAATATCAAATTGAGCGATTCTTTGCTAGAGTTGTTAGAGAAACAATTTTTGGCGCAGTTTAGGAATATAGGAATCGCGGAATAGAAATCGCTTAAGTGCATTATGTTTGTGGTCTCCATTACACAATTCGAAATATTATAGTTCTAACCTTTAGTGAGCCATTGAAGTCAAGCTTAGCATAATGGTTATTTTTTTTTTTATATAATCTACACGCGCTCATGGGATTATGATTACCCTTTAAATGTTTTAACACAGCGCGGGCTAGAAGTTAATGAAGAGAAAGAAGGATAGGAAAGATATGTGGTACGATGTTCTGAGACTGTTGGTGGTTGTCTCAGATATTTTTATCTCCAGGGATGGCGGCTGAGCTAAGGCGGAGAAATGCCGTGTCTTATTTCTATGTCGCTTATAATTCACATTATTTTATTCGTGTTCATCCTTGTTGGGCATACTAGTTTAACTCAATTACATGTTGTTAGTGTTATGCCTGAACAACATGTAATGAGTAAACCAGCAACCCATTGATGACAATTTTTAGAAGGTTTTTAATGGAATTAAGACGGCATAGACCACAGCAGGGATCGAACCTGTGATCTTGAGGTTGACAGGTGAGCACACAACCTTCGCGCCACGGCCACTCCCATTAACAGGGCTCCCTTATCATTTGTAAACATGAGTTGTGAAATGGTTAGTGTATTGGAATGTTATGCAGAGGATCGTGGGTTCGTTTCTCTGCCGCTGCAAAAATATTTTTCAAGGTTGTACTGCCTCGGGGGAGGATGTGACGAGTCCTTCAAAAGAAATTCTTGTCATGAAAATAGCTACTCATTAGGCGTTCGGTATGTGCAGAAAATTGAAGCTCCACTACATTCCTACTAACACGCACACCGGAAACATTTAGAATTATTGTAAATTACAAGGTTTTAGTTCTCTATACGATTCGAAATGGTCTCTATTTTCTTTTAGTCAGCCATTACACAGGGAAATATGTGGCTTTGCCTCTTTTCGAGAATAAGGAGTGGAAAGGAGAAGAAAAATGTTCAGTTGCTCAATAAGTCGGGCTATGGAGTAAAGCTATAATTGTTCGGGGATCCCTAAATTTTTCTTATGGAGACGAACAAACACACTGAAATTATATGCCGGCCCTAGTTTTTATTTATTTTATATCGTTTTTGATTAAGGAAGCACGGCTAGTGCTCCAGAATACACCTCACGTAAGTGTGAAAGATTTGTAGAAATATTATTAACCAATAAGAGATACATGCCCTCTTTCATCCAAGTGCAATAAGGGTGAAAAATTCCCGCTTATGAGGAACAGGCAAAGAAGGGCTATCGTTTTTTTTGTATTTTATTATTATTTAGAAGCACGGTACAGTCGACTCCGCTTATCTGCACTCCGCTTAACTGAAAATATCGGATATCTGAAACAATACATCTATCACCGATTTATTTTGTACTCTTTTCCAAATAAATAGGTTCGCTTAATTGGAACTCCGTTTAAGTGAACACTCCTTTTATTTGAAACAATTTTTTCCCCCAAATAAACAGTTTGTATTAAAATAACTCCGCTTAAGTGCAACTTAGAATGTGTCCAAAAATTTTCAAACGAACACACATAAAATTTTACATTTGAAGTTACAATATGAAGTTACATTATCACCCTTCCATCAGTCATTCCAATCGTCACAGTAGTATTTTTACCTGAAATTTGAATTAAATGCAAATCGTCGGCTGGATGCTATCTTGTTCAAAAGGCCATTTTTTACGAAATCGAGTTATGTATGCAGTCCTCGTAATTTTGGGACGCTCTTTCATTTGGCGCAAACCATTTTGTTCTATCTCTTTTAGTTTTCAATTTACAGAGAACTGTTTTGTTCAATAAGACACTTTTTTAACGATTTTTCAATTCATTTTTGTTCAATAAACTGCTTTTCATCTTTTTTTTGTATTATATTGAACAATTGTTAGTATATTAAAAAAAATGCATAAATTCTATCTTGTTCAATATCCATACATATAAATGACTTCCTCGTTGATTTTAATTTATAACTAATTCAAAATAAAATAAAAACAATTTCTATAGCTTGATTTATAAACAAAATTGTTTTAAAAAAAAAAATAATACCAATCAAATATTTTCTTACATACACAAGAACTTTCAATTTGAACTTTAAAAATCGATTTCCCAACATTTTGAAAAATGGACATTGAACAAGATAGCATCCAGCCGACGAAATATGCATAAAAGTAAATATAATTTGAAAACAACTCCGCTTAAATGAAAAAGAGTTGCATTTATCCGAAGTTCGCTTAAGTGCAACAAGGTTGCAGTTATCCGAAGTTCGCTTAAGTGAAAAATCCGCTTAATTGCAACGATTCTTTTGCATTTTGGGGTTGCAGTTAAGCGGAGTCGACTGTAATTGTAATTGAAAATAAGTACCTACCTATCTATACTAAGCCCTACATAGAACTAAGCCTCAATATGAACACTTTCTCAAAATTGTTGTTTTTACCTTCCATTTTTTTTTTCAAAATTCTTATTCTTCAGAAGGATGTTATTGAGAAAGTCGGTATAAACTCAGTTGTAAACCTAAATACATATATACCTACTTGTATTATACTATAGTTAAAAGCAGTCGACTGTGTGAGTAAAAGTGGCACCATGTAGAGATTTTTTTTTGTATTCCCACCGGCAAATCCCTCACACACAGATTCATTATTTATTCTTTGATCTTTTGAAACTACTAAACTATGTACGAGTAAATATGTATACATATTTTAGGAAAAAAATAAGTCCTTAAGAAATACAAGTTAAAAGTATCTTAACGTAAGTATACCTGCCAGATATTCACAGCACGACATACAAAAACAAAAATATCTTCGTATACCGAAGCGTCCACCTACAAGTCCCTACAATGAATGTCCTTAAGAACTGCATTCATGCAATGCAATATATTTCGTTCCATTGTCATTGCGGCAACCTTTGTACCATATGCACTGAGCTCTTAACAAAAACCAAAGCAGGTCTGTGAGCTGTGACCAATTTTCCTAAAACGAATTTGGAAAAAACAAAATCGATTTTGAACTCATTTCTGGGTGGTAACTAGAACATCCTCAAGGATTTCAGATTTCTGTGTTTCTGTTTCGGTTTGTCTTTTAAATGTGATATTGTAGCTCCGGCTGGCAAATCCATTTATTCTACATATGTGCATATGTACCTACATATTTATGTAGAAAAATCTCCTTTTTTTCAATACAAAATCTTTGATAGAAGTTCGACTTTTGACCACATCTGTTGCTTTTAATTTCTTAGAAATTCCATAAATATTTTAACTTGCATATGAATTTTAACTTATCTACCAAATAATCATTTCATTGTTACATACATACATACAATGTATTTCTCCCGAATAAGCTAACATATTTATACTAAACTGGAGTAGATACATACATGTACAGAATTAAAATCTCCATTTTGGTTGGAAGATCGTGTTCTTGGTATTGCCTTTGGTCTTATTTTTAGAATTTCTTTAAAAAATTTATGAAAAACCAACCGATTATAGGTTTCACAAATTTTCGAAAACCTTTTTTTTGTGGGATTAAAATTAATGTTGTAATGTGCTAGCAATCCACTTAAGTTAAACTAAATTTTTCGAATAATTATCCCACAACCCCTTGACTCTAATTACAAAAGATCTGATTTTTTTGTTTGTAAAGTGCCGCAAGAAACAAACATTAAACAAGTTAAAAAATAGTAAAGGTTTGTGAATATAGGTACTTTTTTTACGAATCCGTATTTTGTCTTTAGATTCATATCCCAAGTTAAAAAAAAATACACATTCAACTCTCAAGATGAACAAATATTTGAACGATTGTCGCGTGTCGTAACTTATAAGGACTGAAATTAATTCATCCATACTTTATGACGTACCACCTTCTGATAAGGATTTACGAGTAATAAAATCATTTGTAAATAATAATACGTTATCGCTACTTGGACGTTTTATTAGATAGCAAGTACCTACGAAAAAAAGGCAGATGTTCCTCGTTTTGGCGATTTTATTGCTCTCATTTGCACTTTATGTGATAATAGCTATACGCTTCATATTTTAACAGTCATTTCTTTGCTGGCCTTGCAATAAAACTGCATGTGGTTTATAAGGGAAAGCATATGAAATACTTTGTTTTAATGAGTTTGGCGGGACGACATCAGTTATATAATATGTTATATGAGATAATCGATACTTAAATTTTAAGAGCAAGAATAACGAACTTCCAGGCAGGAGCAAACATTAAATACTCTAAAGAACAAAGATGTTCATCATACATAATGAAATCTAATTTTGAACTTGAATGGTTTTAAAAACATTTATATCTTTAATATTTTAAAATTCTTTTGAAACGAAAGTAAAACTGTACTACAGTAGCAGTTAAACCCTGTGGCGTTTTCAGCTGTTTTGAAAAAAAAAAAAAATTATTGTTCTGATATTAATACAAAGATTTTATGAGACAACGTTAATGAAGTGTTTGGGAATGTGAAAAGATAGTCGAAAATGGCATTGGTTAGAAAAGAAAATTACATTTTCAATTTTTAGTCGAATTGGAACGTTTTAAAAAAAATCACCTTCTTAGATTCTTAGATTGGGTCGAAACTATACCCACTTATCAGAATACAGTTTTCTATCGATCCGAACGAATGTCTAACATATCGTACTATTTATTTTCATGTGTAATTTATTTATTTAGTCAATCAAGTTACAAAAACTTATCAAAGACTATATATACATAACTTAAACTAAGGAATAAATAACTTATTTACAAAGTATTAAAATAATAATATTTACAATGAATTCAACATATTTTTTTAAAATATTTTTCCTACTTTTATTAAAATCAATGACAACATCAAAATCATTTTTTTTAAAGCAATACAAGAACTAGTAATAATTGGATTATGTTTGGCATAACTTGTACTGTCCAAATCCAGGGAATTTAAAAACTCTTTGGGATAGTTGTCTACGCCATGCTAGTTTGTAATAGTCTCAACTGATTTGTACGAAAACAGCTCTCCGGGAAAAAAAATCTGAATGGTTGCATTGAGATCATCGACATCTATGTTTTTTGTTGCCAGTATAGCTCGTTCACACAGCCAATTATGGTTTCTGAACTGTGGTTCCATGTCCGTAAAAAACACGCTGAATAAGGTGCTCTTTTGAGTCGGCGAAGTGATAAAAATCATTGAGTTGCGTATTAATCCAGCCGAGGTGTCAACTGCTATCTTACCATTTCCAATATATCTAATAACTGCTTCGAAAACAGTATCGCAGTTTGATCTTGTTTGCAAAAACACTCGCATATTAGTTGGTAATTGTAGTGTCTTTGCATGCCGGATCGGGGAATAATTGGAAGAGCCTGACGAAAATCACGTGATAACAGAATAATGGCTCCACCAAGAATTGTTTGGTTGTCACGAATATCTTTTAACGTTCTTTTAAGTCCCCTTTTGTGGCCCATCGTATATTCATCCCAAACGATCAATTTGTATATCTGCAGTTCGTCCACCTTCTAACAATGTTGCAGCTATTCTAAATGAAGCCAATGCTAGGACTACTTCATTTTGCTATCTGTTTTTTCACGTTTTTCCAATCCCCCGGGAGCATCAAGGAAGTGAATTCCACCAGATCCACTGTTCACAGCTTCCATCAAAGTATCGTACGCAATTCTTTGTTGTTCATTCAATTGCGGAAGATTTGAACGAACTGTTTCGGCCAATACTTCAGTATCGTATTGTTGTACTCTTTGCAACTCGTGATTAAATGCATCGCGTATAGGATGATTGGGTACTGTCATGCCCAAACAAAACAATTCTTTATTTACCATCAATAAACACAAATCTTCTATCATGATCAATGTCTCATTGTAAATTTCTACAGTAATTTGAGTTTAAAGACATCAAATGTTTTTTGTATTTTTCGTTACTTTATTTATGTTTCTCACCGTTTAAACCTTCCCTGATATTCCACAAATATTTCAAAACCAAAATTAGCAAAATCGGTCCAGCCATTCTCGAGTTTTAGCGAGACAAACGAACAGCAATTGATTTTTATATATATAAATAATCCATTTAGATTACACCATTGAACTATATTGTAATATTTTTCCAAGGTTCGTTAAATAAAACTTATTACTCTTTTTAGTATTTCTTCTTTATTCACACTTTCCAATTCAAAACAGTAAATCTCAATTTATAAACGACTCAAATACTTTTATTCAAATTTAAATCACACTTGTTTAATAACACAATCCAATAAGCAATACTTTTGCACACTTTCATAATCCAAAATCAACTGTCTCGCTCACCGTGAACACTCCCTTATATACTCAAATTAGTTGTTCTCGAAAGTTCTTGTCTTGGAATGTTCTAGATGGTTGGAATAAGGGGAAATACATTTGACATTGGAAAAGAGCTTTTTGTTTCTTCCATAAATTAGATATGCAGTTTTCCAACAGATGGCGCTGTAGTAGTATAAAGCTCTGTTCACAACATTGCCCCCTTCTTAAGATTGTTCGTCCCGAACAATTCTATCTCCAGATTCGCCACTGTATCGGTGCAGTCGATCGCTATGCACAACTTTTAACTTTCCTCTTGACCCTCTTTGAATTCGGTAAACGACATCATTGATTTTTGTGACGACAATATAAGGGCCTTCCCAGTTTTGTTGAAGCTTCGGAGACAATCCCTTTTGACGATGTGGATTATACAGCCATACACGATCTCCTACTTGGAATCCTGTCGTGTTTGCTCTTGTGTCGTACCTTGTCTTCATTCGATCGCTGTAAGCGCTCATTCTAGTCCTGGTCCTTTCGTGGATGTCGATTAGCCTCTCTTGTAGGTCACTCACGTAATCCCTTGTTTCCTTAGACTCTTGTGATGGATGTCCAAACCTTATCTCACTAGGCAGCCGTATGCTTCTTCCAAACAGGATTTCAGATGGCGTTTGTCCTGTTGAGCTATGTATTGTACTTCGGTAGGCCATCAAAAATAGTGGTATGTGCCTATCCCAGTTTCTTTGGTAGTCGCCTACGACTTTAGTGAGGTGTTCTTTTAAGGTCCTGTTGAATCTCTCGACCATTCCATCAGATTGCGGGTGAAGTGGTGTGGTTCTCGTTTTCTTAATGCCAAGGAACGCGCAGACCTCTTGGAATATGTTCGACTCGAAGTTCCTTCCTTGGTCGGAATGAAGTTCCATAGGCACACCAAACCTGCTTACCCAGTTAGACACAATCTGGTCGGCCACGGTCTTGGCTTCTTGGTTCGGAATAGCGTATGCCTCAGGCCATTTGCTGAAGTAATCCATTACCACCAGAATGTATTTGTTTCCAGCATTCGTTTCCGGAAATGGGCCAGCCACATCAACAGCAATCCTTTCAAACGGTGAGCCGACATTATATTGCATCATTTTTCCTTGCAGTTTTCTACCAGGTCCTTTGGTTGCAGCACAAGCGTCACAATTTCGGCACCACTTTTCAACGTCGTCTCTTGCATGCAACCAATAGAATCGTTGCCTCACCTTTTCTAAAGTCTTATTGACTCCCAAATGGCCTCCTGAAGGTCCATCATGCATCTCTCGAAGAACCTCTTTGATTTTCGATTGAGGTAACACAAGCTGCATCACATAGGATTTACCATCAGCGGACTCCCATTTACGCCGAAGAACACCTTCTCGCACATGAAGTGAGTCCCATTGTGCCCAATAGGCCTTTAAAACTGGACCCCTATCGGAAATGTCATTCCATGCGGGTTTTTCTTCATGTTCCTTCCATGCGAGAAGAGGTTCAATGTCGGGGTCTTCTTGTTAAGCAGATCTTATTTCTTCATTGCTCCATCCACAAATGGGGTCAGCCCTTATTCGCAGAGTGTTGATGGCGACCATGCGTTTGTTGCCATTTGACGTTGCCTCGACAGTCAGACTTTTATTATTTCGTTTGGTCTGAGAAACCTGGATGGTGTTTCTGGGGCCATCAATACCAGAAACCAGCTTCTGCTCCTCGAAGTTGGTTCTTACTCGTTTCTCTGTTGGAAAACTTGTTCGGGAAGTAACACTGGTGTTCTTGTTACCTTGTTTTGAGTTTGAAACTCCGTGTCCACAATGTTGACAAGCTCTTCTTGGTGGTAATCGACATTGACGCTGTAAATGTCCGGTCTTGTTGCAAT
Source organism: Chrysotoxum bicinctum (assembly GCA_911387755.1). Taxonomy (NCBI): domain Eukaryota; kingdom Metazoa; phylum Arthropoda; class Insecta; order Diptera; family Syrphidae; genus Chrysotoxum; species Chrysotoxum bicinctum. The sequence continues at coordinate 33,608,286 of OU426988.1, forward strand.
TCCAGCATTTTGTAAGTCCGTTTCGTTGGTTCCTTTGGACATTCGTTCTTTGGCATGAACATTCTTCAACAATGGCTTCTCTAAGTCGATGTACTCCGTGAGAAGCTTGCTCAGCTGCTTCCATTGTCAAGGCAAACGCTAATGTTTCAGAAAGCGTTCGTTTTCCAGCAGTTCGCACGGCCCTTTGAAGATGTATGTTGGAAATGGCGCGAACAAATGCCTCAACTGCAAACTGGTTACGGATTTCTTCTCCAACATCTGGATATGCAAGATGAACAAGCCTTTCAATGTCTGCTTGTAGCTGTTGTAGAGTTTCGCCCCTCTTCTGAACTCTGGAATAGAGTCGTACCTTGAAGACTTCTTTCATATGGCTATTGCCAAAGCGTTTGTCTATAGCCTCAACCAAGTAATTAAAGTCGCCGCTCTTATCTGCTGGTATGGTTAGCAATAACTCAGCAGCTGCTCCTCTAAGAGCAAGGGTTAGAGCTATACACTTGTCAGCCTCATCCCAGCCATTTGCTGTAGAAGCTGCCTCAAATTGCTTCTTGTATATTGACCAAGAAGTTTGTCCATCAAAGGTTGGAGGTTGCATCTCTTTTTTTCTAAAAGTTTCCCCAGAACTTTCCCGAATATTTATGTTGCGAACACGGTCTAACTCTTTTGAAAACGTCTCCATTTTGTTGTCGACTAGCAATGAAACATGTTCATCTAACACTTTTGAAAACGTCTCCATTTTGTTTTCGACTTGATTCCCTAGAAATGAAACACGTTCATCTAACTCTTTTGAAAACGTCTCCATTTTGTTGTCGACTTGATTCTCCAGCAATGAAACACGTTCACAAAGTGCAGATACATTATTCTCGATATTAACAAGCTTGCCTTCTAGCATGTTCCTCTGCTCTTCCAGAAGGTCTTTTTGTTTCTCCAGGCGTTCGAGAACATTCTTTTGTTCGTTTTTCTGCTCATTTCGTTGCTCTTCGAGACGTTCGAGAACATTCTTTTGTTCGTTTTTCTGTTCATTAAAACGTTCGTTTTGTTCATTTCGTTGCTCTTCGAAACGTTGAAGCAGAAGACTAATCATATTTGAAACATCTACATTTTTACTTACGTCTGCTTCCTCAGCGGCAGCTTCAAAGACGAAAATGTCCGGGTCTTCATTTTGTTGTTTCAAATATTCGGCCAAACGCAAAACAAGCTCATTTTTCGATCCTGCTCTAGAAAGTTCTCGCTTGCCTAACTCACTTTTCAGCTCATTACAATTGAGCTCTTTTAGTAACTTGCTCATTTTTATTATTATTTTATTTTTTTTTTCCGCACACTTCACTGCACAATAAGTTTTATTCCACTTTTCTGACACCAATGTAATATTTTTCCAAGGTTCGTTAAATAAAACTTATTACTCTTTTTAGTATTTCTTCTTTATTCACACTTTCCAATTCAAAACAGTAAATCTCAATTTATAAACGACTCAAATACTTTTATTCAAATTTAAATCACACTTGTTTAATAACACAATCCAATAAGCAATACTTTTGCACACTTTCATAATCCAAAATCAACTGTCTCGCTCACCGTGAACACTCCCTTATATACTCAAATTAGTTGTTCTCGAAAGTTCTTGTCTTGGAATGTTCTAGATGGTTGGAATAAGGGGAAATACATTTGACATTGGAAAAGAGCTTTTTGTTTCTTCCATAAATTAGATATGCAGTTTTCCAACAGATGGCGCTGTAGTAGTATAAAGCTCTGTTCACAACAATATTATTAAGATCATTTTGAATTTTACACGCATCTAGTGGAGATCTAAGAATCTTGAGATCATCGGCATAAAATAAATACGTTGAATATGAAATGTACCTAGGCAAATCATTTATGAAAAGAATGAAAAAAAGTAATCCAAGATGGCTGCCCTGAGGAACTCCGGAAAAATTGATTTCATTTGACAGCACATTACCAATTTTGACATATTGTTTTCGTCCAACTAAATAACTATGGATTCATTTAAGAAATGCGGAGTAAAATCCAAATAATTGAAGTTTTTTCACTAGAACATTGTGTTGTACCCGATCGAAAGCTTTAAAAAAATCAGTGTAAATAACGTCAACTTGATAACGGTTTTCCAAACTACAAAGACGTTAGTGAATAAAGCTAAATTAGTTGTTGTCGATCGTCCACTCATAAAACCATGTTGGTTTTCAGAAATATGTACCCCGATTACCGATGTCGTAAACGACAGCGAAATATACGACCTGACACGATCTGCATTCCATAAGTCGTTTCCAACTTTTGTCACTCGTTTTGTTGTCGTCTGTAAATGTCAAACGTCGTTGAACACTTTCCTTCTGCATTCTGTAAGACGAAAAAATACGACGAGTAAGAAAAAAAACCACGATATCTCTCGTTCACAAATTTACACACGACAGACATAGAAGGTCGCAAAACTGCAAGTATTCTTGTTAAATAATTTATTTTATCGAATTTTTTTACGATAAATAAAACAAGTACATATTTGTCTAAATTTGTTGTACTATACTATATACTTAAATGTTGTAATTATCAAATGAAAACCAATTCCAGACGCTCGTAGATTTGAGGAAGAAGACGAGCAGTTAGGGTTTTTTTTTTGAAGGGGATACAAAAAACGTCCTCCAGTTAGAGATGGAGATGCTTGGCAAAAGTTTTGAATCGCTTATTCTATAACGGCAAGCTTCCGCTATTAAACAAAAAAGAGCTACGCTTTCGAAGAAGCAGTGTGTACTCCAAGAAATAACCTTAAATTGTATCAATGAAAGTATAAACAAAGGAAGAAAAGAGGAATATAAGTCATAAAAATTAAAGGAGCACACTGCTAGGAGATACACAACACATCTTAAGATCCAAGAGGAAACACTTGTAATTTATAAACATGGGATGGAAAGAAAAGAAACTAATAAATGTAATACATTTCAACACTTATCATTTTAATTACTTATTTATTTTCTAATAATTTAAAAAAAAAACTGCATTTGTTCATTAATTGAACATCGAGCAATAATATTGTATGTAGACCAGTGTTGGGACTTCTACCACTTAAGTGGTATTTCTACCACTTTTTGCTGTTCATGAAAACCTACCACCTAAAAATCTAATTCTACCACTTTTTGCAACTCAGATTTCACCTACTCGTATATTTCCACTTTACTATTATGTATGTACCATACGACCAAAATCACTCCTAAAATTTATCCCAAATATTAATCCTAATATTTTAACGATTGCATGTCATAATTTAAGTTTGTGCTCCGCTTATGCTGCTAAATGTATACCGTGGCAAACAGAAAAATCATTAAAGGAATATATAAATATGTATTTCTATTTTTGCCACAGCTCGAAAAAAAAATCAAAAAGATTTCATTACTTTCCTAAAAGCACTTTGCGCTAATGAGCATCAAATTTTAAAGGTTTGCCAAACTCCTTCGCTTAAAAAGAATCATAGAGCAGTGGAAACTCCTTGTTTGATTTTTAAATATATACTGCACTCGTTTGAAGAACCTACTTCTAAAGCTTCACAAATTTCTCATTCTTTTTAAAATAAAGGCAATTAAGTTTCTTGGAAATTTTTGTCAATATCTTAAAATTATAAATGAGTTGAGTTAAACAGAATATTTCAATCTGAGAACACAAAAATACACTTTTTGATCGAAAGTATGAATACTTAAAAAAACTAAATATAAGGACAAATTTGGTAAAGTCAGAAAATCTTAATATAAACTCAAATGTAAGAAACCCTGAAAACTATTTACCATTTGTATTTTGGCCTTTACTTTGAAAGGTACTCATTAGAAAATGACATTTAAGTTTTTGGTTTGGAACGAGTTTAAAATGAAATTGTATAATATGTATGTATGTATGTATGTGACTTTCTTCCAGATAATAATGTGATCTTTGAAACATAAAGAACCGAAATATTATTTCTTTTATTTTTGTATTTGAATTATTTTCAATAAATTTATTTTCAATATACGATTTGCTACATAAAAATGGCTTTTAATTTCTACCACTTTTTTGACAACCTTTCTACCACTCTAGCTTTTGCGAAGTCCCAACACTGATTTAGACTTTCCTTTGAATTTGACAGATGTTTGTTACTTTTTCATCGTTTTTAAATCTGTTACAAAATCATCGCGTCGAAGAAGTTATGGAATGCCATTTAAAAAACGAGACGACAGAGAAAACGAGAGACGTCAAAAAAACGAGACGACTTAGGTAATTGGGGTGATGATTTTTAATCAAATTATAGAGTTTTTTTTTTACTATTGCTTCAAATACTTTATGTATCAGCTGAAGTTCAGTAATTGGTCTGTATTTTTCAATAGCAGGTTTCGATCCAGACTTGTGCAGAGGAGTTATCAAGGAATGTTTGCAAGTATCCAAAACTACACCTTGTCTTAAAGACAAATTAAATATATAGCAGAGTGGAGCAGCTAGATGGAATTTACAGTTCTTTAAAAGTAGCGTTGGTATATTATCCGGTGAAACAGAAAAACTGTTATCAAGAGCTGATAGTGTTTCCAATACATCATCAATAGATAAATGCTGACAACCAGCCTCAATACTAGAATTATACTCGTACCTATTAACCATCAAAGAGCAGTAGTGCCCAACCAAGTTCTGGCACTACACCCTTTTCACAGGAACAAACTCAGGCGATTTTTGACCCCTTCCTATCTTTAGTAGCAATGAAGTCAGAAACTTAAAACTCCGAATATATGCTAAACTAATCAGGCACAGGCGCCTCACCAAATATCAATTTTCTGGCATAAGCGGTTCCTGAGATATAAGACCTCAAAAATCACAAAAACCGTAACTGACTGACTGATTGACTGACAGATCATCAAAATTATGGAGCACTTCCCGACATCGCAGAATCTTGTAATTTTGCACAACGGTAGGTCTTGTCATGCAACCAGAGGAAAAAAAAGAAAATTTGAAATTTTCCATTCAGGGGACGTGGGATCCGCCCACTTTCTCCGAATTGGTGTTGGTTGAATGGAGCACTTTCGACTGCTGTAAAACGATGAAATTTGGTAAAGTGGTAGGGCCCACTCCCTCAGAACTGATGTAAATTATATATGGCACACTTCCGATTGCAGTAGAACAATGAAATTTGGTAGAACGGTAGAGCTCAAATTGCATATAAAGGATCAAAAATAAAAATTGAGGTTTCCCATTCAGGGGGCGTGGTATCCGCCCACTTTCTGGGAAAAAGTTTAATTTATATGGAGCACTTCCGATTGCTGTAATTAAGGTAGGTATGTTAGTGTTAGGCTGTTAGGTATCTTGCCAGGATAAGGAGAAATAATTGAAGCGCTAATCAAAACAACCAAAACAAAAAGAAAATATACCAAAAGAAATAGGAAGCTACAAACTAAGTTGATTTTAGTAGGTAGAGTCCACCCTTTTATCTTTCCGTATCTTTCGAGATTTTGACATGGCAAAATAATAAAATCTTTGCAAAAAGGAGTGATATCAGACCAAAAAACATAAATGTTAAAAAAAGATCCAAGTTCTTCTATAAAAAAAACCTTTTTGTAACAAGTCAGCCGTGAAAAGTACTGAGATCTAAAAGTACGCCAAGTTCTTACTTCATGAAGGTTTAATACCGAATATTTAAAGTAGAATAATATTGAAACAGCTACAATGTAATAGAGAAATTTTATTATTTAATGATTACTGACTAAAATTTGATGGGCTTACTGGTCAAGTTTTCAAAACCTTTTGAATTTGGGCATACAAAAAAACTTGCCAAGTAAACCCATCAAATTTTAGTCAGTAATCATTAAATAATAAAATTTCTCTATTACATTGCAGCTGTTTCAATATTATTCTACTTTAAATATTCGGTATTAAACCTTCATGAAGTAAGAACTTGGCGTACTTTTAGATCTCAGTACTTTTCACGGCTGACTTGTTACACAAAGGTTTTTTTTATAGAAGAACTTGGCTCTTTTTTTAACATTTATGTTTTTTGGTCTGATTAATGTTTAACTCAATAAAATTTGATTGAAAAAAAGACGCAAAGTTGTTACACATTACATTTAGATTATCAGAAGAGACGCCATTATACGACACGTTAGCTGGAATCCCTATAGCGATTTACGTTTTGTATTTAGGAATGACCAAAAACATTTAGAATTATTTTTGATCTTCGACTCAAGAGACCAAATATATTGCTAATAAGTATCTAAACTTTTTTCAAAAATTCATATTCTTTTCGAGTTTGATAAAATTTTTTACGTAAATCGTCCGAAATCTTACTTTTTTTATGAAGCTTATTCATAACATTTTTCAACCTCAATAGACTTTTGTTGAGCCAAACTAGTCTTTTCGAATTTTTGAAATAATTAATAGGAACGAAATTTAAAATAGAACCTAAAATGTTCCTATGACTAGGAATTTTAAAAACGGATGTTATTAAAGAAAACTGTTCATAAGGATAAAATGAATTTTTAAATTTTTTTTAGTAGTAAGAGATAAAAACAGAATTCTATGCAAATATAAATTTATGCAAATACAAAAATTATAAGTCGTTGTAGTGGTTCCTTAAAACAATAAGGTTTTATGTACAAAATTTTTAAATCATTTTTAAGAAAAAATTTTGGTACGCCAATCTTAAGTTTTTATTATTGTACGAATAAGAGTCTAATTTCCAAAAAAAAATATAAAGCCGTTCTTGAGATATCGAATTTAAAAAAAAAAAGACTTTTTTTTTTTTTTTAAGTTTTGAAATGCAATGTTTTTTAAACTTTTTAAGAGCTTCTTTATAAAAAATTTCATTAAAATCCGTTATGCCGATAATGAGAAAATCAAAATTCGAAAAAATCGTTCTATGGTAGGTATAGTCAGTAATATCTAGATTTCAATTTTTTTTATTAAATTATAGATCGTTAAAATCTATTAAAAGAAAACAAATTTTAGCAAAATTCTCGGAACCGTTTTCGAGAAAAATACGATTTTCGAAAACCATTTTTTAACATTTGTATGGAAGGTACCGTTAGTTTTAGATAAAACAAATTTTTTTTCTCAAATCTTGTAGATTATGTTTAAAAACTTTTATTTATCAAGTTTGAAAAAAATCGATCTTGGGGTTTTCGAAATATTGGGTTTCCAAAAAAAATTTTGATTTTTTTTTTAATCCAAAAAATAAAAAATTGAAAATTTGAATATGTAATAATATTCAAACTGTGGAGGAGCTTTACCGTTTTCGAGAAAATCAAAAACAAAAAAAATGGACCCAGGGGGGCTACCAAAAATAACAATTTTTTGGAAAATTTTTTTCAACCATTACCTAGTTTTAACTAAATGAAATTTAACAATTTTTTTAAAAAATTCTGTGGGACAGTTTTTGAGAAAAAAATATTTATAAAATTTCGAAAAAAAATCGTATGGCAGGTACCGTTATGTTTGGTCTTAAAAAAAAAAGAAAAAAACGTGTGGGGGAAAAAATTAAAACCCATATCTACCAAGTTTGAAGAAAATCGGCCGAGCCGTTAAGGCTGTAGTCGAACCGACAAACAGACAGACAGACAGACAGGTAGACAGAATTGCGAGACCCACTTTTTTGGTCTTCGCAACTTTGATCAAAATCTCAAATTCGATTTTTTTTACGAATGTATAACTTGCCTTATAGTACCTACCTATAAGTCGCAAGTAAAAATAGTAGCGCATTTAAAATCGACCTTTAAATATTATAAAAGGAAAAGTTAATAGACAATTTCTACCATAAGTGATAGTCAAGTGTTTGAATTTTAAATTAATATTTAGTTGCATGTCCCTTGTTAGAAATAAAAGCAGCACAACTACGTTCCATCAAATTAATATAAGATTTTCACATCTTTCTACAGGTATGGACCTCCAGGACTGCTGTATAGCTTCCCAAAGGGCTGTGTTAGTAGTTGGCTTACAACTAGCAACAATTTCAATTTCAATTTCAGTTCAATTTCAATTTTCTTTTATTGTTACGTCTGGTGACGTTGGTCTCACTGATGAGAGCGATGTCCGGGTTGTTGTTTTTCATCCTTAAATTAAATGTCGTTCTCTTTCTCAAGGCTGTACAATGAATTGACATTGTACGTCAGGATTACAACTAGCAACAAACTTCTTGACATCGCACCAAAGATTTTCTATAGGGTTTAGGTCTGGGGACTGCGTAGGCCATTCCATGACATTAACCCTCTTTTCTTGGAACCACTGCTTCACAAGTTTACTTTTATGCTTTGGGTCGTTGTCTCGTTGAAAGACCCATTTCAGTGGCATTTCATCTTCAGCATATGGGAACATAACTTCCTTCATGATCTTCACATAAAAATGCTGATCCATAATACCTTCAATCTGGTATATGGGGCCAACACCATAGAAGGTAAAACATGCCCAAACCAAATTATGCGGCAATTCTGCTTATTGACGAATCCACTGAGGTGAAAATGTGCCTCATCACTGAAGATGATTTTCTTAGAAAAGTGATCATCCACTGTTGCCATTTCTTGCCACCATTCTGACCATCGACGACGCTTGAAATGGTCAAGAGGCTTTAGTTTTTGAGCCAATTGCACCTTGTAAGCGTGTAAATGCAAGTCTTTATGCATAATGTTCATCAACGACGAGCGTGAGAGGTGCAATTGTTGGGCATGACGACGAGTTGTGGTGGACGGCTCTTCAGCCACACTATCGCGATCAGCAGCAATACTTTCTGCAGTACGAGCTATACGAGCATGCACTCGTGTTTTCACATCTCCTACAGACCCAGATTGCTTAATTTTTTGCAAGATTTTTCCGATTATACGCACATTTGGACGATTAAATTGACCGAAAAAATCACGAAGTGCACGATATGCATTTTGATTTGAACGCCCATTTTCATAATAAGCCTGAATAACTTTAACGCGTTGCTGGATTGTGTATCTTTCCATGGTTCAAATTGAGTTAGTCTGAAATTGAGAAATTGTCAAATGAAATGCAGAAAAAAATTTGACGTTTAGGTGTGGTTCAAATTCAACATCGGCCCTTAAAATTTAACCACTCTTTAGTTCATATACTTTTTATCTGATAGAAATTTAAACGTTAGTCTGGGAATAAGACCTTACCCTAAATTTATTCTTAATAACGTACAATTTAATAAAAAAAAATAACGTATGTTCAGTTTCTTTGTCAAATGTTTGAGTTTTAATATAAACTAAACTCATAACTACTAGTACTACCATCTACTATTTCAATTTAAAATCAAGCGTTCTCAGTTAAAAGTTAGAAAAAGTACATTTGACCCGTTTTCACAAAAATATATCGATACCTTCCCGTAAGAATGTATTAAGCGACATTTTTAAAATTGTTCAGGAAACAAAAAAAAAACGTCTCATTTAGTTATTTTTGTGTGTATTTTATTGGACGAAACAGATTTGTTTCCCGTTAGAATGTATTAAGCGACATTTTAAAATTTGTTTCGTCCAATAAATAACAAAAAAAAAAATAACTAAATGAGACGTTTTTTTCGTTTCCTGAACAATTTTAAAAATGTCGTTTAATGGATACATTCTTACGGGAAGAAATCGATATTCTTTCAAACAATATTGAGATTTTAACAGTTTTCTGTAATTTGGCATATTACATTCATCTGTAAAAAATATTATATTTTAAATTCTATTTTATTATTTATAATTATAATTAATTGACATTCCACGTACATGTCCTATACCTATTATTTGTTTTGCTGGTCCCCTATAGTTAATGTACTTCGATGCATCTAAAAAAATGTTCTATTATACAATGGATATACATATATAAAAGAACTACGAAAATGAGAAGTATTCCAAAATAAACTTATTTTTTCCTTATTTCAAGTTGCACAAATTACCTCACTTCTCTTCAAAATGTGCACATGTGTATTATGTACTATCTCCTTGGTTCACATTACACTTTTTCATTCTAACCAAATTATGATTATGAATAATGACGACCACTTTTTGACATGTGTTGAAGCCTCTATTAGCGGCAGGCTCCAATATCTCCACAACCCCCGTTTGATTTAATGTATAAAATCCTTAGAAGCTTTGAAACAATTCGATGATCAGGTCTCTCCAGTCTGATGATTGTTGGTCATTACTAGACCGCTAACTCCACACCGACTATCCCATTTCGCTCCAATAGACATGCAACTTAATGAACTGCAGCGAATGGTTAGTCGTCCACTCGTCCGGTCAGCAGTCAGCCAAGCTGCTCTTCTGCTAGTCAAATCAACTTCTTCTCTTTTGAAAACAATCGTTAGGTCATCACATCGACAAGCCATACGGGGGAAGATGAAATTTGGTGAATAAGTGTTCACATTTGAGCCTTATGGCTCACACATTTTGAGCAGAGCCTGATGGTTATAGAGACAAAACGAAAGGATTGTAATGATAATGACTTTAATAAGAGGTTCGGGAACAGTGAAGTTCCTAACCGGGGCATACTTGATCACTTGAATGCGGGAATAAAAAAATAAAATAAATACACCAGGAAAATAGTTCAAACATCTGCTGTAAACTACGACATCCGTCCGAAGTCCGATGAAGACGGACGGCCGAATGGAAGAAAATTACACTCGCGCTCTCCAATTCAATCTAATTTTGTTTGTATCTTTTCCTTATCAGGTGTTACGATGATACGATAGTACCCTGCATAACAGCGCGATGACGACAATGAAGACAGGGCAATTACCGAAACATTCGGTGAAATTGGTTTTCGAAAAAAAAAAAATGCAACCGATTAAATTCTCTATCTATTGTGTAGCGCATGAAATGCTTTTAAATATTTGTCTGAGTTTAAGAAGACAAGGTTAGAAATGTTGGTCCCTACGCATTGAAACAGGGGAAGCTTTTTACTTTGTTCGAATTATAAACGTTTACCAGACGAATTGAACCATTTTCGCAAAATGGAATGACAGATTTGAATAATGTTTTTAAGGAACAATTTAAGTTTATTTATTTATTTTTTCATCTACGGATATAAATATTACTGATTACTTATAATTAAATAAATGTAAGCATATAGAAATATAATTTACGGCTAACGAATAACATTTTCCAATTTAATTTTAAATTCCGATCTATCTGTTGAGATCTAGTTCATTTTATATCGTGCAAAAGTTGGCCGCGTCTGCGCCTCAAATGGTCCATCCTCTTAGTGCAATTTTGGCCGGTATCTCACGAATAAATGCTTCAATGTTGGCTTCCAGTGCGTCAATCGAAGCGGGCTTGTCGCTATAGACATGAGCCTAAACATAGCCCCACAAAAAATAGTCTAGAGGCGTTAAATTGCACGATCTAGGCGGCTAATTGATCGGCCCCAAACGTGAAATAAACTGTTCACCGAATTCTCCTCTCAATCGGTCCATTGTTACGCGTGCTGTGTGGCATGTGGCACCGTCTTGTTGAAACCACTTCCATTTTGCGCAGAAAAAAAATTGTTACTATTGCACGGTAGCGCTCAACATTCACAGTAACGTTGCGATTCGCATCATCTTTGAAGAAATACGGCCCAATGATTCCGCCAGCCCATAATCCGCACCAAACAGTGACTTTTTCTGGATTCATTGGTAGCTCTTGCAATGCTTCTGGCTGCTCTTCACTCCATATACGGCAGTTTTGCTTGTTCACGTGTCCATTCAACCAGAAATGTGCTTTGTCGGCGAACACAATTTTGCGATAAAAAAGTGGATCTTCGGCCAACTTTTCAAGAGCCCATTCACCGAAAATTCGGCGTTGTGGTAGGTCGTTCGGCTTCAATTCTTGCACCAGCTATATTTTGAAAGGCTTTACACCTAAATCCTTCCACGTAGTGGAGTAACAGAGGCCCAATTGCTGCGAACGGCCGGCTCCGAAACTATAATTCACGGTCATCACTAACAATGGCCGATACAGCTGCAATATTTTCCTCAGTTCGCACTCTACGTAAGCGTGTTGGTGGGGTAATGTCCAAGAATGTAAATTTGGTGCGAAATTTGATCAGAATAGCCCGAATAGACGAAGACGATTCATGGTTAAATTATAGACCAAACTGAAGATGTTTGACAGTGACACAAAATAAATTATAGAAAAAACTATCATGGGAATATTGATCATTGGAGAAATATCACGCATATTTCTCGCAAGATATATTTCTTCCATCTTATACCCAATTATTGTCATAAATAACTATTAAGGCCTTGGGACTTTATGAGACCCCGAGGGAAAAAGTCTAGTGGGGTCCAATCGTCTGACTTTGTTGGTTAAATCACGTCAGCTTTGCAAAAGATATCTTTACCGTAATTGGTTATCATAGGTCTATAGCGCTCTCTACTGAGGATGACATCGTTTTCGAAACAGGACGGACCAATGATGCCGACCCAAATCTACACCACATGGTAACCTTTTGAGGATGCATTGTCACTTATTAAAAGTCGTGTGGGTTGGTGTCATCTCCTATACAGAAATTTAGCTTGTTAACACAGCCATTCATCGCTAAAAATGATTTTTCATTCAAAATTCGGGTTCTCTTTCAAACGCTCTGAAGCCCAGTCAGCGAGCAAACAGCTTTGTGTATGGTCATGAACTTTAAGCTTCTTGGTCTGTTGGTCTGTTGTACGGGCGCTGGCTCAAGTCCAGACGCAAAATTTGCCAATTTGAAGTCTACGAAAGGCTGAGGTGTTGTGCACTGTGAGGAATCGATTGCTTCGGAATCTGCTGTACACTTTTATGAAGTGTGCCCATGTTCGCGACCGATCTGGCGTTCCTTTGACGTACGAGTGTTGACTGGTTGATCACCAAACCGGTCGTCTCAAATTTGACCCACCAGATATTGCAGGGTTTCATTTATAGGATCCCGAGTTTAGGCAACAATTTAACTGACTCTATATAACAAATTGCTACTCCCTTTCATTGCACTGATCCCATTATTGTGGTTATGACAAGACAATACCCACAGAAAGGTATGTAGAGATCTTTTCTTGGTTAAACTATTTTACTGAGCTTGTGAATAAGCTAACTCGAATACCTGATATTGAAGGTCATTTCGCCAACTCGGTTGGTCTATTCTTCACATCTGATCCTGATTAATACACTATTAGTGCACTAGCACATTTAGGGACGTCCGACGAGTGTGTCATTTTGGAAAATTTCTCATGCTTCACCAACACAGTTAAAAAAATCTAAAGAGAACCGAGAAAGCCAATTGGACCGCACTAAATAATTTTATTTCGCAACTTTAACTGGTCACTACACTACACTCAGAGATTTTGATTTTGAAATTCGGGTACGGTATCAAACTATTTAAAAATGACACCAAAATTCCAGCTATCGTGTCCAAAGCAGAGTTATTGTACGCAAATTACGACCACCGTGACCCAACCAGAGCTGTCATCACTCTTTCCATACTTGCAAGAACACATTCATTCAGGTGTTATTTTAAAGAAAAAAATTGAAGGTATAGTAACAAATCGCAAGAGCTATCGTATCCGGCTCATTTAGCAATGACAACGTCCACTTGAATACGATAGCCAATATGCGGATGTAGTAGCTCTGTTTTGCGCAGAGAACCTATGAAAGATGTATCGTACCTAACCCGAACTTCGTTTTTGATAGCTCTTTAAGTAAAGAGGCATCATAGCTCCGTCTGTGTTTTGTACGATAGCCAATATGAGGATATAGTAGCTCTACAAGATGTATCGTAGCTTACAATAACTTTGTAAGTGATAGCTCCAAGCAAAGAGGCATCATAGCTCTGTCTGTGTTTTGTACGATAGCCAATATGAGGATAAAGTAGCTCTACAAGATGTATCGTAGCTTACAACCCTGTTTTCTCGTTCCTTGTCAGAAAACAGAAAGAAAAATGCATGATTCGATTCTAGTGTATTGTATTCTATAATTGAGATAGGACGTGTCGCTGCCTTTGCTGCCATACGAATCCAAAATTAAAAAATATATAATATATAGAAGTATTTAACATTAAAGTTATAATTTATACATAAAATGTGAGTATTTCTTTTTACTTCTATGTTTTATGAATGTAAATAGAATCGGTTTTCTAAGAAAATTGTGAAATATTAAATGTTGAGAACAAAACTTTTTCAAATGCAAAATGGCCGACAAATCGATTTTTCTGGCTGCAATTTTCTAAAAATTGTGGCTTGATACAAAAAATATGGAACGTCTTAAAAGCATATTCTAGTTTTGTTTTCGATTGCAATATTTTTAATGTGTTTAAAATAATTATCTATTTTTATAAGCTGCAACCTCGATACATAATTTCTTTTATTCACCCCCTCGCACCCCGTGCTTAGTGAAATTGATTTTAGTTCGAGTAGTTCTAATTTAATAATTAAAACAAGTTTGTGTGTGTATTATAAGAGAATATATATATGTATGTATGCATTTTTCTTCATTAATTTGAGCTATTTTTAATCGCTCTTTTTGATTTTTCTCCATCAATGCAAAACTGATGAGAAATCAAAAAGGTTTTCGAGTGTATCTGGTCAACGGTTTATCGTACAGAGGTGGTTGATACCTTTTTGGAATCTACACTTGATGCTTTCAAAAGAAGCAACAACATATTTTACATACCACCAATAACTACAAAAAGCGCTCTCAAAGTACACATACAGATTCCAAATTACGTATTCCAAGAGCTACTTTTTTTCAATAGTGATTCTTTTCAAACAAATGTTGATACTTCTTTTGAAAGCATCATGAGCAGATTCCAAAAAGGTATCAACCATCGTTATACGATAAACCGTTGGCTAGGGGCACTCCAAAACCTTTTTGATTTTTCTCCATCAATGCAAAACTGATGAGAAATCAAAAAGGTTTTCGAGTGTATCTGGTCAACGGTTTATCGTACAGAGGTGGTTGATACCTTTTTGGAATCTATACTTGATGCTTTCAAAAGAAGCAACAATATATTTTACATACCACCAATAACTACAAAAAGCGCTCTCAAAGTACACATACAGATTCCAAATTACGTATTCCAAGAGCTACTTTTTTTCAATAGTGATTCTTTTCAAACAAATGTTGATACTTCTTTTGAAAGCATTATGAGCAGATTCCAAAATGTCAGTGGTGCATGGATTGTTACCGACATTCGTTCAACTTTCATTCGTCGGATTCAGTAATAGTAAAAGTTTGGAAATGAATTGAAACTGTCACTTTAGCTCATTCTGTAATAGGGGTGATTTAATTTTCTACAAGCTACCATAAACATTTTTTCTTAAGAACAAGAACATTTTAGATTTTCACTTTACTTATGTATGTATATAAACTTGAATAGAGCAAATATCTCAAGGTTATGTCTTTTATGTGTAGTAGAAGTCCATACTGGGCAAATGTTACTCGTCTCGGAAGTTCAAAGCATTTCTCAATGGTATTTTTCTCTTTTCAGATAAAAATCGAAATTTTTACTAAACCGCTCGAAAGTTGTTGTGAGGTTAAAAAAAGGAATTAATATTTTTTCACACAATTTACAATATACAATATAGTATACATACATATATCATACATACATATATTGATAAAATAAGGACAATGTTCCTTAATTGTTCCTGTGGCGGAAGTGATGTAATTATAAAAATTAAAAAAAAGGAAAAAGAATTCCACGTGGATGATTTTAAAGAAGCTGGTAAATATAATTTGTTTTAATTTTTCTGTATTTATTTTAATGGAGAAACATTCTGGGAAATCTTATCTTGATATTTTGTATCAAGTTCTTTTTTGTTAAAAAATTAACATAGTTTTGTGCACAAATAAGTTAAATGAATGTGTATTTATAATTCTAAATTTTCTTTTTGAATAAATTATGTAGGTACACTGGTCAATAAAATTAAAGGAACGATTTTATTTTTCGATTTTTTTTGTGTTTTTTGAAGAGCTGTATCTTTGTAAAAAATAGTAGTATTGAGATGAAACATAAAGCTATTTAAAGATTTCTTCTAATTTTCAACTTATGTTTTGTTTATTAGCTGCATATTCATAAGAAATTTTGTTAAAAAAAAATTGATTAAAAAAAAATATTTAAAGAAAATTTTTTTTCAAAATTAAAAAAAGAAACAAAAAGGAATTTTTTTTTTTTTGAATATTCACTTTTTTTTAATGAAAATTCTTATCAATATGCAACTAATGAAAAACTGTGAAAAAAGTTTGTAATAAAAAAAGAATTTATTTTTCTTTTTATGATGATAAAACAATGGTAAAAATCAATGGAATTTGTTCCTTTGATTAATTTTTTGACTTTGACCATTCATAACGTAAAAATGGTTTGACGGATCAATTTGAAAATTTGCAGATTTTTTTTGGTTTATTTTTCTGCAAAACGTTGTACTAGGATTAGGATTGTGATCATTATTGGAAAATATAAAAAAGATTTACATAAAAACTAAAAAAACTTATTATTTTGTACATTTAAAAAAAATTCACATGAAAATTAAAAAGAATGTTTCTTAGTATTGTTCTAAATGAATCTTTTAGGATATTAGCTCGTTGTTTTTGAAACTGGCGTAAGATTTTATGTGTCATCATTATTTGTTCATTCAACATCAAAAATCTCTATTCAAAAAAAAATCGTAGGATAACAAAAAATTGTCAAATTAAAGCTGAGTCTTATCTGAAAAATACATTTGTTTCATCTCAGTAAAACTATTTTTCACAAAGATACAGCTCTTCGAAAAACACTTAAAAAAAAAGTCAAAAACAAATCGTTCCTTCAATTTTTTTGACTAGTGTAAGTGTACCTACATATATAAAACGACACGTTTATACATACATATTCGGTACAGCTTTTAGTAGAAGAGTAGTATTATTTTTGAAGAAACATTTACATGAATTTCTGTAGGAAATTTTTCGATTTGTTGCAAAATATTTCCCATACAAATATTGTCAGCTCGTTTACAATGTTTTTTTTACTGATAAACTGATCTCACACAATTTTAGCTTTCCAGGCTTTTAAAGTTGACAAAGAGTCTACATATTTTTTTGACGCGTTTTCCAAAGCACAAATTCAAGATGAATACCTTGTAGAATATGTCTTACACAAAATCAAAGCCGCCCCGGATTGGAAATTGGGAATATCCAAAATTGTGCATAACAACGTCGTTTTAGAAGGTAAATTTTATTTTCTTTCAAAAAATTTAAAAAACGCGTTCATACTTTAAGATTTTAATAAAATTGTAGTGATTAAAGGCATAACTACATAAACCAACTTTTTGCAAAAATTATTATTAACTATTGACATATTTGCAGAAAGTATAGGTCTATGAAGTTAATTTTAAGAGTGTTCCGTAGTGAAATGGCGATTGTTGTTGCGAAGATTGTAAAGCGTGTAATTGGTCGAAAACGATTAATACGAAAATATCAATAGAAAACAATTTTCTCCAAAAATATGTTTTTTGTTCTTTTACTTGGTAAAATGCCTTAAAAAATACGAGAAAATTGTGATAATGGCTATTTTGCAAAGTGAATGTTTAAACTATTGAACTTTTTGCAAAATTGTATTAATAAAATACAATAATTTTTAAATTTTTCACCTAATAGAAATATCGATTATACAAAATAAAAATGCTCTAAAATTTTGAAAAAGCATTTTTGAATTTCAATAAATTTATACCTAACGATTTTTTTTTGACATTTTTTTAGTGTATATAAATAAAATTTATTATTCACATTTTGCATTAATTAAATAATAATTTTTGTTACATTAGATATTAAATTTTCAATTTCAAAAAGACACTTTTTGACAGAAAAATTCATGTAAATTTGAAAGTTAAAATGAGTTATTTTTATAAAACAAAGTATGCGATGAAAGTGAAAAAACCGGTCTTATACATGAAAAAAAAGAATTAGCAAATAACTGGTTTTGTTCACTCCGGAACACTTTGTAATAATTCTTGCTCGATAGTCTTTGTTTTAATTGTAACAATTAAGCTTTTTATTATTTATTTAAGTCCATAAATTTTCATTAGATTTTTTTTTGTTGAGTATCTAACAATATTTATAATAAAAAAATAAAAAAAGGTTTCAGTGATTTTTTTTGTTTTCTCGTTGTAAAAAAAATGTGAATATTAAAGTTAAAAAGACAATTCTCTCTACTACATCATTTCCATCTAATTTTCAAACTCCAAATTAGTTTTCAAAAATTCCATTCAGCTTACAATATTCAAACTACCCAACTCGATCTGTTTGCGTTTGTTTGTCAGACGTCGAGCGTTGGGGTCACCAACATTGTTGCTCAATAAAGTAAAATGATGTTAATTAGAAACATGTTAAAAAAACATAAAATAAATTGCATATAAATAATACCTCTCTTTCTATAGCCAACTAACCGAAATTTCTATTTATTTACTTTAAAGTCACAAATGCGAAAGAATACGGTCAAGATAATATCATATCCAGTGGAGGATCACTAGTTGAAGGTTTCTATTAAAATTTAGCTTTAACACTATGCCTCAGAGAAATATTTGATAAAGCAACGTATATTTGAAATAAAAATAGTAAATTCTGTGTTATGATGTTAAAAACTCATATTCTCCTCAAATGGCACAATCATGCATTTAAAATATAAAAAGTTTTAAAACAAATAGATTGTTTTCAAAACATTTAGAATTTAAAATTTGTATGGTTACAGTAGTTATAAATACATAAATATATACATCCTAACATCTAATATTATGTCTGCGAAGTCAAATTTTTTCTGCGTTATATGTGTGTATGTAATTAATTATATCAAGTATAGTATTAACACTTGTAAATTTTCTAGTTGCAGAATCTGATCTTGATCTTGGTCTTAGCCCAAGTTTATTTAGTAGTTTCTTTGCAAGCAGTTCTCAGCCTCAAACTCCTACCAGCACAACCAAAGGATTATACAATTGTATTTCATTTTGTAGAAGTAAAGTTGATTTAAGTGAAATATCAGAATCAAACATAAGCTTATTGGTTAAATCAACATTAAGTTCTTCAGAGGTATGGATGCATTTAAAAGAAAAATACCCATTTTAGTTATAATAAATATTTATTACAGAGTTTCAAAGCAAATAATGATTTGGACTTAACAATAATCCTCGCGAAATTTAAAAATTCTGTAAATTTGGATAACCATGATAGAATAACGATTTCAAAATTTGCTGTTAAACAAATTTTGCAAGAAAATAAACACGTTGAGTAAGTTTTTTTTTATTTTTTAAATATACGCAGTCAAAAAACTAAAGGAACAAAAAAGTTTTCTAAATTTGTAGGGTTTTTTGAAAGGCTGTAACTTGGTTTTAAACAAGGCATTAGCATGATACTGTATGTACTTAGCAATTTGCCAACTTTTTTTAATTTTATATAATAATTTTATGCAATTATTTTATACAATATACATTCGTTTCTACACATATTAAAAAAAATGCAAAACAAAATTTAAGTTACTAAATAAAAGTATTCTCAAACTTTTACAGGTTGTCAAGGCACGATTTTTTATATCTAGCTGAACTTATTGTACAAGTGTTTCCGGGAGAAATTACTTCTGCATATTTTACACCTGCATGTAGGGACCAAAGGCCTTGTGGGAAACTTTATGA
The DNA here is from genome assembly GCA_911387755.1 of Chrysotoxum bicinctum. Taxonomy (NCBI): domain Eukaryota; kingdom Metazoa; phylum Arthropoda; class Insecta; order Diptera; family Syrphidae; genus Chrysotoxum; species Chrysotoxum bicinctum. Next base: position 33,627,877 of record OU426988.1, read on the forward strand.
TGCTTACACATATTTTAGAAAAAAACTTTCCGAATCTAAACTGATAAAAAGATCGAGAAACCGACGAAACTCCGAACCTATTACAGCTGGGGAGCCAGAAGACGTTATTGGTAAATATTAAGATCATTTTACTAAAACAAAGTAATTGATAAACTTTTGTTTATAGAAGAATCAAGTTCTGACGTAGAAGCTCTTGAATGGTTGAAGACTGAAATAGAACCCTGGAGTATTATTGAGAATAATTGGAAACAAACGCACAATCTTCGACAGAAACTACTCAAAGCGTCAAGTAGTATTTTGCATTACCTGGATAACTTCCCAATATTTGTTGCAAATTCAAAAGAATCAATTAAACTGGTAATTAACATACAATTTTTTAAGCAGGTAAATATTTAATCAAAAAAAAATATATATATAGTTGAATATACTTAGATAAGAAAATTTTGCTGCCTCAAGCTCAAGACTTTTTAAAACGCTGGTTGTCATTTTATCCAAAAATTTTAAGATTTGGTGAGAAGTCGAAAGACAACACTGTTAAGCAATTCATGAAAATAGTCAGAACCAATACTGAAGCTTCAAAAATTATAGCATTGATAATATTGAGCTATATGTTTCCAAGCTCACGTACAAAAAAGAGTGCAACTAAGGCTTCATACCGTTGCTCGAAAATCGAAAGTCAAGAAAATTTTGTGGCATATTTTAAGGTTAATTATTACTTTTCAATTTTGAAATTTTAAATAAATTAAATATTTAAAAAAATAGTTTTTATTTTAAATAGCACCACTAAAGATATTTTTAATTAAACTTTTTTTTATTTTACAATTTTTCTTTAGACTTTACAAGAATCTGACAACCACGAAATTAATCTAGCAAAGAATAATACGGGGAAGCAGCCAAGAATTGTGGTATTGGGAGATCCCGCCAAAAAGCTTGACGCCTACATTACGCTTCTGGATAAAAAATATTACTTTGAGGATCCATTGGAAACTTTTGAAATATGTTTTTCTCTTTTTTACGTTCTTAACCTAAACTATCCAGCAGAGAGTTTGATGGTGTGGACGTTTACTCAAATATACTTATTTGGAATTGAAGTGGAACAAAAATTCAAGAAAGCCGTCAACATGGCCACAATCGAAACAATTCACAACGATTTGTCTAAAATGTGAGTTATTGGCTTGAAAGAATATTTTTATATTTTGTTGTTTGCCACAAAATTTGTCTTAAATATATGATTTTAGAGTTAAAACGTCTTGTGTGCAAACATACTGCACAAATTTCTCAAAATAGTTTGGGAAATGATTTTGTCATTTGGGACTTTTAAGAAAATAAATTTACAAGAAATGTGGCAACCAAAGTAATAGTTTAGTTTGTCAAAACCAAACATAGGTGTGTAAAATAATAATAGCAAGCAATAATGAGATTTATATATAGTAATCATTTATATTCGGTATATGTATATAACATATTAATCAATGTAATGCAACGTATTAATATTTATTGAGAGTATTTACAATATCTGCAAAATACCTGCAATACAGATATTCTAAGGCTATTAAAGCAATAAAACTAACAATTCATATAAGAAGAATATATTTTTTTGTTAAATTCTTTATTGATATTCAAAAATATACACGATGTCCCACAGTCAGCTGGCTAAAACAAAAACCATGCGTTCCTTTTCTTCTGGGCATAATTACATTCATATTTTTGTTAAGTTATATCCTTGTGCTTATTTAAATTTCTTTAAAAGATATGATAATTTTAGCAAAAAAGCCTATTTTAAATAAATTTATTAGTTATAAAAAGAATTCTATTTACTTTTTTCTATAAAATTTAGAATTAAAAAATTCTGTAAACAAAAATGCATATTTTGTGAAGCAGTAATTTTCTTAACAAAAAAAATCTTTAAATGTATCTTAGTAGTAAATAGAATTGTCACTCATAAAATATCAATAAAAAAATCTTTGTCATGAAACATTCTATTGTTTGTATTTTTAAGATAGCCTTCAATGTAATGTTTTTCTATGTCGAATTTAAATCTCTAGCAAAACCTAATTGTTGATATTAGAAAGATTCTGAGAGCTTAGTAAGTATTTACAATAGTTCTGGTATCATAGATGGATACAATTCTTTTACAATATAAAATACATCCTTTTACAATCATGATGGCTGAAATTAGCACTTTTCATAATTCTTTAAAAAGTTGCCACAACTTTATCACCAACTGCGACTGCTCAGTAAAAATATATCACAACTCTTTTAGTGATAACCATAGCTCTGTGAGTATATTAGAAAACCTTATTACTTAAGCTGATAGCTTTATCAAGAGTTTAGATAACTCTTGACAAATTTGGCAACTCTCATTGTACTTATATAAGCTTTATCAGTGCTTATGATTACTATTAAAATATTTATGAGGACGCCTCGGATACTGATGACTGCTCTGCCAGTACTTTTGGAAGTTCCAAACACATTTTTAAGCACTCTGCTTATATAAATCTTAGCTCTTTCAGGAAAAAGTATAACTACATTATTAACTTCTATAGCTCTGTGCATGGTTGTGGTAACTCTGTTAAACTTACTAAAAAGTTACGATACCTCTTTAAATATTTTTGGCAGCTAAATTAATTGTAATGAGAAACTTAACAGTAAGTATGATTACTCTGACAATATTTATGATGACGCCGCCGATACTGATGACAGCTCTGCCAGTACTTTTGGAAGTTCTATCAGCATTTTTAAGGGCTCTGTTAATATAAATCATAGCTCTTTCAGGAAAAATTACAACTTAGTTATTAACTTCTATAGCTCTGTGCATGGTTTTGGTAACTCTGTTAGACTTATCCATAATTCTGATAGTTTTGCTCATAGCTCTGTTATTATCTTTAGTTGCTCTGCTATGTATAAAGATAGCCTTCTAGACAGTTACAATAGCTCTTTGAATGTTTGCCATAGCTAAATTAACTATAATGAGTACTCTCATTATATTTACGTAAACTCTGTTTATAACTGTCAATATTTACAGCAACTCTGCAAGTCTTAACAATAGCTCTGAAATTAAATTTAAGAGTCATATCAGCATTAATAATGACTCTGTCACTGTAAATGATAGCTTTATAAATATTTGCTATTGATCTTTATAAGTTCTGATAGCTCTGATGCTAAAAAATTTGCTTTTGACAGTACATCCGATAGCTCTTTGCATATTTATTGCAGCCCAAATTTAGGTAATAACAGTTCAGGCTTCGCAGTTGGTAACTCTTACCGAAGCTACATTTCTCAAATATGCCAAAGCTCTGAGTACCCTAAATAAAAGAGCTGGCGTGTTTAAGAGGTTACGACAACTCTTAGGATTTCTGAGTGTATGCTTTCTCGATAGTGATATGGTAACAGACATAATTATCAATGAATAAAAACTTTTATCCCTAACATGGAAAAATGAGTAAGCTCCGAAGGTAATTCTTGGTACGGCTATTGCTGTAAGGAGGTTATCAGGTTATGAGAGTTAAGCTCTCGATGCTAAAAGACAAATTGAGGAAAACGTGAAAAAGTACAGGCAAGATAGAAATACCTGCAATGCTCTTAATCGAAGAACAAAGTTCTTACATGACCAAAATATACCGCATAAAATACTACAAGGGTAGTAAAAACAGTTGGTCTGTTTTAGGAAATATTAAAACACTTCTAAGTCAAACTGTTCTCGTTCACAAAAAAATCCTCTCATCAGCTTGCAAGAAAAAACAAATCTTCTTGCAGAGCAGTTTGCTGCAAATTCAACTTTGTCAAATAGCCTTATGACTCCTTCTTTACTTGATAGTATTGTATGGGTTAAATCTTCTCTTCCACTCGTACAGTTCTAAGAGTCCTTAAAGATCTTGATATACACACATCTGAGGGTTGTCAAGAAAACTTGGGTCAACCCTGGGTAAAGTTTAACGAACGAAACTTTTGTTCAATAAAATTCTACTGGTAAGAGAATCGGCTAAGAATACTACTTTTACGCTACTGTTGAGAAACGAAATAAAATGCATGACTGGGTCGCACGAACTTGTTCTTATGTAAAAGTACTTTGGGATTTAAAATATGTACATAAATTTTATAATTATAAGACATGGATTTAATGAGATAATAATGTTCAAATGCATGGAATTGCCGTCTGATTTCCGGAAAAGTATGAATTTGCGCAAACTAAGCTTAAAAATCATTTTATTAAAGTAATTTTTTATATAACCAAATTCTTTCAAACTTTTCTAGAACAAAATTTGGGATGCCAATTTTACTTGCTTAGTAATATAGATTGTAGGAAATAATTTCAAAAAATAATCGTTCACATGTTTTCAAGATATTGATTTTTCAAAAAATAAATTGTAATTTTTTTCAAAAAACCCAAACATTTTTTTTCTAATATTTTTTTACACAATATTATTTTAAACTTAAGGGGGCTAAGAAACGATTCTACGACAGGTACCGTTAATAACATTTTGCCCCAAATTTTTTTCTACCAAACTGTAGTCCATGTTCATAATATCACACTTAATTTTTTTTATCAAAATCGTTAGAGCCGTTTTCGAGATAAATAAGATTTTGCATTACGGGTGTATGGGGGTACCGTTAGTTTTAGAGCTAAAGAAAACATTTCAATTTCCCCTCTTGGGAATCACCGAAGATCCTTCACTACCGAGACTGAAGAAAATACGTCCAGTGGGTTAGGCTGTAGGAAAAGGTACAAACATACAGACAAACTGCAACATGTTTTTGTGTACTAAATTTTCCTCAAAATTTTTATAAAAAAAAACTGATATGCAAATTGTTAGTATTCAATAAAATACATTTTAAAACGTAATTTAAAAATTTAATCGTTTATCCGTTTTCAGGATATTGAATTTTCAAATAAAAAAATTTTTATTATTTTTTTTAAAATTCAAAAAATATTTTTCCGAAAAAAATTTTAGATTTTATTTTTTCAAATGCAAAGGAGCTCCTGCATAACAGGAACAGTTTGTTTTTCAAACGATCTTTGGAGTATACACACTGAACTCAAGATTTTTCACGAATCGGTGACAAAGCAGTGGTCTCTGTAATTTTAACTAAAAACTTAAAAAACAGAAAGCATAGTAGATAAAGTGCCCACATACTTACTTCAAATCACATACATATGTATATACTCGTATAATATGTACATGTAATGTTAAGTTAATTCAGAGGTGATTGTTCATATTTTTGAAGGATTTTCTTTACAGGATAATCCCTTTCACTTATTTATGATTGTTACCCAATCGTACATTAGCGATGAACAAGGCAGGTGTGTCTTCCAGAACTCTCTTAATCGTGATATGAATGAGAAATTAAGACCTCAAAACAAGTCTAAAAAACCCTATAAATTCAATTTGACATCGACTGTGCATCGTTACTGCTGCAACCATTTCCTTCTGGCTTCCGTTTCATTCCACCAAGCAAACCGTCAAAATAATAATAATAACAATGTCGATCAGACAAGATCGTCCTCCCCCCGACTTAAGCTAAGGCTGCACTAACTACAAGACAACTTCGACGATGACGGTGTATTGGAAGTCGCGTGTTTCATTCAATGAATGCACTTATTTAATTGTTGCGCTCATACGGTGCGGCTGTGCCTCAGTTTATGTGGCACGGAAGTTGTGTTTACTTAGCCATAAACAAAATACACCTGTTTTTACAATCCGCAAAACGAAGCTACCACAAGCATATTTATCAAGCGCTGCGACGAGGTTTATTGTCATATATTAACTTCCAAAATGAAAATAGATTTTTTTGCTGCTTCTCTGCTACAATGTTAGCACTTGGTTTTGGCTTATTTGTGGGACATGCGATTCGGCAGCTGATGCCATCACCAAAAAATATCCTTTGGACCTGCCGTATCCCACTATACGAGTAGATGCCACTAAGCAAGTAACACATCACACATCAGGTGTGCGATGCGATTCTGCTTTGTGGAAGTTTAGTTTTTGCTTTTTTTGGGGGGGCATGACTTGGAGTCTTCGCCGACGTTCGTCGCCAAAAAAATGGACATCTGCGCCAATCAATTGCCTTTAGGGAGTCTATCACTTTCGTCCTAACGTCGCCGTCGTCATGTATTTGTTAGCCCTGTGGTGATATCTGGCTATGAGCTGCAGAAGTATTAAGTATCCACAATCTACCGTGTCAAGCCGGTTTTGGGGTCGCTCACTTGTTTGACTTCCTTCAAATTTAGTCCAAGATGAAAACAGAGTGAAAAAGACTCTGTTGGTGGTTGAATGGAGAACGGAGAAGCCACGCGACTAATTATCTTTTCGTATTCGATCCTGTTTTTTTTTTTTAATGGATGATGAAATTTGCTTATTTACATTGGCATGAAGCCACTAGTGGTACATACTGGTTAATCAGGAGTCTACGTTTTGGTTTGTCATAAATTTCTTCTCATTTTTTTGGGGAATAATAGTATCTTTGCACGCACGTGGAACATGCCAAATGACCTCTTTCAAGTCAAACTCTATGCCTAACCGGAAAAATGTTGGATGCCAATTTTAAGGAAAGCAAGCATCTGTTTTTTTCTTTGGTTTGAGGTATTTTTAATCAAGTTAAGGACTTGAAATAAAAAGGAGAAACGCCTTGTTGAGAAGCGCCTTCAAAAGAGTGTCAATTGGTTAAATTAAAGCAGGAGCTGTTATATTTGAGTATACTGGTATGACAGCTGAGGCCATGGAAATTAACTTTAATATTGCTAAATTAAATAAAAGTAGGTTGCAGTAGGTAGAATATCGATTTTGTGAGCATGAAGCTGGTGCTCATTTGAGGGACATTATATTTCATGCTTAGCCCGAAAATATCTCCATAAATCATACTTTGCGATTCTAAAATTAAATCTATAAAAGTTACTATCACTTCAAATTAGGAAATCACTTTTGACCCACCCTGTAGTTGGTAAGTTTTGTGAGCACTCATAGCTTAAATAATATAAATATTCTATATGTTATACATTTTATCATAACACTTTAAGTCCTCATATGACTTATTCTGCTCAACCTTGCTCTTATGATGAAATTTTGGATAGGCCAACCTTTATGGAAGAGATGACTACATTGTCGAAAGCACTTAAAAAATAAAAGACGGCTGGAAAACATAGAAAACTATCGGAATTCTATCGAGATGGCACATATGAACTCCTCAAGAATCTAACAGGCGTATTTAAGAACATACTGGATCACAGAAGAGTTTATAGAATCTCTGATTTTCCCCATCCATAAATAAAGCAGCACTACAGGTCCTACAAACTATAGAGGTATTTCATTCTTGAATTATCCTATAAAATATTTACTACGGTTCAGCAAAAACGACCAAGACCGTAGATGGACGCAAACAAACTTATTAAGGAATTCCAAGCTTAATTTCAGACCGGGTTACTCAAATTTAGACCACATCTTTATCCTCAGAAGTATCGCGGATTCGTTTCTGTCTTATAAAAGAAGAAATAATTCGCTTACTTTGTCGATTTAAAGACTGCAGTCGATACCTACGATAGACCAAAACGCAAGATGTTTGGATTGGGACACTTCTTGCAGAACCTGTACATGAAAACTAAAGCTGCAGTATGGAGATGGTGAAAATATCTCGGAATGGTTTTAGACTAAGACTGGTGTGCGTCAATGCTGTAAGCCTCAGTCCAAGCTCTTATTCACTATTCATTGACGAATTAACAGAGTTTTTGTCAGGAGCTGTAGAATATGCAGGAACCCTTATCAAAGTTTTCCTTTTTTGCCGATGATATTGTGCTATTAGCTTAATCCGCGGAATCCCTCCAGCCGATGATAAACAAGCTTCGTGAATAATGCAATTTGTGTTACATTAGTTGTGAACGAAAAAAAAAATCGAATGTTATCGTATTTCAAAAAGTAGGAGGAAAATCAAATTTGAAGCAACAATGAAAGAACAGAGGTCGTCAAGGACTACAAATATCTAAGAGTTTATTTCACTAAGAAACTCTAAACACTAGTGAAAGCTAAAACCACAATCAATTTTAAATTGAGGGAAATTTTCAGAAGTAGTCATATAAACAAAGCAGCAAATACCAAATGCTTGAGGCGGTGGCTAAGTCAACCTAAGGTTTGGGTAGGCAAGAAACATAAACTAGTTGAAAAACTTCTCCGATTTTACATCAAAATCATATTTCGACTTAATACAAATAGCCCTATACAACATGATGCCAGAAATTGGAATTTCCCCATTATTTATTTAAACACTTAAACTACAACGACTTTAGAATTAATGCCCTAAACATGCCTGATTAACGTCTTCCGAAAAAAAGCGATAACAACTAGATCTGGTTAGTTCAAGGAGTGGATAGAGCTTACTCGGGAAACTGGTATAGAGTTAAATATTGAGATGCTTGGAAAACTAATTATGTTGTATCAACCGAACTAAGTAGAGTTTTATATATATTTATTCTATTGAAAACAAAAAACTTTTTTCCTACTTTCAGTACGATATTAATGTTGAGGATCTTTTTTTTTTTTGAATAGTCTTTTCTATAGTTCTCTTTAAATCTGAAAAATTGCCTTGCTTATGGAAGAAAAGAGAAAAACAACATTGAATCATTTAAAAACTGTAGTATATTTGAAAGCTCTTCGAAAAAGTTGAATTTTAAAGTATAGAATTTTAAAGTAAAAAAATAATCACCCCTATTACAGAATTCGGCGAATGAGCTAAAGTGATAGTTTCAATTAATTTCCAAACTTTTGCTATTACTGAATCCGACGAAAGAAAGTTAAACGAATGTCGGTAAAAGCCCCTGCACCACCAACATTCTGTTCAACTTACTAATGCCTCAAAATGTTATGATAATAAAAGTACAACACTTACACTGAACCAAAAAGGTACATAAATACAATTTTTTTTTACATTGTCCCAATGTTTTTTACATTATTTTTCAGCCGATGATGTTTTTCGTTGTCTCAATGAAAAACAGTTCATTAAGTGAATTCTTTCAATGAACGGTTTCATCACGAAATGAAAGTTACATTGTGCCAATGAAAAAAAATTCATTGAAAAAGTATATAATGAAAGTATATAATATGAAAGAATTAATGAACTTATCATGAACTCAATGAACAGTAAACATTAAAACAATGAATATAGTTCATTGAATCAATGATTTTTTTCATTGAAAACATGGAATATTTTTTTGAATTATCATCACTCAATGAACTTTTTTCATTGGAACAAGGAAAAAGTTCATTGAATCAATGAATATTTTCATTGAGTCAATGTAGTTTTTTCATATTTTTTTTTAATTTACATTTTTCAAAGATTTTTTTCATTGAATCAATGAACACTTTTATAGGGTCAATGAAATAAGTTCGTTGATTCATTGAATTATTTTCATTGGTTCAATAAATAATTTGTATTGATTCAATGAATTAGTTTCATTAATTTAATTAATTATTTTCATAGATTCAATGAATGTTGTTCATTCAATCAATGATGTTTTTTCATTAGATGAATGAAATATTTTCATTGATTCAAGGAATTATTATACTTGATTCAATGAATTATTTTCATTGATTCAGTGAATTATTTTCATTGATTCAGTGAATTATTTTCATTGATTTGATGAAGTATATTCATAGATTCAATGAATGTTGTTCATTCAATCAATGAATTGTTTTCATTAGATGAATGAAATATTTTCATTGATTCAAGGAATTATATTACTTGATTCAATGAATTATTTTCATTGATTCAGTGAATTATTTTCATTGATTTGATGAAGTATATTCATAGCTCCAATGAAATATTTTCATTGACTCAATGAATAACATACCTGAGATCAATGAATTTTGTTCATTGGTTTAATAAAATATTTTCATTGGTTCAATGAATTAATTTGATTGATACCATGAATTATATTCATTGATTCAATGAACTATTTTCAATTTCTCAATGAATTAGATTCATTACAATAATGAATTAATTTTATTGATTTAATAATATTAATTCATTGTTGTAATAAATCTAATTCATTGAGAAATTAAATATTATTCATTTAACCAAGGAACTCTGTTCGTTGATTTTGTGAATGAAATTCATTCCCTCAATGGATTTTATTCTTTGACTAATAGTACATTTTCCATTAAATCAATGGAACCAAAAAAATATTAGTTAATTGGCTTAAGAAGAAATGTTAGTATAAAGCTTAGGTTAAGTTTTCTATACTTACGATTATGATATCGACACATCTTTTTGACATCGCTGGAAGCTAAAATTTTTAAAACAAAAAAGCTGCAACCATCTTCAACCAAAAGGAAAAATATGAGCGGAAAATATTTAAGCCAGATTATCCTCAACAAGATGAACAAAAAACGTTAATTATTTGTTTTTTAGGTATGTTTTATTTTTGTTTTTTCTTTCTTTAAAATCAATTTTATATTATTTGGTATTATTTACAGATTTTTGTTTGCTTAAAATGTAATCTAAAAGGATTTGTACTTTTGGGCATAAAGGATTTAATGGAATTTTATAGAAACATATTTGAATGAATCCCCAAACTGAAGCACAGGCAATTGGGTAGTGCAAATTAAAAAGATGGAAAATCTTAAAGCAAATATCAGCCGCCCTTATCAAGCTTTTAAAATGAAATTTAATACCATCAAAAAAAACATAAAATTCGTTTAATTCTTCAATACTTTCACCGACTGCTATGATAAATGGCTGGATAGCTCCAGACCTTTGTTGAAGATGTAGCAAATGGTCCTCAATTTCCTGCGGCGATTTTCCGATGTAAAGGAACGCTTCTTGTGAGTCCTTGATGGTAAATTTCAAACAGCTTTTCATGCCTGTTTTGTACTTCACAACCAATCTTTGAGTTGGCACAAAATATCCATGCATTGATGTTTAAAGGATAGCGTTCTTGGAATCTGAAATTAAAAACAAAAATAATTTTTAGATTGTTGTAATTTTCAGTGTGTTAATAGTATCAAATTTTGAGAAGATTGTTAACCAAAAATACTTTGAATTTAAGCTCATTTGTTGGTTGTAACACATCTCGACCCAACGTGGAGTGCGCAGTGCACATGACTTCTAAGACTGAGCAAATCTGATATGTGTGGGTTCGAATCTATGGTGTGTGTAGCAAGTTTTTTTCAAATAAAATTGGATTAAAAGCTCAGCACCATAACAAAAAGGAAACTGATGAGTGCAAAAATGACAAAGCACGAAATAGCCATATCTGCAGCCAAAAACAATTGGTGGAAGCACCTTTAAGTTGTTGTTCAAAAATTAAAATATAATTAAACATGGTGCCTCACTCAGTCAACTGATGAGTCCATGTGAGATCCACCTGGACGAAATGCCAATTTTTTAAAGGACTAAAGGCTACAAGCCATATTGAATTAAAATATAATTTTTTTAGTTTGATATGTTATAACAATTCATATTTATATAAAGTTTACCTTCGCTAAGATCACTCTTTGAGCTTAGAGATTTTAACAGCTTTTTGGTTTCTCTCTCCTTAACATTGTTTTCCATGCATAGAAAATCCAGGATATGTGGGAAATGATGTTCAAAATTGTCCAGCAAAGAATACGTTGTCCCAAACATTGTCTGAAAATCCATATTGATCTACAGAAAAAGACAACAATTTCTGTAGTAAATTATTAAAAAAGTTAAAGGAAAACTCAAATTGATATGTTATAGAAGTGATCTTCTAGTCCTTGAGCACTTTTCAATGTAAAAAATTTTCAAAAATTAAAAAAAAAAATTCTACGTCTTTTAACTACCTGAAAATTAAAAAAAAAATTCTAAGTCTTTTTACTACGTGAAATTTTAAAAATATTCTGAGTCCTTTTACTATATCCAAAATTTAAAAAAAATTCTAAGTCTTTTTACTATGTGAAAATTAAAAAAAAATTCTTAGCCTTTTTACTATGTCAAAAATTTTAAAAAATTTAAAAAAATTTTAAGTCTTTTTACTATGTGGAAATTTAAAAAAATTCTAAGTCCTTTTACTATGTGAAAATTAAAAAAAAAATTCTAAGTCTTTTTACTACGTGAAAATTTAAAAAAAAATTCTAAGTCTTTTTACTACGTGAAAATTTAAAAAAAATTCTAAGTCTTTTTACTACGTGAAAATTTAAAAAAAAATCTGTCTTTTTACTATGTGGAAATTTAAAAAAAATTCTAAGTCTTTTTACTATGTGAAATTTTAAAAATATTCCAAGTCCTTTTACTATGTCAAAAATTTAAAAAATATTCCAAGTCTGTTTACTACGTGAAAATTTAAAAAAAACTTCTAAGTCTTTTTACTACGTGAAAATTTAAAAAAAATTCTAAGTCTTTTTACTACGTGAAAATTTAAAAAAAATTCTAAGTCTTTTTACTATGTGAAAATTTAAAAAAAATTTAACAAAAAATCGGTCTTTTTACTATGTGGAAATTTAAAAAAAATTCTAAGTCTTTTTACTATGTGAAATTTTAAAAATATTCCAAGTCCTTTTACTATGTCAAAAATTTAAAAAATATTCCAAGTCTGTTTACTACGTGAAAATTTAAAAAAAACTTCTAAGTCTTTTTACTACGTGAAAATTTAAAAAAAATTCTAAGTCCTTTTACTATGTTAAAAATTTAAAAAATATTCTAAGTCTTTTTACTACGTGAAAATTTAAAAAAAATTCTGTCTTTTTACTATGTGGAAATTTAAAAAAAATTCTAAGTCTTTTTACTATGTGAAATTTTAAAAATATTCTAAGTCCTTTTACTATGTCAAAAATTTAAAAAATATTCTAAGTCTTTTTACTACGTGAAAATTTAAAAAAAATTCTGTCTTTTTACTATGTGGAAATTTAAAAAAAATTCTAAGTCCTTTTACTATGTTAAAAATTTAAAAAATATTCTAAGTCTTTTTACTACGTGAAAATTTAAAAAAAATTCTGTCTTTTTACTATGTGGAAATTTAAAAAAAATTCTAAGTCTTTTTACTATGTGAAATTTTAAAAATATTCCAAGTCCTTTTACTATGTCAAAAATTTAAAAAATATTCTAAGTCTTTTTACTACGTGAAAATTTAAAAAAAAAATCTAATTTTTTTTACTACGTGAAAATTTAAAAAAAATTCTAAGTCTTTTTACTATGTGAAAATTTAAAAAAAATTAAAAAAAAATCGGTCTTTTTACTATGTGAAAATTTAAAAAAAATTCTAAGTCTTTTTACTATGTGAAATTTTAAAAATATTATAAGTCCTTTTACTATGTCAAAAATTTAAAAAATATTCTAAGTCTTTTTACTACGTGAAAATTTAAAAAAAAATTCTAAGTCTTTTTACTATGTGGAAATTTAAAAAATAAAATGCACGTCTGGGTCGCACAAACTTGCTCTTATGTAACAGACTAGGAATTTTAAAAACGAATGTTATTAGAGAAAACTGTTCATAAGGATTAAATTATTTTTTTAATTTCTTTTAGTAGTAAGAGACAAAAACATAATGCTATCCAAATATGAATTTATGGAAGAACAAAAATTATAAGTCGTTGTAGCGGTTTATTAAAAAAAGCTTTTATGTACAAACTTTTTCAAAGCTTTTTAAGAAAAAATTTTAGTACGCCAATTTAAAGTTTTTATTATTGTTCGAATAAAAATAAAATTTACAAAAAAAAAAATATTGAGCCGTTTCTGAGATATCGAATTTTCAAAAAAAAAAAAGAAAAAATAGATTTTTTTTTTCAAAAATTCAAAAATTATTTATTTTAAAGTTTTGAAATGCAATGTGTTTTAGACTTTTTAGAAGCTTCTCTATAAAAATTTTCATTAAGATCCGTTATGTGCATAATGAGAAGTTCAAAATTCGAAGAAATGGTTCTATGGTAGGTACAAGCTGTAATATCTTAATTTCAAAATTTTTTGTATTAAATTAAAGATCGTAAAAATTAATTGAAAGAAAAAAAATTTTGTCAAAATTCTCGGAACCGTTTTCGAGAAAAATACGATTTTTGAAAACCATTTTTTTTAATTTTTTAGCATTTTTAGGTAAAATAAATTTTTTTTTCTCACATCTTGTAGATTATATTGAGAAACTTTTATTTATCAAGTTTAAAAAAAATCTAGCGAGGGGTTTTCGAAATATTGAGTTTTGAAAAAAAATTTTGAAGTTTTTTTTAAAACTCCAAAAAAATTTTTTTTGAAAATTTGAGTACACAATTCTAAAAACTTATCAAAATCGGTTGTACCATTTTTGAGGAAATCAAAAACAAAAAAATGGTTCCATGGGGGGTACCCTCAATAACCATTTTTCTGAAGATTTTTTTCAACAAATACCTAGCTTTAATTAAATAAAATTTTTTTGTGTTTTTATTTTTAAAATTTATCGAACAGTTTTTGAGAAAAAAAAATGTTTATAAAATTTCGAAAAAAATTCGTATGGCAGGTACCGTTATTTTTGGTCTTAAAAAATCAAATCAAAAAACATCCGGGGGGAAAAAATTAAAACCCATATCTACAAAGTTTGAAGAAAATCGGCCCAGCCGTTTAGCTGCAATCGAACGGACAGACAGACAGACAGACAGACAGAATTGCGAGACCCACTTTTTTAGTCTTCGCTATCATCGTAATGTCAACCTTGATCAAAATCTCGAGTTCGATTTTTTTTCCGAATGCATAACTTGCCTTATAGTATCTACCTATAAGTCGCAAGTAAAAATTCTAAGTCTTTTTACTATGTGAAATTTTAAAAATATTCTAAGTCCTTTTACTATGTCAAAAATTTAAAAAAAATTCTAAGTCTTTTACTATGTGGAAATTTAAAAAAAAATTCTAAGTCATTTTACTACGTGAACATTTAAAAAAAATTCTAAGTCTTTTTACTATGTGGAAATTTAAAAAAAATTCTAAGTCCTTTTACTATGTCAAAAATTTAAAAAAAATTCTAAGTCTTTTACTATGTGGAAATTTAAAAAAAAATTCTAAGTCATTTTACTACGTGAACATTTAAAAAAAATTCTAAGTCTTTTTACTACGTGAAAATTTAAAAAAAGTTCTAAGTCTTTTTACTATGTGAAAATTTAAAAAAAATTTAACAAAAAATCGGTCTTTTTACTATGTGGAAATTTAAAAAAAATTCTAAGTCTTTTTACTACGTGAACATTTAAAAAAATTCTAAGTCCTTTTACTATGTCAAAAATTTAAAAAATATTCTAAGTCTTTTTATTACGTGAAAATTTAAAAAAAAATCTGTCTTTTTACTATGTGGAAATTTAAAAAAAATTCTAAGTCTTTTTACTACGTGAAAATTTAAAAAAAATTCTAAGTCTTTTTACTATGTGGAAATTTAAAAAAAATTCTAAGTCATTTTACTACGTGAACATTTAAAAAAAATTCTAAGTCCTTTTACTATGTCAAAAATTTAAAAAATATTCTAAGTCTTTTTACTACGTGAAAACTTAAAAAAAAAATTCTAAGTCTTTTTACTACGTTAAAATTTAAAAAAAGTTCTAAGTCTTTCTACTATGTGAAAATTTAAAAAAATTAAAAAAAAAATCGGTCGTTTTACTATGTGGAAATTTAAGAAAAATTCTAAGTGTTTTTACTACGTGAACATTTAAAAAAAATTCTAATTCCTTTTACTATGTCAAAAATTTAAAAAATATCCTGTCTTTTTACTGTGAAAATTTAAAAAAAATTCTAAGTCTTTTTACTATGTCAAAAATTTAAAAAATATTCTAAGTCTTTTTACTACGTGAAAATTTAAAAAAAATTCTAAGTCTTTTTACTATGTGGAAATTTAAAAAAAATTCTAAGTCTTTTTAATACGTGAAAATTTAAAAAAAAATTCTAAGTCTTTTTACTACGTGAAAATTTAAAAAAATTTAAAAAAAAATCGGTCTTTTTACTATGTGAGAAATTAAAAAAAAAATTCTAAGTCTTTTTACTACGGGAAAATTTAAAAAAAATTCTAAGTCTTTTTACTATGTGAAAATTTAAAAAAATTTAAAAAAAATCGGTCTTTTTACTATGTGAGAAATTAAAAAAAAAATTCTAAGTCTTTTTACTACGGGAAAATTTAAAAAAAATTCTAAGTCTTTTTACTATGTGAAAATTTAAAAAAATTTAAAAAAAAATCGGTCTTTTTACTATGTGAAAATTTAAAAAAAATTCTAAGTCTTTTTACTATGTGAAATTTTAAAAATATTCTAAGTCCTTTTACTATGTCAAAAATTTTAAAAATATTCTAAGTCTTTTTACTACGTGAAAATTTAAAAAAAAAAATCCAAGTCTTTTTACTACGTGAAAATTTAAAAAAAATTCTAAGTTGAAGGTGTAACTAAACTAAAATGAAGTGTTGAGTTACTGCTTTGCAGCTATAAGCAAAATTAGCGCCTTCAACTTTCAATAGCTAGGTTTTATTATCAATTGATATGAAGCCCTGTTGAAAAATCACCACTTCCGAATGGCAGCTAAACATAGCAATTTGGCTGTTTATTAATATGTGCTTTGGAACTAAAGTATTTGAACTGTTAAAATTTGGCTTTATAATTTGTCACTAAGGAAAATCTTATTTATATCTTTTAATCCTATAATTAATTTATTTTTGCACATTTTCAGCCTAGAATGATAACCTGCTAACTTCTTATTTATTTTTACGATTACGTTTATTGATTATTTCAAAAAAATTTTAAAAGCACAAAAACATTCAAAGTTTATCAGTTTCTTTACATTGGGAATCTAAGACTTCTTTTTGAATTTTTGGCATCATTAAGTACCTATTTCTGTAAAATGTTGAAAACTAGAATTAGCAGATTTTCACTTCAAGCCGACGATAAGGGCCTTTGTTTTTTATTGGATAAGAATGGAAATGTCGACTATTAATATGAGGAACAAAAATATAAAACCCAGTTAAAATATCCCCTTATTAAAAACCTTGCGAAGGGTAGCTGCAATATTGTTGACACACGAAGTTATTTTTAATTTAATTTTTTAAGAATCCATTATATTGGAAATGTGATTAAATACTTTATTATTTGAACTTGAAAATTTTCGAAATATTTTTTTGCGACCAATTGGATTACTCTTATAATACCTATATCACATAAAATATCATATATATGATGTGAAATTCATAATCGGGGCTTAAGGCGCCAACAAAACGTGAATATGACAACAAATACAGATGGCAATTAGTCCCCAGGAGGTTACAATTTTATAGAAAATTCTTCTACAGCTTCGGCTGCAGAATACCACATATCAGCTTTCATGCAATTAAGGTGCCATTATAATAAATGAATCGAAATGAATGAAATTACCTCTTTTATTTTGTACGAATTCATAATTTCCTATAGTGAATTTCAATTTATAAAAATGTAATAAAATTGCAACAAGTGAACATTTTTATTGTTAAAAACTACTTTGCTTTACTTGACGAAACAACAAACAATGAGTAAATATGAAGAATGAAGAACTTCTAGAACTCACAAATCAATAAAATTGTAAATTATATGAATATTTATATAAGCCAACGATTTGTTTAATACGAGTACATACAATACAAAACCCTTCGAAGCTTGGTAATAAAATATTATGTGTTAATTAATTTAATTTACTATAGAATTTATTTAATATTTTTCAAACTTACGTTTTATCATGCAAAAGTACATACATGTACTATCAACAAAGATGAATTTAACCTTGTAAATTCCTATGTATGTAGGTACAGATTATATCCAGTGCACTCAACTTGAGAAACTAGCTGTGTATAAGGACGAAATTTCTGAAGTGTTCCAAGGAATGTGTCAGACTATGTATTTCTATACATTATTTGTAAGATCTGTTGTATTAAACAGTAACAATATTTCCTGTAATAATAAAAGTTTTTATTGTTATTTTTGTAATAATATTTGAAGTAACATTTTTGAAGTTTTGAGGTGCTTAAAGCATTAAACACCTTCAAGGCTCAATCAAAAGATATGATAGGCAGATTTGCAAGTTGGTTGTAAATACGCTTATCATTGTAGCACATCATACTTTGACTTTCAACAAAACAATTTTATCATTTTGATTACATTTTTGTCAATACGAAAGAATGATTTTGTTGATTTGACAAAATTTTTATAATTCAGCATGATTTTTTGTCAGTTTAACAAAATATACACTACAAATAATATTGTCAGTTTAACAAACCAAGTTTTGTTAATATAACAAAATAAAACAGATTTTTGTCACATCGACAAACTTTTTTGTGATGTTAACAAAATGTTTGTTGTATCTACAAAAAAATCTGTTTTGTAAATGTTTGTCAATATCACAAAGTTTTTGTAAATTTCTTTTTGTCAGTTTAACAAAAAATGAAAACGTTTTTGTTAAAATGACAAATATTTTGTTTTGAGGTTGTTATTTTGTAATATTGATAAAATAATGTTATCAGATAGGTAAAATTATTTTTATCATGACATTTCTTTTGTGTATGATATAGTTCACATTTGGTTTTTGTCAAAAAATCGATGTTAGAGTAACTGAAAAAAAAAACTTTTTTGAAAAAATTAATTTTGTGGATTCAACAAAATAAATTTGTAAAATTGACAAAATATTTTGTTGAATTGACAAAATATTTTGGTAAATTGACAAAATATTTTGTTGAATTGACAAAATATTTTGTTGAATTGACAAAATATTTTGTTAATTTAACAAAATATAACAAAAAAGTTTTGTTAATTTAACAAAACAATTTTGTTAATTAAACAAAACAATTTTGTTAGTTTAACAAAACAATTTTGTTAATTTAAAAAAAAAAAAATTTGTTAATCCAATAATTTTAAAAAACAAATTTTCAACAAAAAAAAAATTGTTAATACAACAAAAGAATTGTTAATATGACAAATTAATTTTGTAAATTCTACGAAATAGTTTTGTGGATACAACAAAATATTTTTTGTTACCTCAACAAAATTCTGCAATTTTTATCAATTTGACAAAACTTTTTGTTGGACGTATATTGACAAAATTTTTATCAGATCTACCTACATTTTTTTCATATATACCTAGATTTTATTTTCAGTGTAGTTTATTTCAAAACCCTTCCAGTGTTGATAATGAAATATTAATAACTATTAAGTTATAAATATTTAATTTAATATTATTTAAAAACTTACGTTTTATAATGTATAGGTAAATCAGTATTCAAAAAAGACAAATTCAACTTCGTGAATCATTGTGAATCTAGTGGTAAAATTTTGTTTCCATTTCAAAAGCGTTCAAATGAAGCTCTGCAAGAATGTTTTATTATCATACATACATACGAGTACTGTATTTAACAGCTCAAGAGTTTCCTGTAAGAGTTGAGAGCTTTATAATTTTATTTTTGTGTTGAAATTTGAGTACTCAAGTTGAAGGTGTAACTAAACTAAAATGAAGTGTTGAGTTACTGCTTTGCAGCTATAAGCAAAATTAGCGCCTTCAACTTTCAATAGCTAGGTTTTATTATCAATTGATATGAAGCTCTGTTGAAAAATCACCACATTAAAAAACTTCCGAATGGCAGCTAAACATAGCAATTTGGCTGTTTATTAATATGTGCTTTGGAACTAAAGTATTTGAACTGTTAAAATTTGGCTTTATAATTTGTCACTAAGGAAAATCTTATTTATATCTTTTAATCCTATAATTAATTTATTTTTGCACATTTTCAGCCTAGAATGATAACCTGCTAACTTCTTATTTATTTTTACGATTACGTTTATTGATTATTTCAAAAAAATTTTAAAAGCACAAAAACATTCAAAGTTTATCAGTTTCTTTACATTGGGAATCTAAGACTTCTTTTTGAATTTTTGGCATCATTAAGTACCTATTTCTGTAAAATGTTGAAAACTAGAGTTAGCAGTTTTTCACTTCAAGCCGACGATAAGGGCCTTTGTTTTTTATTGGATAAGAATGGAAATGTCGACTATTAATATGAGGAACAAAAATATAAAACCCAGTTAAAAAATCCCCTTATTAAAAACTTTATTATTTGAACTTGAAAATTTTCGAAATATTTATTTGCGACCAATTGGATTACTCTTATAATACCTATATCACATAAAATATATATATGATGTGAAATTCATAATCGGGGCTTAAGGCGCCAACAAAACGTGAATATGACAACAAATACAGATGGCAATTAGTCCCCAAGAGGTTACAATTTTATAGAGAATTCTTCTACAGCTTCGGCTGCAGAATACCACATATCAGCTTTCATGCAATTAAGGTGCCATTATAATAAATGAATCGAAATGAATGAAATTACCTCTTTTATTTTGTACGAATTCATAATTTCTTATAGTGAATTTCAATTTATAAAAATGTAATAAAATTGCAACAAGTGAACATTTTTATTGTTAAAAACTACTTCGCTTTACTTGACGAAACAACAAACAATGAGTAAATATGTATGAAGAATGAATGCGAATGGAACTAACGGAAACTGGTGAATTAACAAGAAAAAAAAAATACTACCCCAATTTTTCCCGTTATGTACTTTAAAACTGTAATTTTTCCTAGTGCTCAATGCTGTCTTTGTTTTAATTATTTTATAATAATATGAATTTGAAAGTCTGCATTCGGCACTGCATTAAAAAAAAAAAAAAGGTAGATATATTATAGAGCGTCACCACCAATAATTTTTTTTTCTTTGCGAAATCTAAGGATTTTTTTAAGCCTTTATTATTTTCATATTCACGCTTGGAAAAATAATATATAAAAGGTCACGCAATGTTTTTTAATGTGAAATAACTAACCAATTTGTGTGGTTTTTAGTTCGAAATTACTCTAAATTTGTTTTTACCGTTTTGCACTTTTTTCTCCTTACAAATTGAAGACCACGAATAATTTGCACATTAATTTTTTTAGATAAAGAACTTGGGCGTTAAAAAGGGTTAAAAGAAATTTTATTACTTACCTTTTGTTATTGTCTTCAAAATTGTTGACACTGATGTTAAATTTGTTACATTAGCAAAATGAAAACTTTTAACTATATGTAATTCACAAATTCGCGGAGTAATAATCACAGCGACCCGGCCGAGACAAAATCTGTTTAAACAATGAAACGATGAGAATGCAATAAGCGGAACGACGCCGAATAGCATTCCAATGCTACCAATGCACAGTTTACATACTTCAGGGAACAGGAACAATTTGGTATTCTGAGAATGTAGAATATAAAGTCATGCTTCTACTGGTGTTGAATACTTTTATAAAGTATTTTTTATATTGTTGTTTTTTGTAATTTTATAAATAACTTTCATAAAATTAATATTATTATATGTACATACTTATATACGAATGTTTTAGATGACACATATTCTTACGATTTTTGTATGTGCATTATTATTGACTTTAAAAATTGTCACAAACAAAAACAACTTTGATTACAAAACACCCTAGATGTATATAATATTCAGTGATATAATCTTAAAATAATGTTTCGTTACAATTCTCTCAATAAATATTCATACCAAATTTTGTTTTAATCTAAATTTTAATCTAAAATTCCATATGTATTGCATACCTTGATCATGCAGTATACTCATTTAATCCAATATTTGATCCAATTTTTTCATCTACTGTCAGATTAATCCCAGTGGGAAATACTGACCTTTGTGATGTCAAATATTTAAAAAAAAAAAGAATGTTTAAATAATAAAATATTTTTTTATACAACATTAAATAGTATTGCGATATCACCACTTCAATTACATGATTAAGAATATTGTGTACAAGTACATGAGTCAGTTATTCCTGCCCTTTTTTCATTGTATGAAATTCTGCATTGCGTCAATGTATTTATAGATTGCTTCAATGTAATTTCACATTTCTATTCATTGAAAAGTCATATCAGTTTCATATTCAATGCAACTTTACATTGCATCCATGTATAATTCATTGACAATTCACCTCGTTTTTTGCGTTTTGTAGGTTAGTGGTAGGCACAAAATTAAGAATTTCTCTCAATTGAGTAAAATGTTTTTAATATTCTTTGCACTGTTTAAATTTAAAATAATTTTGAGATTAAAGCAATAAAACAATTTCAACATTCGGTTCAATTGAAAGAGATCATAAATATTCTCCAGTTGAAAAAACAATAATTATTGTAGGAGTAGTTGACGTAGAAACGACACAGTTCCTAAAGGAAATCTCCTAAACCAACTGGAAACATTATGTTGACGACAACGTAACAAAAAAAAACAACGTGTTGCTGACTAAGGCTAGGACCGCACTTGCGATTTTTCGTCGAGGCGATTAAAAAGTCGTAGTCGCTACAAATTATTGTCATGCACGCACTTGCGATTTTTTGCCGCGCGATTATTTAATCACGAAAAATAAAACACACTACTTTGTATGTGAGTGCACGCATTTGCTACAAATAAGTAGCGACAGAAAAATCGCTTGAAAAAATAGAACTTGTTTCATTTTTATAATCGCTACGATTTTTAAGTCGCATGTGCGTGCATTCACATTTAAGACCATGTGTTTTACTTTTTGCGACTAAGAAATCGTGGATTAAAAATCGCAAGTGCGTGCATGCCGATTTCTCTTTGCGACTACGATTTTTAAGTCGTAGTAATTTAAATCGCAAGTGTGGTTATATCCATTTGAGTACATGTGTTTCATTTAAGTTTACGACAATCGCATCGCAAGAAAAATGAAACAAATTGCGACTTTTAAATCGTTATGATTTGTTGGTAGCAAGTGCGTTCATTCTCCTAAGCCTAAGAAGGGCTTTCCCTTCGTTTTGTCATCACATTTAATGCATATTATACAAGCATTTCAATGTTTACTTTTGTATTCTTTTTTGTAAACGAATGCCAAAATCTTTTGGCATTTAAATATTTTTGTCCAGTGCGAATATATTTTTTGTTGATATTTTTAAATGAACAGCGAGAACTATATCCAATTGAAACTAATCTATATACAAAACCAACCCAAATATTTGTGTTTGCGTGGAAATAACACCGAATTTACTCAAAAATTAAACAATTTATTTATTTCTATTCTCAGGCAAATAGTGTGTTCTCAGCTTTATAGAATGGGATTGATACGAAGCCAAGTCATATATATGTATGTAACCATTGTAAATTATTTCGTCATGGCATTGTTACTATGGCGGGATGTATGGCTTCAATTTTTTGCGGTACGACAAGAAAATGAAACTACTGAAAATATTCACATCTGTTTTGTATTCAATGCAACTTTACATTGGGTCAATGTAACATTCATTGAAAATGCACTCTGTTTCTGCCTTAACTACGATCCTCAAAATAATTTTTTTTTTAATGACCTGCACAAAATTAATTATTTCTCTCAATTGAGTAAAACATTGGAAATATTTCTTGGACAATTTAAACTGAAAATGTTTTTTACATTCAAATAAGCCCTAAAACTATTCCAATATTTCATTGCATTGAAGGAAATTATAAGTTTTGTCCAAGTATTAAAAAAAAAATTATTATTTTTGTAGGTAAGACGTAAGAGGTTGGCGCCAAAACGAGTCAGTTTTTAGAGGAATGTTTTGGGATTATTAGACTTTGTCATATAAGGCTATACTTACACGGCTTCTGAGATTGCCTGAAATAGTTTTCAAGTTTTTATAAAGTTTTTTTGTCTAATAAAGCGACATTCTTGCCTTATCGTAAAAGTCTTCTACTTTTATATATAAAATCTTTTGGTATTGAAATATTTTTGTCCAATGTGAATATATTTTTTGTTGGTATTTTTAAATGAACAGCGAGAACTATGTTATATCCAATTGAAACTCGTTACAAAATCTATATACAGAACCAACGCAAATTTTTGTTAATTAGAAATTTTATTAATTAGAATCTTGAAATTCAAAATTTTGAGAAGTAGAATTTCAAAATGTAGAATTTTGAAATGCAAAATAACAAAAAAAATGTGATACATTACTCCCTACATCACGAGTATGCAATTTTTAACTCGCTAAGATGTCTAGTTTAGCCAGAAATTACGTTTGAAAATGTTAACTTTGGGGGGTCTACGGAGCTCCGTTTAGCCGCAAATCGCATATAAAGATAAACATTTGTTTTTCGTTACATGCGATACGTGGATTGAAAGGTGGCACTTCCTAGATCACGAATATGCAATTTTTAACTCGCTGAGATGTCTAGTTTAGCCAGAAATTACGTTTGAAAATGTTAACTTTGGGGGGTCTACGGAGCTCCGTTTAGCCGCAAATCGCATATAAAGATAAACATTTGTTTTTCGTTACATGCGATACGTGGATTGAAAGGTGGCACTTCCTAGATCACGAATATGCAATTTTCAACTCGCTGAGATGTATAGTTTAGCCAGAAATTACGTTTGAAAATGTTAACTTTGGGGGGTCTACGGAGCTCCGTTTAGCCGCAAATCGCATATAAAGATAAACATTTGTTTTTCGTTACATGCGATACGTGGATTTAAAGGTGGCACTTCCTAGATCACGAATATGCAATTTTTAACTCGCTGAGATGTCCAGTTTAGCCAGAAATTACGTTTGAAAATTTTAACTTTGGGGGGTCTACGGAGCTCCGTTTAGCCGCAAATCGCATATAAAGATAAACATTTGTTTTTCGTTACATGCGATACGTGGATTGAAAGGTGGCACTTCCTAGATCACGAATATGCAATTTTTAACTCGCTGAGATGTCTAGTTTAGCCAGAAATTACGTTTGAAAATGTTAACTTTGGGGGGTCTACGGAGCTCCGTTTAGCCGCAAATCGCATATAAAGATAAACATTTGTTTTTCGTTACAAGCGATACGTGGATTGAAAGGTGGCACTTCCTAGATCACGAATATGCAATTTTTAACTCGCTGAGATGTCTAGTTTAGCCAGAAATTACGTTTGAAAATGTTAACTTTGGGGGGTCTACGGAGCTCCGTTTAGCCGCAAATCGCATATAAAGATAAACATTTGTTTTTCGTTTCATGCGATACGTGGATTGAAAAGTGGCACTTCCTAGATCACGAATATGCAATTTTTAACTCGCTGAGATGCCAACCCAAATATTTGTGTTTGCGTGGAAATAACACCGAATTTACTCAAAAATTAAACAATTTATTTATTTCTATTCTCAGGTAAATAGTGTGTTCTCAGCTTTAAAGAATGGGATTAATACGAAGCCAAGTCATATATGTATGTAACCATTGTAAATTATTTCGTCATGGCATTGTTACTATGGCGGAATGTATGGCTTCAATTTTTTGCGGTACGACAAGAAAATGAAACTACTGAAAATATTCACATCTGTTTTGTATTCAATGCAACTTTACATTGGGTCAATGTAACATTCATTGAAAATGCACTCTGTTTCTGCCTTAACTACGATCCTCAAAATAATTTTTTTTTTTAATGACCTGCACAAAATTAATTATTTCTCTCAATTGAGTAAAACATTGGAAATATTTCTTGGACAATTTAAATTGAAAATGTTTTTTACATTCAAATAAGCCCTAAAACTATTCCAATATTTCATTGCATTGAAGGAAATTATAAGTTTTGTCCAAGTATTAAAAAAAAAATTATTATTTTTGTAGGTAAGACGTAAGAGGTTGGCGCCAAAACGAGTCAGTTTTTAGAGGAATGTTTTGGGATTATTAGACTTTGTCATATAAGGCTATACTTACACGGCTTCTGAGATTGCCTGAAATAGTTTTCAAGTTTTTATAAAGTTTTTTTGTCTAATAAAGCGACATTCTTGCCTTATCGTAAAAGTCTTCTACTTTTATATATAAAATCTTTTGGTATTGAAATATTTTTGTCCAATGTGAATATATTTTTTGTTGGTATTTTTAAATGAACAGCGAGAACTATGTTATATCCAATTGAAACTCGTTACAAAATCTATATACAGAACCAACGCAAATTTTTGTTAATTAGAAATTTTATTAATTAGAATCTTGAAATTCAAAATTTTGAGAAGTAGAATTTCAAAATGTAGAATTTTGAAATGCAAAATAACAAAAAAAATGTGATACATTACTCCCTACATCACGAGTATGCAATTTTTAACTCGCTAAGATGTCTAGTTTAGCCAGAAATTACGTTTGAAAATGTTAACTTTGGGGGGTCTGCGGAGCTCCGTTTAGCCGCAAATCGCATATAAAGATAAACATTTGTTTTTCGTTACATGCGATACGTGGATTGAAAGGTGGCACTTCCTAGATCACGAATATGCAATTTTTAACTCGCTGAGATGCCAACCCAAATTTTTGTGTTTGCGTGGAAATAACACCGAATTTACTCAAAAATTAAACAATTTATTTATTTCTATTCTCAGGCAAATAGTGTGTTCTCAGCTTTATAGAATGGGATTGATACGAAGCCAAGTCATATATGAATGTAACCATTGTAAATTATTTCGTCATGGCATTGTTACTACAAGAAAATGAAACTACTGAAATATTCACATCTGTTTTGTATTCAATGCAACTTTACATTGGGTCAATGTAACATTCATTGAAAATGCACTCTGTTTCTGCCTTAACTACGATCCTCAAATTTTTTTTTTAATGACCTGCACAAAATTAATTATTTCTCTCAATTGAGTAAAACATTGGAAATATTTCTTGGACAATTTAAATTGAAAATGTTTTTTACATGCAAGTAAGCCCTAAAACTATTCCAATATTTCATTGCATTGAAGGAAATCATAAGTTTTGTCCAAGTTTTTTTTGTCTAATAAAGCTACATTCTTGCCTAATCGTAAAAGTCTTTTGAATACTTTTATGTATAAAAGCATTCATTCGCACGCGTCATTGTCATAATATATATAAATTTAGTTTCTTATTACTTCAAATATAATGCTAAAATAATGTGAAGTACTTATATTCCAGGTTTCGAAAGTCTTTCCAAACTTATCGATTCGTAGATTTACTTTTTCTATGAAGCTACATGTTGTAAATGTTGTTTCATCGTCTTTAGCGAATATTCCGCATTAGTTTGGAAGAGCCATTACCATACTTGATTAGAATCTTTGGCTTTGTAAGTTACTCAAGTTTAATGAATTTTTAATTCTGACATTTTAAAATTTCAATGAACTTTTCATTCTGACAATGGAAAACATTCAATGAACTTTTCATTCGAAAAATTTGAATTTCAATGATTTTTTCATTGTGACAATCAAAGAATTACAATGATTATTTCATTGCGATAGTGAAAAATTTTAATGAAATTTTCATTCTGACATTTTAAAATTTCAATGAACTTTTCATTTTGACAATGACAAATTTCAATGGACCTTTCATTATGACAATGTAAAATTTCAATGAACTTTTCATTCTGACAATGGAAAAAATTCAATGAACTTTTCATTCGAAAAATTTGAATTCCAATGATTTTTTTACTGTGTCAATCAAAGAATTTCAATGATTTATTTCATTGCGACAGTGAAAAATTTTAATGAAATTTTCATTCTGACAATGGAAAAAATTCAATGAACTTATCATTCGAAAAATTTAAATTTCAATGATTTTTTCATTGTGACAATCAAAGAATTTTAATGATTATTTCATTGCGACAGTGAAAAAATTTTAATGAAATTTTCATTCTGACATTTTAAAATTTCAATGAACTTTTCATTTTGACAATGACAAATTTCAATGGACCTTTCATTATGGCAATGTAAAATTTCAATGAACTTTTCATTCTGACAATGGAAAAAATTCAATGAACTTATCATTCGAAAAATTTAAATTTCAATGATTTTTTCATTGTGACAATCAAAGAATTTTAATGATTATTTCATTGCGACAATGAAAAAATTTTAATGAAATTTTCATTCTGACATTTTAAAATTTCAATGAACTTTTCACTTTGACAATGAAAAATTTCAATGGACCTTTCATTATGGCAATGTAAAATTTCAATGAACTTTTCATTCTGACAATGGAAAAAATTCAATGAACTTTTCATTCAAAAAATTTAAATTTCAATGATTTTTTCATTGTGACAATCAAAGAATTTCAATGATTATTTCATTGCGACAATGAAACAATTTAAATGAACTTTTCATTCAAAGATTTTTTAAATTTCAATGAATTTTATATTGCGACAATGAAAACTTTTTCATTGAGCTGAGGTGGGACGCCTTGTCTCAATTAAATATTTTTCACTATATCAAATTTCCTACTTTTAATTTTAATGAAAAAGTTCATTGATCTCTAAACAAGTGCATTGAAATCTGATCGCTTGACTTCTTTTTCAACTTTCCTATGGAGATTTTTTCAATGAATGCTGTTTCATTTATTCAAAGAACGGTGCCTTGAAAACCAGGAAAATTCATAATTTTTTTTACATTGTCGAAATGTTTTTTACATTGTCGCAATATTTCTTACATTGTCGTAATGAAAATGTAGTCAAACATCGACGATCATTGTCACAATGTACGATTTTTTTTTCAGTGTATGGCCAATTTCATAAACAAACACTAAAAGCACTTTTATCAAAAATCCTTTTAAATTTTATCAGACTCTTAAATATTTTTAGTTTCACCAATCTATAAAAGGGAAATTTTAGGGAAATTTTTGTTAAAATTGAGTTCTCTTCACATCCCTGGAAAAAAGAATTTGGTTCTTTCTTTCCAACAAGCGCAATGTATGAGAACAAATGAGAAAGCGTTATGTGTTGAAACTAATGCCAAGAAATGCAAAAAAAAATGTAAACAAAAATATTTGGAAAGATCCTGTGGGATAAAATCGTAGTAACCACTTAATTTATTTTTTTTGCACTGATGCATTTGTTTCGGTTCCAAATGACGACTAAACAAATTCAACAAACAGATTCACGATTCACAAATGCTTTGGAAAGTCGTAACCTATTTCGAAGTCAGGAGGAGAATGGATTCCTTTTCCTATTCTTGTGAACCCGGAATACTCTTGCTCGGCGTATAACTTATGTGTGGCACTTTAGCATTGGATGAAGAATTTTCAATATCTTATTCGAAATAAAAAACATATTAAGGGTATTCATGTAACGAGATAATTTTCCGCTTTGTAGAAAGATATAACTTTCCGCAGCATGTTTTCATGAACACCCCCTAAGAAATACTTGCGTAAATGTGGGAAATATTTTGTGAAATGTCAAATTAAAAGTCAGAATCCATACTTCTTTAGTTTACGAGGTTTATTTCTGCACTTTCCGCAGCAAATTTGTGAGATAATTTTATGCGATTTGCAGAAACTTTTTCCCATACAAGTTTTGACAGCTCGTTTCTGCGGAGATAAAATTATCTGGTTTACGAGGTTTACGAGGGTTTTCCGCGCTTACATGAATACCCCTATTTTAATTATTTAAAAACCTATCCACTTTGTATTTTCAAAAATTAAAAACTAAAATGTTGCAAAACAATAATTTCAGCTGCTACCTATATCCAATTGTTGTGATCTACATCTGATGACATTTCAATGACACTTTTAAAATTTAATGAGCCAAAAATGGGCATTTAGTTTATAAGGGTGTTTACAAGCTTGTTTAATTTAAAAGCGCTTGGTGAAACCACAACATCTCATTTTAAGGTTTAGAAGCCTGTTAAATGTTTAAAAGTCCTTCGTGAAATCGGGCATTAGAATATTGCAAAAAACGATGGACTTGTTTTGATTTACTTGCTATTTCTACATTTTCAGTAGTACACTTAAATAAAAATACCCATTATATTCAGTT
Source organism: Chrysotoxum bicinctum (assembly GCA_911387755.1). Classification (NCBI taxonomy): domain Eukaryota; kingdom Metazoa; phylum Arthropoda; class Insecta; order Diptera; family Syrphidae; genus Chrysotoxum; species Chrysotoxum bicinctum. The sequence goes on from OU426988.1 coordinate 33,657,568, forward strand.
ACTTAGATGTAGAAAAACATGGATTTAATTTTAAAATTAATTCGATGATGCCTCAAAAATTTATGAAGCTAAAAAATAACAAAAATTAAAATGAGACAATTAAAAACTTCTATTTTTTGCCATTTTTACGCAAAAAGATAGTAGCATTTTTGAAATTAAATATTCTATATTTGAAATACGTATGTGACGTCATTCCTACAGATTATTTTAATAAAATTCGAGTGATAAAAATGGTTTGAAATGGTAACATTGTATTATTTTCACGAGGGTCAAAAAAAACTCAAGTTTAACAGGATTTCCTCTTATGTTTATAGGATTCATTCTTTTATAGAACAAATTTTTTTTTAATTTCAAATCTCTAAAACATAAGAGAAGGTTCTTTTGACTCAGTTGTGCAATTTATTTTGTACTGCAATCAGCATTCCACTGCTTGCTCTTAGGCTCTGCGGAATTGGAAAACATTTATCAAAAAAAGAGTATTTTTCCAAGTCCTTACAGTTTTCTTCTCACAAAAATAATTATTTGTATTTTAAAATCGATGTGTGTATGTTTCCTATGAACTCCAAAACATCATGACCGATTTTCATGAAATTTTCAGGAAATTTTAAGGTTATCCCAGTCATCGGATCAACTAAATATTGTTTGCTTTTTTTTGCACAAGAGAAACATAATTTCTCATTTGGCTTAAATAAATGTGCTTTTATTTAGCTGGTTGGGGCGTATCAAGGCACTGTACCTTTTCTATTGTTATCATCTATGACTAATATGGTTATGTAACTGACCGCCCCGACCATTCCACTAGAAGTTATCTGGCTATATACATATGTATAATAAGTGCTTCCCGTGCAAAGCTGGGGCGCATTGCTAGTTTAATGTATTGTAGATAAAGCAAGTTCATGTTTTGCTTTAGAAAATGGTGGGCAGTTTTTTGTAAAGATCAGTAATTTATTCTATCCTTATAAAACTGTTATATACAACCCCCTGTTGACTAAGCATCACAAGTATGGACTGCACTCTACGTAAATCATACTACTCAAAGTCTTTCTTAAGCTGATAGATACAAATAAAGCTTCTGCAGGTCCAAACTTTATGTAAAATGCAAGTAAATAATAAATTAACGTTTGGAAGTGAAAACCTCCACTTTTATAAAACAGATAAATAGCGATCAATTTTGCATTGTTGAAAAACAGTAAATTAATGGTTATTTTTGATATTGTAATCAATACAAGTAGCAAAAATCGTTGCGTAAATCAAACTATTTCATAATTGTTCTCTGTTTAAAATGCAACAATTTCTGCGAACTTTATCTAAACTGATTCATCAACCAGACGATCACTATCAGAAATTTATAAAAGTCTTGAATATGCCACAACCTATTTTCGTGTCTTTGTTCTTTAAGATCACCTTGATCCTTGGTTGATAATACCATCAATATCTTACCTGGTCAAAGAAAAGTATCTTGCTGACAAAACGCTCAACTTCTGCAATCTGCCGCCTTCTGACAATTGTGATCGTAAAATTACCGCTCAAAATCTGTATCCTCCTTCGATGGGTAGTTTATGACTTGTTCCCTTTTGTTCTTGATCCTCTAACAAGAAAAGAATTTATAAAAGATTTGTTCAGCCAGGAAGAAAAATAACGCAGTATGTTTATCTTTATCCTTGGTCATTTAGTTGCTGGGTAGCCAAACTATTGTCTGTTCAACTATCAAGTCTAATAGATATTTGATTGATACCCAAAAATCATCAAATCTTTTCCATCATCTTGAAAATTTATGAAAAAAATGTTTGCAAGATGATATTTTTATTGAGATGCAATAGGGAATCTATATAGGTTGGGTATGTCCTTGTCCATCGATAGACAAAGAACGACAACAAAAGGACGATGCAATGTATTAAGATAGGAATTATTTCGCACATACTACATGCATTGATGATTTTGGACAAAAAGAAAAATGCATCCACGGTAGTTTTCGGCGAATAAGGTTATGTTTTATTATCTTTTTGGATTTGAGGGATCAACTGCAATTTCGACAACTAATGAATGCTGAGTAATTTTTTTTGCGGTTGCGTTATCGTGTTTATTGCGGTTTTTCAAGTACCCAGTCCGCTGTGAAATGATGTCCTTATTAAATGAAAGAAGAAAACTCATCCCTTATTATATTTTTCTTTTATATTGAAATCTAATTTTGACCTATTTCGAGAAATTGATATTTTGAATGGACAATGAAGTGATATTGATGCGTTGGATCTGATTCTGATACCTATCTTTAATCTGTTATGCTCTAACAACTTGATCATCTGTTTCTTCATATTTTCTGGGATAATCATTGTAAATTTTGTTAGCATTTATTTTTTTCGGGAATTGTTATTAGCCAAGATGCCACTTTAATGGTTTTGGAACAGCAATGGACCAACATTTTTTTTTTCTAAAAATTTCAAAATCATGAAAAAAATATTTTTAGTAAAACTTTCACATTTATATTTTTTTAAAAATGTATTTTTAGCTTATTTGTAATTCATGAAGTTGAAATAATATATAAGGTTTCATCACTTTATTCGTATTGTCGGATAAGATTAGTTTGCAAGGCCTAATTTCATTTTTACTTGCGACTTATAGGTACTAAATATAAACCTCGAACTCGAGGGTTTGATCAAAGTTGACATTTTGATGATAGCGAAGACGAAAAAAAGTGAGTTTCGCAATTCTGTCTGTCTGTCTGGTTTTTCGACTATAGCCTACACGACTCGGCCAATTTACTTTAAATTTGGTAGATAGTATTTTTAATTTTTCCCCCCACACGTTTTTTTCTTTTTTTTTAAGACCAAAAATAACAGTATAACAGTAAATGTCATAGGTTTTTTTTTTTCAAATTTTTACAAATATTTTCTTTTCTGAAAAACTGTTCGACAGATTTAAAAAAACAGAAATACTTATAAAAAAAATCATTTAGTTAAAGCTATTTAATGGTTGAAATTTTTTTTTCGAAAAATGGTTATTAATGGAACCCCATTGAACCATTTTTTATAGGTATAACCGATTTTGATAATTTTGTACATGCTAAAGCTCCCCAAAAGTGTTAATATTATTATGTACTCAAATTTTGAAAAAAATTTTTTTTGATGTTAAAAAAAAATTCAATTTTTTTTTCAAAACTCAATATTTCCAAAACCCCATTCTCGATTTTTTCAAACTTGACAAATAAAAGTTTCTCAATATAATCTACAAGATGTGAAAAAAAACTTTCGCTTTGTCACAATCAGGAGAGAAAATATAGTTATTCTAACTGCATTTTTTTTTTACATGTAAATTTAAATTTTTTTTGAGAGTCCAAATCAAAGGTTCTTTGTTCGTGTTAAGCACTGACTTTGAGAAGTCATATATTTTGTGTGGTGCCATATGGGAAAAAAGTGTTTTAATTTAAAGAAAGAAAACAATCATATCTTTTAAGAAAAATAAGTTTTTTTTGCGGCAACTTGCGCTTTTTCTTGCAACAAGTGTTTGTTTACGAGCATTTTTTACAGAATGTGTTCAAACAGAGAGCTTTTTGATGTTTGGTTTTCCAACTCAACAGCCCCAGTACCTGGTGTTTTGCAGTTTATGGATGTAAAATTAAATATGCAATCAAATTTAGAGCCTGAAGATCAGAAAATCTTAGAAAGACACGCATCAACAACTTGCTCAGAAATAAATAAACGTTATCACATCCATCGCTTATACACTCGAAGACTCGGATAGTGATCTTTTTTCGTAATTTTTTATTTTTCGGTTTTTCCTTTTGTTATTATTTTTTTTGAATAATTATTTTTGTCAACAATAAAAACATCCATTATATTTTGCAAGATCTTTTATGCGATATATTCTGTGGTCGTTGTGCTTTGAGAAAATGTATACTTTCCTACTAACCTTTAAAATATTACAACTTTTGTATATCGTATAATCATCAAATTTTTTAAATGTTTGTCTTCTAACTAATCATTTTACAATTGTAGGCGTGGCAGTGGGTGGATTTTTGTTTAAATAAATTTTTCTTATCAAACACATTCACCCCTATTACAGAATTCGGCGAATGAGCTAAAGTGACAGTTTCAATTCATTTCCAAACTTTTGCTATTACTGAATCCGACGAATGAAAGTTGAACGAATGTCGGTAACAATGCCTGCACCACTGACATTTTGTTCAACTTATATGGTATTACAGAATTCGCAATTTCTATCATTTTACATTCGCACCGATTTCGAGACGAATCTGAAGTGAATTTTTGATTAAACGAAAATAAACAATGGAGAGTACAAAAATGTAAGTCAAACGCTTATCATACATAATGGTAAAGTGTTTGTTTAACAAATAGCAACGCAACCAGAGAGCAAGAAATCTAAAAAAAAAAAAAAAAGAGCACACGGTTGGTTTTGAACCGTCCTCCATCTTCGTACTAACCACTCTCAACGATGCTTGATTTCGTTGATCGAAAGCGATACTATTATCACAGCCTAGGCCAGTTGAATAAATGTTGGTAGCTGACAGTGTCGATACGAAAGTTCATAAATGATAAGGTAATTTCAGGAATCGACAATGTAGTTCATCCGACGAATTTCATAATTGAGTTTTACAGCGGATGCGAATCAAGTCAACTCACCGGGAGTAAAATTCTGCAAATTCTGTAATAGACATGATTAATTTTGTACATTTTTTCAATATCATACGAAAAATTAAAAAAAATCAATTTTATAGCAAAAGTGGGCGTGTCAGTGGGCGAAATTTGCGCTATTTTAACTCATAATTTCTTCACTGATCAGAATATTAATAATTGAAATCACTATCGTACTAGAAGTTTTCATGTAACCAATTTATTATCAAAAATGGGCGCGGTAGAGGGCGTGAAAATTCCTCAAATTGAGTAAAATCCCCTATTTATTATATTTAACAACCAATTTTCGATCACAGCTATCTTACTTTTGAAAAATAGATTTTTGTCCACTACCTGTATACAATCGACGCACTGTGCGGCGGCGCCTAGAATTTTGATAATTTTTTTGTTGCTTTCGATTAATTTTTACGATCTAAAATTTAATAAAAAAAAATTGAAATTAAGATATTAATGACTGTACCTACCTACCTTAGAACCATTTTTTTTCAACTTTTGAATTTCTCATTATCGGCTAACGGAATTTAATGAAATTTTTTATTGAGAAGTTTCTAAAAAGTTTGAAAAACATTGCATTTCAAAACTTTAAAAACAATATTTTTTGAGTTTTTGAAGAAAAAATCAATTTTTTTGGAAAATTCTATACCTCGAAAATGGCTCAATATTTTTTTTGAAATTTAATACATATATATACTTATAATAATAAGGACTTAAGGTTGGCCTACCAAATTTTTTTCTTAAAAATGTTTTTAAAATTTTGTACGAGCTTATTTTTTTAAAGATGTTCTTGCATAAGCGAATATTTGCTTGAATCACATGGCATCATGTTTTTAGCTCTAACTACTAAGTCATTTAAAAACTGAATTTAATGCTGATGAACAGTTTTTCTTTAATAGAACAGTTTTTCTCTAATAACATTAATTTTTGAAATTCTAAGCCGTTTATATAAGTTCGTGCGACCCAATCGTACATTTTATTTAATCTTGGTCCATTTTCATATGCTAGTGTTGGATGGATTTACTGATTTACTTTCCACGTGGTCCTGTGATGCTTTTTCTTCTTGGCTGAGATTAGCTCGTCGATTGCCAGGCAGCCAAACTTGGGCTTGGAGGGTCTTAACTCCGAATGAAATAGCTTTTATTAATATTGCTTAGCTTAGCTCTATATTAATTTATTTCATAAAACTTTATTTAGAACTTGTCCAATAAGCTACTTGAGAAGGAGCACAAGGGAGCGAAACGATCGGATTAAATAATCCTATCCTATCCTATCCTATCCTACTATCCTACTTCCTACTAATATTATAAATGTGAATGTTACGATGTATGGATGTTTGTTACTCAATAACGCTTGAACAACTGAATGGATCTTGATAAAATTTAACACACAAAAAATGTATAGTCTGGATTACCGTATAGGCTACTTTTTTTTGTTATCAGGGGAGGGGCATTGGGTGGTCGAAACACCCCAAAATTATTTATCTCTACTTCTATCTTCGTATTTCACTGAAATGTAGTACATATACATAAGTAGTTGCATTGAAATGCCATACTTTGGTGGTGGGGGCCCAGAAGAGGGGCATTGTTTGATTAATTTACCTAAGCAGTAACGATAAAAACAATCAAAAAAGTTAAAAAAAAAAATAAAACAAAAATAAAATTCTCCGAATTAAAAACAAACAAAATAAAATTTGACAAATATTTGTGTGTCTTTGAATTTAAACTATTTTAAGGTAGGTTAAACTTTATGTGCCTACAGGTTTTTTGCTTGCGGGAGTTCCCGCACGGGTACGCTAGTAAAATATAAGTCTAATAATAATAAGGCTTGCCCTAATCTAATTAATGTCCTAACAATTTATATACTAAAAATTTAAATCGACTTCACAAGCAGAGTCATTCCTTCTATATATACTAGATTGTTATCCGTACTGGAACGAGAATAAAAGAACGAGACCGAGAGAAAAGATTTTTGTCACTTTCTGTTACCAAATATTCGGCCATAAGTCAGTGTGAATTAAGAAGTTAAAAAACAAAATTGTATAGAATTATAATTTAGTGAATGTGCGTTATGCTTATTTAATAAGGCGGTATGGAGGTGTGGTAGCGTTTCGATCGGTTATATGATTAGAGGTATGTAGGTGTTGTAACCCTTCATTACAGCCCTATTACTATCAGCCCACTTTTAAATTATTATAATCTTTTAAACAGTTTACATTGCCAAGGGGTACTACATTTTCGAGATTTCAGAAATAATATCACTAATTTCAAAAATGATAACAGAACTCTTTAGTAAAATTCCTCAGTTTTGCAGTGTGTTACTATAAGCTCATCTGATCCTTTAAGTAAGAGATCTCTCAGCTGGGTCCATCCTAATAAATTGAATATTTATTGATTTCTGGGATTACTGGTTTAGATCGTGGGTTAAATATGAATGAACGAATTTTTAAATCATGTTTTTTAACATCTCACATATCGAATATTATCAAAATCTTAAACATATCGAAATCTATGTACATATTTATTGCAAATAAAAATAAAATGCACGACTGGGTCGCACTAACTTGCTCCTATGTAAAAGACTAAGAATTTCAAAAATGAATGAATGAATGAATGAATGAATGAATGTATTCTTCTATAGTTAAAGCTTTAGGACCAGCTTCTCGTGGTATTGGTGTATATACCGGAGTATCTTCTGGTATCTGTGTAGTATTGGGTCGATACTCACTTAGTTCTTCCCATTTTTTAAATAATGCATTTATTTCTTCTAGAGTATTCATCTGATTTTTGAATTATTAATTTTTGGTTCAGACTTGCAGGATCGCCATGTAATGGTTGACGAGGTGGTCTTCAGTTCTTACGAACAAAATTTCTTAGCCCAAAAGGCCGCTTGTGTCTCCGAGCATCAAAATGCACGATTAATAATGAATTGAGTCGTGGTTAAGGTTTTAACTAGACTAATTTTATTTTCCAAATTTTCTTCTATTTATACTTACAACTAGTTTTACATAATATCATTTTCATACATATTCTTGTTCTACTTCTTTAATTATTTATTTTGCCTATGACCTACACTGCACTGTCCCACATGACGTAAGAATTAAATGTCCACTTGACAAAATACACCTTCGGTTGTATTTCCTCATTAGGCATTCTGAATGCTCAGTCAATGTGTCGCATATGATTGCAGTCATAAGCAAAAATCGATTTATGCACTTGGCGCATAGTGACCGAACATGCTTAGTGTGTAATACGATCAGTTCAATGCACGATGGTATCGCTTGGTGACGGCTGATGATTAAACACAATTACATGTAGGTCGACATGCGTCGAGTTCATGAATGTTTACATTATTATTGTTTTGATTTTTATTGTTTACATTTTTTTATTAATTGTTTTGGTTCTGTTTTTATTGTTTACATTTATTTTTTGGTTTTTGGGTGTTACACACAACAAGCTTAAGGTTCTTGGCACGCAGCACAATATTAGACTCTGCTGGGTACCGGGACACAGCGGCATACCAGGTTATGAAAATACCGATGAGTTAGCAAGACAGGGATCAGCGCTCGACGCTAGTCAAGCAGAAATGGTAAGCATCCCACTCTGCAACATTAAACAGAAAATTTCAGATATAATCCTAAGGAAATCCAATGAAAGGTGGAGTCAACTTGACACCTGTGATACTACTAGGAAAATATGGCCCTGCTTTAACAAGCAGAGGACTGACAAAATTATACAACTTAGTAAAAAGTCCCTTCGCTCTCTTACGAGCATAATCACCGGACATAATTTATTGAAATACCATAAATTTAAAATGAAACTAAGTACTGATGACCTATGCAAAGGATGTGGTGATGAAGAGGTACATAAAGACACATCACACTTTCTCTGTCATTGCCGTCACTATGCAACCAGAGAAGGAAATGGCTTGGTAGCTACTTCTTTGATAATCTAGAAGATATTTCTAATATTTCAGGAATACACATATTGAACTTCGTCAATGCCTCAAAATGGCTTGACTGATTAATAGAATACATAGGTTTTATCAGGAAAGAGTGATAACACTCACGGGTAACACAATGGATCAACATTGATCTAAGTGTGACGATAGGAACATCAATTGTCAGCCCAACAACCTAACCTAACCTAACATTAAACATCATCCATATGTCGCCGACAGCGACTTTAACCCATGGCTGAGTTAAAAAAAAAAAAACTATATTTCTTATTTTAATCAAATGGCACATAGTCAATGAAGGCGTGAATTGTCTGCTCAGTAAATGCATCCTGACAAGAGGATGTGTTAGGAAACCCGTGTCTTTGTAAATTTTTTTTTTTTTTGGATTTAGGAAAAATTCGAATTGTTTTATTGGAAATTCAATCACCCCTATTACAGAATTCGGCGAATGAGCTAAAGTGACAGTTTCAATTCATTTCCAAACTTTTGCTATTACTGAATCCGACGAATGAAAGTTGAACGAATGTCGGTAACAATGCCTGCACCACTGACATTTCGTTCAACTTAAATGGTATTACAGAATACGCAATCCATTCGCACTCCATACAATTTCTATCATTTTACATTCGCACCAATTTCGAGACGAATCTGAAGTGAATTTTTGATTAAACGAAAATAAACAATGGAGAGTACAAAAATGTAAGTCAAAAGCTTAACATACTGAATACTAAAGTGTTGGTTTAACAAATTTTAATAGAAAACGCACAAATAGCTGCGCAACCACAAAGCAAGAAATCTAAAAAAAAAAAAAAAAAAAAAAGAGCACACGGTTGGTTTAGAACCGTCCGCCATCTTCGTACTAACCACTCTCAACAATGCTTGATTTGGTTGATTGAAAGCGATACTATTATCACAGCCTAGGCCAGTTCAATAAATGTTTGTAGCTGATAGTGTCGATACGAAAGTTCATAAATGATAAGGTAATTTTAGGAATCGACAATGTAGTTCATCCGACGAATTTCATAATTGAGTTTTACAGCGGATGCGAATCAAGTCAACTCACCGGGAGTAAAATTCTGCGAATTCTGTAATAGACATGAATATCTTGCATATCGGATGAACGATGAATTTTTAAAATAATGTCCCTAAATACATGTATCTATGTCAAAGCGTCATTTGACCTTGCGCGCAGAGGCATGGTCTATTTTTTTTTCATGGATCGATATGTGCTTATGAGAAAGGCTTAAAACCAAATTTGCACCACATGACAACTTTTTTTACCAAAGTTATTGGTAAAAATGTGTTTTGTGTCAAGATATATTGGTATCCTTCAAACACCCTACACATACTTACACATATTTGTTGCTTCTTGTTGCAGGCGACACCAAAATTACAAGCTACAAGGTTAAAATACTAAATTGTAAGCTTTCCTAAGTTTTTAAATCATGAATATCTTGGCTCCCGTTTGTCGTAATGGACTACTTTTTTTTTTAATTTGAAGAAAATTAGCAGGACTATAAGACAAAAATCCAAAACTGTAAAATATTTACCGTCAAATACAGTTTTTTTCTCAATAACTATGAAAAAAAGGTATTAAAAACAAGAAAAAAAACGTTGAAACCAACGATAACTTTTTATGTTTTTGCTCAAACATATTAAATTAAATGCAAGTTGATAGAAAATATTGTTATTAGCAATACGGTTTTTTATTTTCACTTTGCGACATACTGGGGCTGAGATATTAATTAAAACATAAAATCATAAAATGCGTGGGTGCGCTCACTTACCCATGTTCAATAATTTATTACTCGGCTTTCGTTCATCGTAGAGTGTTGATTTTTTTTTTAAATTGTAGGGAATTACAAGAACTTTAATAATAAAAAATAAAAATTTCATCGTTAAATGAGCTTTTTTCTTAATAATCACGAAAAAGTGATTTTTAAACAACAAAAAATTTGTTTAACTTACTATAACTTTTTTTTCATTTGTTTAAACAAATGTTTTTTTTTAGAACAATTTAGATAATGTTATAAGGAATAAAATCATGTTTAATTTTTGTTTGTGCGAGATAGTGGAGCCGAGATATTCGCAAATGACCAAAAAATGACACAAAACACATTTTTACCAATAACTTTGGTAAAAAAAGTTGTCATGTGGTGCTAATTTGGTTTTAAGCTTTTCTCATAAGCACCTATCGATCCATGAAAAAAAAATTGACCATGCCTCTGCGCGCAAGGTCAGGCCCTTTTTCATGAAGCTTTGACTGGACTAAGACAGACAGACAGACAGACAGACAGACAGACAGAATTGCCAGACCCACTTTTTTCGTCTTCGCTATCATCGTAATGTCAACTTTGATCAAAATCTCGAGTTCGATTTTTTTTACGAATACATAACTTGCCTTATAGTACCTATAAGTCGCAAGTATAAAAATATCGAACATCAAAATTTTTGGGAACATAATCCAGACTCGTAGTTTTTTTTTTTTTAAACGAGTTTTTAATAATGCAAGAATTTTCTTTACCCTGCTCGTAGTTGTAAAACTTCTATCTTTTTTTATTCTGATACTATGAAGTATCTTGGACCGCGTTTATATTGTATCTCAATTAACCCAAATACTTATCAAAATATCCAGAAATCACTCTCATGAAAACAGGAAGAAAAAGAAATTGTTTGGAAATATTTTTAAACTTCATCTTTTGACTGTTTCACTAAGGCCATTGCTAGTCTTTATTTTAAAATGGAAATACAAAGAACGTAGAAGCTTAGTAAAATTTCATGATTTCGCAATATTTTGTTTTAATTTTTGAAATCAGCAATTTCCTTTTCAAAAATAATTAGTTTTGAGAACTGGTTAACAAAGAAATACAAAACAATAATACAAATTGATAAAATTTAAGACAAGAAAATAACAAACTGATGATGTTGAAATGAAAAATTGTCTTGAAAATCTTGAAGAGATCCCTAAACTTTAAATTTACATGTTTTTGAATATAAAACGTAATTTTGGGTTGTTGTAAAAGACAACGCCGACGCCGACGACGTAGCGTTATCTAAAGATACCTGCCCAAAAAGTTTTCTTTTGCTACATTTGATGTTATGATACAAAGAAGAACAGGTTTGTATTTCTAAGAAAACTGATGGAATCTCAAAGTACTTATTAATCTTTTCATTACTAGTAATTGATTTCTCGCCGTGGAAAGAAACGATTTTATAAAATAAGGTCGGAAAATGCTTTTAAAAAATAAATTAGTATCATTTTCGTTTTCAGTGATCCAAAAATGGCTTATGCAATACCTATGAAAAATCAAATCAAACTTTGTACACTAGTGTTTTAAGCCCTATTATGAATTCGATACAAATTAGTCATAGTTTTCGGTATGTTCCGTTTACAATTGAACTCGTGAGTTATTGGAATTCTGTCTTAAAAAAAACCATTTCCAAATACATAATACTTAAAACGCTTTCCCTTGTTTTGTCTTATAATTTCGTAATCAAATATTTTAAAGCAGTTCTAAAAGTTAGAGGAACAAAACTCATGAGATAGGAAATTTTTCAATGTCTTTGAAACTAAAATTATTATAAGACATTGATGTAAGCAGCTGTATTTTTATAAAACCCCAAAACTGATGGCCTAATTCAAATACACCCGGCTTATCGAAATCTTGTCTAACTTTATTTTACAATAGAACATATTGCGCCTTCTCATATCCAATCCTTTTATCAAATTTGATTGAAGTACATGAATACGAGTATCGAACAAAAGGACTCGTAATCCTGCAAGCCAATAGATTATCGAATCTAGGTTATCTTCACACAAAAGAATATAAGAATAGTAAATTATGGCAAACCCTTTTCAAAATAAAAACATTGACATAGTCGCGACAATATGCAATATGCATTCAATATTGCAAAATTCTATGAAACTTGTGTTAACATTTTCGACAATTTATTGACAACAAAACTGCACAGAAAAAAGGATTAAAATAGATAGCATACAGCTGCTTTCATAGGAATTTTAATCTCCCCCATATGCAAAACTCTTTAATAACTAAGGTGTTGTTTCACGTTTATAGATATAAGGGCATGGGGGTAATTCTAGGTAGGTATGCAATTATATACAATTTCAATTATAATAAATAAACAGAGAGAAAAACGAAATCACTGCCAATGCGAAATAGCGAAGCACGCGCTTATATCTACAGTAGCAGAACCATCTGCTATTTTATCATCTTAAGTTCACATAATAAGAAATGTATTAACTTGAAGGACATCGTATTGGTATAGTTTGTGAAGTAGTGTTTTAAATTTAAAAAAAAAAATTTTAGATACCTGTCAAAAAGAATGTATGTGTTTAAGGTGTAATGCAAAGATGCATGCAGATATGCATTAAGTTTTTCTTCAGTTTGCATTACGCTTTTCATAAGATCTGAAAGTTGGGGCGTCATTTAATGTGGCGATATGTTGCGATAGTTTGAGTGTTTTTACTTGCGCACAAGCTGTCATGGGAACTTTAGTAGAAATTTTCTCATAAGAACTATGCCAATTCAACGGCATTTTATTTGGCGATAAGTTGCAATAGTTTGAGTGTTCTTACTTGCGCACAAGCTGTCATGGGAACTTTAGAAGACATTTTCTCATAAAAACTATACTAATTCAACTCCAGCTCTCAGATATCCGGTAAATACAAAGTTGTTTCATGTTTTGAAATTGGAATGTTTCCAAACACCGATTTAATTACTGATGATTAATTGCCAAGTTCACCAACAACTTGAATGCTGTGTACAAATTTACGAGCTTATTCTAAACCAGACCGGTCAATTTTTTGAATTGCTCGATTATAGTAAGTTTCATTTAGCAAATTTTGAAATCATGTTTAACAACTATATTATTTAGCCGTTCTCATTGCAGTAAAGTCAACAACAACTAACATACGTCTATAGAGATTTAGAGTTTTGTGTTATAAAGAAATCAGTATTATATTATTGTATTGTACAAAATAGAAAAATGTGGTTTTTACATTGCTTCTTAAATTTCATCGAAAAATAAAAGAGGAACACGTTAACGCAAATACAAAATGTCAACAAATAAATCAAAAAGTATTTAATAATTTTTCTGATGACGCGAATTGCCATTTTTCTGGAATTGGTTTATCGTTCAACACGCAGAAACTAATATGAGCTCTGGTCCTCAATAGTTCGTGTTACAATACTTAATTTCAATTTTGGAGAAAAAGTTAAACTCAAAATTAAATTCTACAGCTAAATGTCAACTTTTGTTTTCTATTTTATTTGTTGAAGATGAAAGTTCAAATTAAGATTTATATGCGTATGTATTAATCACCGATACATAAGTCTAGTTCAAAAGAATTGGTTACGAATTCTAGACCTATTTCAAAACTACAATTGGTGGTACTCCAAGATTTTGAAGCCATTTTTAAAAACAAACTTTATAAATCGGTAAAAAAATGTTTATCTGTAGCACAGCATGATTTCGTTAGCGGTCGTTCCACGGTGACAAACCTAACTTTATTTGCCAACTACTGTATTAATAATTTTGACGACACTATTTACGCCCATTTTTCAAAAGCATTTGATAGGGTACAACATAAAGTTGTTATACAAAAACTTGAGCTGATAGGTTTCCATTCTAATTTTCTTCGGTAGCTTAAAAGTTATCTAACTTATAGAACACAGTTTGTTGCAATAGGTTCAAAATGTTCTAAGCTTATATTCAAATATTTCGGAGTACCTCAAGGAAGCCATCTAGGCCCCCTTCTCTTTTTACTTTTTATTAACGATCTTCCTAATGTAGTCTTAGTAGTTAAATCCTGTTCTAATTGTGAATTTTTACAATCTGACCTAAATTTAATATCTCTGTGGTGCAAGAAGAACTGTCTTGATATAAACATAAGCAAATGTCTTTTCATTTCATTTACAAGATCTTACAATCCTACTGGATTTAGTTATAGAATAGGAGATACTGAGCTGCAACGAGTAAAAGTTTAAAAGGATTTTGGTGTTTTCTTAGATACTAGATTAAATTTCAATAGTCACTATGGTTATATTATTTCTAAGACTAACCGTTTATTAGGTTTCCTGAAAAGGAATTCGAAAGAATTTAAGAATCCCTACACCATGAAGTTAATGATGGTCTTATAAAGTTATGATACTTAAGTACTGAATAAATAAATAAATATATAAAAACTAAACCACGTTAAATTAACTGCTAACTCCCAGGTCAAAAAATCGTATGATTCGCTTTTGCTAGAATTTTTTCAAATTTTTTGAGGGCTTTCATATTTTAAAGGTAAAAGATGGTGAAATTCAGTAACATTAGGGTATAGTAGGTACATTAAGACCAAAAAATGTGAACATATTTTCTTTTTCATTATCTAAGGTTTTTGTTATGGTATACATATCTCCTCATTCCAAAGTAATTTTTTTGGAGTGGAAATGCGGTCATTTTGAAAAACATGGTGTTTTTGTTTTTATTTAAAGGCTTCTTTCCATAATATTTTACAACAAGATGACCTGCTCCTAACGAGCTCTGTAAGTTGATTCGTCTTTCAGTTACAGCAGGCTTAAAAATTCAAATAAAGCTCTCAACCAACCTCCATGCTTTGTCTGAATTCTTTCGAGCTCTGATTAATTTTTTTGTCTAATATTTCTGGGCTAATATAATGTTTTCGGGAAATTCGGAAGTAAAAAAATATTCTATAGACGGTATACAAGAACAAATAAAATGCACGACTGGATCGCACGAACTTGCTCTTATGTAAAAGTACTTTGGAATTTAAGATACATGGATTTAATGAGATAATAAAGTTCAACTGCATAAAATTGCCGTCTGGTTTCCGGAAAAGTATGAATTTATGCAAATAAACCTTACAAAATCGTTTTATTATTAAATTTTTTATATAAGAAATTTCTCTAAAATTTTTCAAGAAAAAAATGTGGGATGCGGATTTTAATTATTTAATAATATTGGGTTTAGGAAATAATTTCAAAAAATAATCGTTCATAGGTTTTGAAGATATTGATTTAAATTTTTTTTTTTTTCAAAAAAAAACCAATAAATATTTTTTCGAATATTTTTATATACAATATTATTTTAAACTTAAGGGGACTCCTGCTAAAAATTTTGGGATAAAATCCTTAGAGCCGTTAATGAGAAAGTCGAAAATTAAAAAAACGGGTCTATGGCAGGTACCCCTAATAACATTTTACCCCAAAATTTTTTTTGACTAAAATGTAGTCCATGTCCATAATATCACACTTAATTTTTTTTATAAAAATCGTTAGAGCCGTTTTCGAGATAAATAAGATTTTGCATTACGGGTGTATGGGGGGTACCCTTAGTTTTGGAGCTAAAAAAAAATTTTCAATTTTTCCTCTAGGGAATCACCGAAGACTCTTAACTACCGAGACTGAAAGAAATAGGTCCAGTGGTTTAGGCTAGTGAGAGGTACAGACATACAGACACACCGAAACATGTTTTTTGTGTACTAAATTTTCCTTAAAATTTTTATAAAAAAAATTGATATGCAAATTGTTATTATTTAATAAAATACATTTTTAAACGTAATTTAAAAATTTAAGCGTGTATCGGTTTTCAAGATATTGAATTTTCAAAAAAAAAATTTATTATTTTTTTAAAAATCCAAAAACTATTTTTTCGAAAAAATTTTTGGTTTATATTTTTTCAAATGCAAAGCAGCTCCTGCATAAAAATTTTGGTTAAAATCGTTAGAGCCGTTGGTGAGAAATTCGAAAATCAAAAAAAAACGTTCTATGACTGGTACCCCTAATAACATTTCCCCCCAAATTTTTTTTTCACCAAAATATAGTCCATGTCCATAATATCACACTTAATTTTTTTTTATCAAAATCGTAAGAGCCGTTTTCGAGATAAATAAGATTTTGCATTACGGGTGTATGGGGGGTACCCTTAGTTTTGGAGCTAAAAAAAAAATTTCAATTTTTCCTCTAGGGAATCACCGAAGACCCTTAACTACCGAGTTTGAAGAAAATACCTCCGGTAGTTTAGGCTGTAGTTCGAGGTACAGACATACAGACAGACAGACGGAATTGTCGGACCCACTTTTTTCGTCTTCGCTATCATCGTAATGTCAACTTTGATCAAAATCTCGAGTTCGATTTTTTTTCCAAATGCAGAACTTGCCCTATAGTACCTATATCGCAAGTAAAAATTACAGAAAGGTAGCGTTTGCTAAAAAAATAAAATGCACGACTGGATCGCACGAACTTGCTCTTATGTAAAAGTACTTTGGAATTTAAGATACATTTTATAAATATAAAACATTGATTTAATGAGATAATAATGTTCAAATGCATAAAATTGCTAAAAAAAAATTTCAATTTCCCCTTTAGGGAATCACCGAAGACCCTTAACTACCGAGATTGAAAGAAATAGGTTCAGTGGTTTAGGCTGTAGTGAGAGGTACAAACATACAGACACACTGAAACATGTTTTTGTGTACTAAATTTTTCTTAAAATTTTTATAAAAAAATTATTATGCAAATTGTTAGTATTTAATAACATAAATTTTAAAACGTAATTTAAAAATTTAATCCTGTATTGGTTTTCAAGATATTGAATTTTCAAAAAAAAAAATTGTATTATTTTCTTAAAAATCCAAAAACTATTTTTTCGAAAAGAATTTTAGTTTATATTTTTTAAAATGCAAAGCAGCTCCTGCATAAAAATTTTGGTTAAAATCGTTAGAGTCGTTGGTGAGAAATTCGAAAATCAAAAAAACGGTTCTATGACAGGTACCCCTAATAACATTTCCCCCAAATTTTTTTCTGACCAAAACATAGTCCCTGCCCGTTATATCACACCTAATTTTTTTTATCAAAATCGTTAGAGCCGTTTTCGAGATAAATAAGATTTTGCATTACGGGTGTATGGGGGGTACCGTTAGTTTTGGAGCTAAAAAAAAATTTCACTTTCCCCTCTAGGGAATCACCGAAGACGCTTAAGTACCGAGTTTGAAGAAAATACCTCCAGTAGTTTAGGCTCTAGTTCGAGGTACAGACATACAGACATACAGACAGACAGACAGACAGACGGAATTACCGGACCCACTTTTTTCGTCTTCGCTATCATCGTAATGTCAACTTTGATCAATATCTCGAGTTCGATTTTTTTTCCAAATGCAGAACTTGCCCTATAGTACCTACATATATCGCAAGTAAAAAAAACGATGACAGTGGAGGCATATACTCCGAAAGATTAAATCTTTTTGTCTCTCTTCTTTTCGTCTTCCCAATCACTGTAGCGTGTTCCAGGCAGAACTTCTAGCAATCAAAGAAGTCCTCTCTTGGCTCAAAGAAAACGTGATATCAACTTCTGATATACGCATCTTCTCAGACAGTCAAGCTGCCATAGAGTTGTCTCCACATACTCACTAACAGCCCAAAATTGTCGATCATCTCCGGTGGAGATGGCAAAACATTCACCTAATATGGGTGCCGGGTGATAGAGACATTCCAGGTAACTGTAAGGCCGACGAACTTGCGAAAAATGAAACAATCTTACCTTTGTCGGATAGCAAATCTGGCATGTATACCTCTACATTAGACTGGGCCAAAAAAATTGACTATTTTTTTTTTTGAAAGATATATCGAGAATATCATTCAGAATGACAAAAAAAAATTTTCGTAAAAGTTTGAGCCCTTAATATCAATTTTAAGAGGTCTATCATCGCTAATTTTGATTTTTAGTCATAATTTCATGTTTTGCGTCAGAACTGACAAAACATTGAAGTAAAAAAAATTCATTTTGACTTACTTTTATATAAAATTAAATTCCCTACAAAAAAGGTCTAATTGAAAATTTTCGTCAGACAAGCCGTTTTTGAGTAATTAAGCTTAATAAATTGTTATTTTTCTTCGATTTTACTTTTTTAATTTGGAATTTTGTAACTAACGAATCAATGAATATCTCAAAATGATCACAATGGATTTTTAAAGGAAATTTAATGCTCTACAAAAAAGGTCTCTTAATATTTTTGTCTAAATTTAATTCTTCAAAAGTTATTCACAATTAAAATTGAAAAAAAATTGAAATTTCAAGTTTTTCTTTCTTAACTCAATTTTTTTTTACTTAAAGGAACAAATTGACTTTTTTGAACATTATTAATCATCATTCATCGAAAATCTCTTAATATTCACCATTATTCTAACAATATTATTACAAAAATATATAAATTTAACAATAAATATGAATTTATTTTTGCCTAATTGATCATTTCTCAACAAAAACATGGTTCTACTATCTTAAAGAAATTTTTGAGTAAACAATTATTTAATTTCGCTGTTGAAAATTATTTATTTATAATATTTCATACATTTGTGAATTTTTATGTTATTAATATACACGAATTTACATCGATAAATAACATTTCCTCCCTTAACCCTCGATTTTGATTTGCTTTTCATCAACTTATTAAGCACTATACCGAATAAACGTATCCCCTCTTCTTTTAGTAACCACATTGTCTACTATGAGACCCAAACGAAAGAAAATGACGATGTAAATTCGTGTATATTAATAACATAAAAATTCACAAATGTATGAAATATTATAAATAAATAATTTTCAACAGCGAAATTAAATAATTGTTTACTCAAAAATTTCTTTAAGATAGTAGAACCATGTTTTTGTTGAGAAATGATCAATTAGGCAAAAATAAATTCATATTTATTGTTAAATTTATATATTTTTGTAATAATATTGTTAGAATAATGGTGAATATTAAGAGATTTTCGATGAATGATGATTAATAATGTTCAAAAAAGTCAATTTGTTCCTTTAAGTAAAAAAAAATTGAGTTAAGAAAGAAAAACTTGAAATTTCAATTTTTTTTCAATTTTAATTGTAAATAACTTTTGAAGAATTAAATTTAGACAAAAATATTAAGAGACCTTTTTTGTAGAGCATTAAATTTCCTTTAAAAATCCATTGTGATCATTTTGAGATATTCATTGATTCGTTAGTTACAAAATTCCAAATTAAAAAAGTAAAATCGAAGAAAAATAACAATTTATTAAGCTTAATTACTCAAAAACGGCTTGTCTGACGAAAATTTTCAATTAGACCTTTTTTGTAGGGAATTTAATTTTATATAAAAGTAAGTCAAAATGAATTTTTTTTACTTCAATGTTTTGTCAGTTCTGACGCAAAACATGAAATTATGACTAAAAATCAAAATTAGCGATGATAGACCTCTTAAAATTGATATTAAGGGCTTAAACTTTTACGAAAATTTTTTTTTGTCATTCTGAATGATATTCTCGATATATCTTTCAAAAAAAAAAATAGTCAATTTTTTTGGCCCAGCCTACTCTACATACTTGTAAGCTTATATCATTAAGAAAGCGAACCATAGATGGACCAGCACCCCAACTTGCCAGTCTACAAAACAAATTTGGCAACTAATTTCTATTGGTAGATTGCACATTTACTCCGTTATAGGTGTCCTAACTGGACACTGTCTAAAAGGTAGACATGCTTTTCGACTTGGAGTTCCTGCAAATGATTTTTGCAGAAGCTGCATGGATTAAGAAGAAGAGGAGTCAGTTTCTCACCTTCTATGTTCTTGTCCTGCCCTAGCACAAAGACGTAGACTCCATTTGGGGGACTTCTACTATAATAATCCTAATGATCTAAGAAATTCTGACATTCACTGTCTCAAACGCTTCATTGCTAGCTCCAAATAGTTTAACGAGTAGGGGTGATTTTTGGAATCCTGTGGTATCACAGAGGACCAAATATTGGTCTAAGTGTGTTTGCCTTTCCGGCCAGCAGTCACCTAAACCTGACCTAACCTAAGCATTTGCCAAATAGTACAGAGAGAGCAAGAGAGAACTACGAGATGTAGACTTTCCCTATCATCAAAATGTCAAGTGTGGTAGAAATCTTGAGTTCTTTTTCATTGAATGTGTTTTGGGACCCTTAAACATTCAGGTACTTACTCATTGAATTTGAAAAAGCAACCTTATCTTCCTGACTATATTATGAAGAAGACCCATTTTATTCTATTCTATATATTAACCTTGACAACGTTTTCGAAAATGACTTTTTTAAGACGTACCCTGCAGCGAACTAACAATCAAAAGATATCCTGAAGCGGGCATTTTCTCTTTTCGTCAGTCAAAGATTATATTTTTTATTGAGCAGATGTTTTTTTTGTTTCTCTAAAATCTACGCACATTGCAGTAAAAGAACAAAAACAATAAGAATTCGAAAAATGTACGCGAAGACAAGACACTACCTAGTTGTTGTAGTTGTTGGCGTATAAATACTCGGAAAGATCTAAATTTTCTAAAGCGTAAAAAAACAGGATGCCTATATATTGCCTATAGCTATACCTACCCTGTTGATAGAACAAAGTCCCTACAAATCCGACCTGATAAGAGAAAGGTGTGTGTGCAACAGGCTGTGCGTCCAGCAATATAGATAATAATCGGCAGACCGATATTTAGGATGACTCGCTTAAGCTATTGTGTGAGTCCTTTTAGGTACCTGAAAAAAAATAATGCTTAGAAATTCAGATGCCACATTGTAGTAGGTGTAGAAGACCGACCGTAGACAATTTCATGGCCCTGAGCAAGAGACAGATATGTATCTTAGAATTCAAAATGGAGACATAGAAATTTTGAGAATAGAACCTTAAACTACCTGATGGAAGCATTGCCAAATGCAGCAACAGTTGGTTTTCTTGTGGTGCGCGTTATTTGTACAAACGCAAGCTGTTTGTCTGTTTTTTGCTAAAAGTATGTAGATATAAGGATACACCGCACATGCTGATGCGTTGGTGCCAGACGCCAGATTTGATTGTTATCTACATGCAATTCCATTGCTTTCAATTGGTAGCCTTGTTAAAGTGGTGCGTCAGGAGGGTGCAGATGGCTCTATTTGACATTTACATAGATGAGTGGTATTTTGACACTTTAAAAGAATTGCTGCATTATATGAAATTGAAAAGTGAATAAAAAAAAGTTTTTTTTTTAAACGACCTTGGCGGCTGATTTTTTATGTATCTACATGCAATAAAAGAAGGGACATTTATAATGTTAAAATAAAAATATATTTGAGAGAAAACAGCTCATTCTTGTGTACTGGCTGTCGACAGGAATTAAGGGGATCTGCAATTTTATGTCGAGTCTGATTATCTAAGATGAGAAGAACTTTTTATGACAAGACAAAAGACATACATACCTACTCTTGGAGGATTTGTTGCTTCCTCCTTGAGGTGGCATCAAGGTTCAAAATTATAAAATAAAACAAAATATTAAAAAGTAACGGACTTGGAGTATTAAATTTAACCAATGTTCTTAATCACATTTTAGTCATGTTTAAACCAACAGAGGAAAATTTTTTGTACGATGTAAAAACTATTTTAGTATGATACTTATTTAAAAAGACAAATTTTGAAATTTTAATTGAGTTTAGTATTAATACTTTCGTTAACATTTTATTAAAGTTAAAAATCATAAACTAGCAATTTTATATTTCTTATCATCGTGCTAACTTCAAATAACTCTTTGATATTTACAAACGTCAAAAAAACGTCTGTTTACTCTGTTTTTTTTTTTTTTTTCTGCACGAGCTGACACTGTTTTAGGTGTGGTCAGGTGCAAGTTGATAAATAAACATCCTTAGTACGATACTAGTTACAAAATGTTTAAAATTAAGAAAGAGTTAGAAAACTATGTACTTTAAAGTTACAAAATTGTTATGTAGCATCATACTCGTATTAATGCCTGAACACAAGCCAGTTTAAAATTTTGCGCTATTAATTTCAATATTAAAGGGATAGGCCAGCCCTCAAAAATAAGGTTATATATACAATGAGGGGTATTATTTCTTTGTTTGTATGTATTTTATCTCTGCTACTATTGAACTGATTCTAAAAACGTTTTGCTTTATAAGAAAGCTATACACTATTCCTGAGCTTTGCGGGAAATCTATAGCTATGTAGTTAGAAACAATTTAAAACAAATGTCGATAAAAATGTTATTGAAATCAATTCCTTAAGAAGTTGTATGGCTTAGACAAATTAAGCACTTTAAAGAAAAACTAAACCTATGCTTATCTTTATTTCTTATAATCTTGCACAAATAAAAGGGATCATGACTACCTTTAAAATGTTTAAGTACAGTGCGAGCGTTTTATGAAAGTTGGAGAAAATTTAAAAGGAGATACCGATGCACATTGGTTTTAAATGTCTGTGTATTATAATTGGAGGGAAATACAGAGTCGGGCAAATAATTTCACATCCTCATCTGATGGTCACTCTCTAGCGCTAGTATTACGGTTTAATTTCTTAAAGGAATAAATAACTTATTTAACTGAAATTTAGAAATATTACTCTCTTGCAATAATCGAACATTTTGTAAATATTCATTTTGTTTTCTAGTAAGTAAATTTTTATTATTATACAATATATGTATATGTATAAACTAAAAGAATATAATTCTTACTGTGCTCCCCATATTTTTTTTTGGAAAAATAAAAAAAAATATTAAACTGGTTATTTCACTAGAACACAGCTTATAAAAATAATGGTTAAATAATGAAAGACAAGAAACATTGTGGCGGTGCTCGAGAGATTCAAATACTTCTGTTATACTTCTATCACCTATCAATTTTTAATTTTATATAGTATCCAACAGACTCAAGTGGGTTATTGGAGCAGCTGCCCAAATATGGGAATTATACTCAAGCTTTGGACGAATATAACTCTTATAAATTACAGCCAGGGCAGAAGGGGTGAAAAATTTCTTGCAATTTCGAAGGAAAGGTACGCACTTACCAGCGTTTTAGGCAACGTCGAATATGAGGTCATTCCACACAAGGTGCTCTGTGATACCCAACACGAGAACTTAGAGCTGTTCGGTTCCCTCAATGCAAGTAGTCATCATGGATAGCGACTTGGGGTGTGGGTTTCGCTTTAACTCATACAGAAGACAGCATTAAGTTTTTGAGGATTAAATTCTACGTGGTTAATGGTTCCCCCATTTGACAATGCTATCGAGATCAGAATTAAATGAACCCAGACTAATGAATTGATAGCAGCGTTGCCGCAGAGTGCCCGATCGGGCCATTTGGCCCCCTGTTTTATATTTTGGCCCTTTGCCTGGGCCAATTAGAAATGGCCCCAAATCTAAATTTTAGAAGATTAAATATCACATCAATGTATAAGTGCGCAGAATACGCAATAATAAATATACCAAACAAAGTTTTCGCCTTTCCTCAGGAAATCTCCAATTTTTTGAAGCACAGTCTGAGAAGGTAGGACGAACTAAAAGTTTTTCAAGAATATTTTGAACTACAAAAAAAATGAAAAAATTAGTCGCAACTCGATGGTTGTCTTTTTATGAAGTGGTAAATTATTTTATACAAAACTGGAAAGCTCTTAAACTTTATTTTGTATTAGTGTCTTTTGATGATAAAAACCCCAAGGAAATATTCATTTAAAAAATTTGAACAACACATTGTACAAAATTTATTTTTACTTTCTTAATTATGCTTTAAAAATAATAACCGATTTAAATAAAAGCTTTCAAAGTGCAGCACCAAACATACATTTGTTGGTTAGCGAAGTCTCTAAAAAATATAAAATTATTTTAAAAAACTTTTTGAAAGATGATTACTTAAAAACTTTAAGTAATATTAGTGAAGTCGAATTCAATCCGTTCTGTTTAAAACCTCGTGTTGAGATATATATTATGGGTTTCGGATTTGATGAACTATTTTAAATTTTAAATGAAAACGAAAAAGAAAGTTTTTTATAGTCAGTTCAAAACTATTTTACAAAACTTTATAAACAATTAAAAAGTAGATAAAATGTGTATAACAATTTGTTAAAAACTTTTCAAATTTTAGATGTTAATTATTTTAATCAACAAAGTGACAATTTTAGATTAATTTCTGATCACTTGACAATACTGTTAATAAAATTTCCAAACTTATTCTGCCCTGAAAACATAATGGCTGAAGAGCAACAAAACTGTTTAGAAAAACTAAATGAGGAAGATCACGATATTGACGCTGTTAACTGGAGGGTTCAGTTGAACGAAATGAAAAATTCTGCTGGTGATCATTTATTTAAAAATATTTCTTCTTTGCAATTTATTTATTGAGTTTTTCACATAGCATAAAAACTTATAATCGAAATAGGCTATCGTATGAAATTATTCACTCGTTAACGAGCCTTAAAAATTTTATGCAGGGCAACTTGAAATTTTATTCCGAAATCAGATCTTGTAAAACGAATTTAAGATACAAAATGTGATCAATTTAGAATATTATTAAATTTTAAGATATTTTTATTTATTTTTGATAAGTGGCTAAAATCCATAAGATGTCTGTGAATTAAAAATAGGTATACCTGTGATTTTTTTAAATTTTTTTTGTAAACTAAATAGATTTAAGAAATTTAATGCATTAAATAAATAAAAAAGAATAAATACAAATATTAATAAATTATAGTTTAATGTTTTAAGGACGGATTTGTAAGTAAAATATTTGGCCCCAACTTTTGTCAAATGGCCCTCAAAAAATTTCGAAATAGCTCTCTCTGCTTTTTCCTTCGCGACAACACACTGGTTGATAGGTTGAATTCGAAGTTTTTCAAATTGCCTTTTGTAGCTCCTGATCTTAACCATTTTTATAATTCCGTATTGATCAGATTAAGATTTTTGTCATCCCCAAAAAGCAAAATTGTAACATGTCAGATTATTACCCATATCAATTTTTCTCTCAAAAATTAAAAAAAAAAGATTTTAAACTTAGATAGAAAAGTATATAACTGGCAATTATTTTTTGAATAATTAACAATCGTGTTTTCTCCTTTGATGAAATAATGAAAGAGTTAGACAGGAAAGAACCTGACTTCCTAAAGTAAGACGAAATTTCAATTTTTTTAAATATTCGTAGAGTTCTTCTTGAATGGGTGATTTGATTAAAACATGATAGGTTTGAAACAGTCGATAATGATCGAACTTTTTCCGGGAACTGATAACTGAATACTTTTCCAAGTTTAAAATTAATAAACTCAAAAATTTAATACGTAAACACTGCTAAAAACATTAGCCCAATTTTTGACCCTACTATACACTGAAAATAAATTCCTAGGTAATATTGACAAAAACGTTTTGTTGACCTTTAACAAAACAATTTTATCGTTCTGATAAAATTTTTGTCAATACGAAAGAATGATTTTGTTGATTTCACAAAATTTTTATAATCCAGCATGATTTTTTGTCAGTTTAACAAAATATGCACTACAAATAATATTGTCGGTTTAACAAACCAAGTTTTGTTAATATAACAAAATAAAACAGAGATTTTTATCACATCGACAAACTTTTTTGTGATGTTAACAAAATGTTTGTTGTATCTACAAAAAATCTGTTTTGTAAATGTTTGTCAATATCACAAAGTTTTTGTTAATTTGTTTTTGTCAATTTAACAAAAAATGAAAACATTTTTGTTAAAATGACAAATATTTTGTTTTGGGGTTGAATTATTTTGTAATATTGATAAAATAATATTATCAGATAGATAAAACTATTTTGTAAGGAAACCAAAAAATTTCTTTTGTGTATGGTATAGTTCACACTTGCTTTTTGTTAAAAAATCGATGTAATATTAACTGAACTTAACAAAAATTGCGTATTGTCCATACGCCCTCACAGATGGTTGCATGTGAGATCGTAGGGACGAAACGCCAATTTTTGTGGACTTAAATCCCAAAAAAAAATATTTTGACAAAATTGATTTTGTTTTTTTGTGGATTCAACAAAAGAAATTTGTAAGATTGACAAAATATTTTGTTGAATTGA
Source organism: Chrysotoxum bicinctum (assembly GCA_911387755.1). Classification (NCBI taxonomy): domain Eukaryota; kingdom Metazoa; phylum Arthropoda; class Insecta; order Diptera; family Syrphidae; genus Chrysotoxum; species Chrysotoxum bicinctum. The sequence goes on from OU426988.1 coordinate 33,684,047, forward strand.
CAAAATATTTTATTAATTTAAAAAAATATAACAAGAAATTTTTGTTAATTTAACAAAATATTTTGTTAATGTAACAAAACAATTTTGTTGATTCAACAAAACAATTTTGTTAATTTAACAAAACAATTTTGTTAATTTAACAAAAAAAAATTTGTTAATCCGATAATAATAAAAAACAATAACACTAACAAAAAAATTGTTAATACAACAAAAGAATTGTTAATATGACAAATTAATTTTGTAAATTCTACGAAATTTTGTCATATTGACAAAAAATTTTTGTTATTTCAACAAATTTATTTGTTAGCATAACAAAATAATTTTGTGGATACAACAAAATATTTTTTGTTACCTCAACAAAATTCTATAATTTTTGTCAATTTGACAAAACTTTTTGCTGGACGTATATTGACAAAATTTTTGTTAAATCAACCTAGATTTTTATCATATATACCTAGATAATATTTTCAGTGTAGCGTGGAATGGCCATGTACATAACCACAAACTTTGGGACAATTTATGGCACGCAATGAGCTATTTGGGGTAAAGTCATCTAGTCATTTTGACGACCTACGACCAAGCTCATACTTGCAACTATTATTGGTTTTGCGAATGTTACAGTATCGCTGTGGAAATTTTTGCGAAGGAGACGGAGATTGATATATTTTCAACGTGAAAAGAAAAGATATATTTTTCGTATTCAAGATAAATTTTCCGGGGTTCTTTTGATATTGTGCTCAAAAAATGTATTTCCATAATCTATATTTTCGAAATAATGCAAACTTGTCAAGCTACATTTACAACCTTGTCTTTCCTGTATATTAAAAATTTTGTACTTTTCCTAACAACGTAAATAATTAACGAAAATCTTTTCTAACAAAAAACTTCAAACCACACCAGATTCATTATTAAAACAAATGTTCCACATACGCCAACGAACATTTCTGCAGTAAACTTAACAAAAACCATTGGCGCAAAATTTTAAACAGTCTATATTATTAAGGTATTAGTATGATACTACTTAACAATTTGCTAACTTTATAGTGGTTTACTAACTCATTCTTAATTTTAAACATTTTCTAACTAGTATCGTACTAAAACAATTTACTTAATAAATTGCTTCTGAACACCCCTAAAACAATGACATTTCGTGTAAAAAAGTAAGTACACGAACCTTTTTTGATGTTTGCAAATGTCAGAGTCATATGAAGCTAGCACAATACTAAAATAATAAAGTAGGTATTCGGTGATTTTAACTTCAATAAAAGGGTAGAGAAAATATGATGCTATACAGCTTTGCCGCCAAAAAAAAAAAATTTCGTGCCATTTGTGACATTTTCGTGCCATATGAAAAAAAAACTCAAGTTTTTCTTTAAAAATAAACTTTAATTAAATACTATTACAAACAAATAACAAACAAAATATCAGTTCCTTTATTCATGTATAGGTATTTTCCAGAAACAGGAGTTTTTGGCAAGTTCATAATAAGTAATAAGTTTGTATTATTTAACTAAATATTTCACATCACATGATGAGTACCTATTATAATTATTAAAAAATATAAAAAGACGTAATAAAGCTTTGTTATAATAAGTTAAACAAATAAATTAGCTGGAGGTTTGAAATTTTGCCAATTATTAGGCTTAATAATTTCATTATATGACATTATAGCATTAATTGTTTTGTATATGACAGTCTGTTTTTGTTTATTGTTTTAATATTATTTGGCCTTGAAAACACTCGCTCTGCTGAGGCAAACTAAGAAGAATCAACATAAATTTTGAAATATTAATGAACATTCCTTCGTCAATATTGTTATTTAATTTGTACAACTTAACCTAGAACGTTTTGGAATCTTCAAGAAAAATACTTTCGGCTAGTCCAATCTGAAATTTTTTTCTTATTTCGCCAAGAGAAAATTCTGATACCAAAATATTGAAGTGTGGCAAAATACTTTGTATGTTTGGATTATTTTTTAAAAAGGTTGGGTCAATTATCTTAAGCGCATTTAGGTAAAATAATGAAAAAAAACGTGCCATATTAAAACTTTTCGTGCCACAGTGCCACGAGAAAATTTCCGTGTCAAAATGGCACGATCGTGCCACATCGGCAATGCTGATGCTATATTCGATTAAAATTTGCAAATTCGTTGTTTTAAACTAGTATCATATTAAACCAACTTTAGCATCGTACTAATTCAATTAAAATTTTGCGCCATTATTATTATTTCTGAGACTTTTGGGTTTTCACGACCATGTCCTCATTATACAGAAAAAAACTTCTTGATGAATTTAGGAATTTATCTATCTATGCGTGTGACACAATTTTTCATTTTAATTACAAAAATTATAGGCTGACAGTTTTTTCGAACTAAAAAATTGAATTTCATACATTTATGTTGCCAAGTAAACATTAAACAAAAAGTAGATAATTTAATATTTGTTTTTATATATAATATAAAGTTAAAGAAATTCTTAGAATTTTTATTTCAAATTTGCAAAAAACTACAAAATTTCCTCAAGGCTAAGCTTCAAAATTAAAGATTCCACATAGTTAAATTAATTTGGTTTCTTCCAAAAATACTTCCCATTGACTCATCAATAAAAAACTCAAACTGACAATTTCAAACACATAAATCAAATTGGTTAAATGATATGCAATTTCAATCCATGCACGTACTTCATGTTTCCAGATGTCACATTAGCTCATTAGCGAGTCTGAAAATGCAATCAATGTATTGAGAACATTCGCACTGAATTTAAAAGTACTCGTTTCAAAGTCGTACTCTATTTCATGCAAAATATTAAGACTCTTCTAATGAATGCTCCAAAGGATGTGATGCCTATTAAGTTGAACAAAGTAATCCCATGATCGGTTGATCGTATTTTAATAGTCAAATTAAATCAAATACTTCCATGCATGACACCCAAGTACACAAGAGATGCGCACGAAGAAAAAGTAATACAAATTAAAAAAAAAACAGTATGTCGTCGCGCAATATCGGTAATTCGTGAGAATGAGTTTATACCGCCGACATCATTTTGAAGAATCGAAAATTATCAAAACCAATCACGTCCCCCTTTTTTGGGAGATATAAATTCTTCAGTCTCATGTATAATAATGCGGTTCCACCTATAGTGACATAGAAATAATTAAAACCCCATAAAGCCCCATTCACAATCCAAATATGCACAAAGTTTGAGCCATGAGTAACAATATCACCATAGAAAATATCCAAAAATCGGTGATGTTGTCCAGACCAATTAAATTCACACCCAAAACGAAACATGAAAATTGAAAATAAAAACGAAGTTTTTTGGGGAATTTGAGAGCATTTTAAACATTGATTTGTGTTCATGACCCAAGCGTGGTCTTAACTTTCTTCAAATCTTGGTGATGGGATTCCATTGTCTGGCTAATTTACGTTGCTGGGCATTCAAATCACGCTTCAAGCTCGTAAGTCGTAACATTTTCGGTGAAGACTAATTTACATGTTCACAGAATCTGCCATTCGATTCTTAATCAAACAAGCTAAGTTACTGTGTAGTTAGAGGGAGTACATTTATTTCTTTTTTAAGAATTGTAAAAAGTGCTCGCCTTATGAATTCTTTTTACTGGTTTCCACGATAAGACGATTCTTGGCTGGTATTCCATCACTCCAGATAATTTAAATGCAAAATGTGGATCGAGTTCTTTTCTTGGTTCAATAATATTCTGTTCAGCATTCAAAATGAGATCTATTTGGTGGAATTGGAAGCAAGACGTAAAAAAAAAGATTCACACCTTTTTCAAGACTAAATATTCTTTGATTTATGAGAAAACGAGCCATTTATTGGGCACATGGCATACGCAACACATGCCATGATTTCCTGGTAAATTTTTTGTACTTTTTGTATAAACGTTAATGTGTGGAATAAGTAAGACGTATGGATTTTTTTTGTCAATTGAGTACCTCTAATTTCTGCATTTCCAAGTAGCATCAAATAATCAGTGATTTGTTTGCTATTTTCTTTTTGGCAACACTGGTTTTGATAGCTCACGCACAGGGGCGAACGCAGAAAAAAATTTCGGGGGGGGGGGGGGGGGGGTTTCAAAAAAATATGAGATTTTCATAAATAAATTATTTCCGGAATTTATTAATACGTGAAATCATATCTTGTTGTACTTTTGCGATCATACGAAAAAGAGCGACCCTGCTCACGCACGTTTCGTGTTTTGTTTCACTGTTAAACATCTTCAGTTTGGTCTATAATTTAACTTTAACTATGTATCGTCTTACCAACGAACAACGCTTGCAAATTATTGAATTTTATTATCAAAATGCGTGCTCTGTTAAGAAAGTTCATCGCGCGCTTCTTCCATTTTATAGTCAGTTTAATCGACCTTCTGAGGCGGCTATTCGGGCTATTGTTAATTAAACCACCAACACGCTTACGTAGAGTGTGAACTGAAGAAAATATCGTGATCAGGGAGGACACGGCCAAAACGTAAAGTAAAGTAATTGAGATAATGTTCTCTTTTGCTCGGTGTTTTGGTTTTAGCAATCTTGGATAAATGATGTTAAAAATAAATACTTAATCTTTGAGATTAAGGAAGATTGCATAGGACTATCGTTCCTAATTTGCTGTAAGGCGAATAAGGACTATTAAAAGGGTGCACACTCCTAGGTGTTGGTTACTAGTTCGATCGATTGCTGGGTGTCTGTATCCTAGGGTTGACAGGCCCTGAGTTTTGCAGTAACTCATTTGTAAGTGACCTCATGGTTCCGAAGCTCCACCGGAACCTATATTCTGGCACCATGAGAGATAGTGCAGAATAAAAAGTACTGAAGAGCGTCATAAGAACGTGTCTTTACATGCTGCAACATGTCACAGCATTGCTACTGATACGGCTTCTGCCGTGGTTACGGCCAACGCTAGTAAGCTAGTGCGCTAGTTCGCGCTAGTAAGCTAGTAAATCTAATGTTTGGATAATTCATAACGTGGTCATAGATCACGCTAGTTACTTTAACGCTAGTAAAAGAGTGCGCGCTAGTCCTTGCTAGTAAGCTAGTAGATCAAAACTCATTTGATTTTCAAGCTTACTAGCGCGAAGTGTTTTAATTTTTGTCGGAATGGACATCCAATTATTGGCAAGTGAAGTAAAAAAAGGGAAGGTCCAATAACTACAAAAATAGAAAAAACTATAAAAAAAAGCAGGGAACGAAATCGGATTAATAATAATAATAATAAATACAAGTTATTTATTCATATATTGAGTTTTTTTTTTTTATTTTTAACAAAGGCATGCAAAACATAATATTAGATTCTGCAATCAATTTTTGTATTCATTGTTTAAATAAAAATATTCCATATAAATATTGCGAGTATTGTTTGTTGCGAAGCTGTAATTTTTAGCAGAAGTTGAGGCTACAGATTCGGCAGCTGGACTTTGTCTATGAACATTCAATAAAAGACATCTGTTTACGCCTTCAATATGGATGATAATATTATGCAATAAACAAACGGTCTTAGCGATAACCTTTGCTACGTCAACACTTGTTTCTTTCTCTTTTGTTAATACATATATGCCACTTTCCAGTATTCAATAACTCTACTTTTTTTTGTATAATGTTCATTGAAAACTCGCTTCATCTCCTAATAAGACAAAAGGGATGCAACCTACACAATTCGGAGATCCCCACCGGGTATAAAATTTATTTGCAAATTCCTTTAATTGCTTTCCACATGGACGTGGAAATGTTTTTTTAACAAATCTGTTCCAAATTGCTGCGCAAACAACACATTTTTAACAATAGCGGAAATTGTGCTCTGTACCATTCTGTAGCTGAACGCCAAACTTCAATACGATGCGCCAGTAACTAGATATCTTCAAAGGTATTAAAGATGTTAAATTTAAAATTATACATTTTTTAGGAAAACTGAAAACGAGTCCTTTTGATGGGTATAAATATCTGAGCTTACTGACTAATTATGATAAAATTGATGTAATCGATACAGATAACATATTAAGAGAAATAGTTTACGAAAAAAATTTTACTTATTTTTTTTTTAGGAATTATATTTAATTTTTTGTATAACTACTTTATTGTTAACTTATAAATGGGCACAATAGATCGCCAGGTCGCAGTACAACTTATAAATACGTTTAACAAAATTTCTAAGAATTCATATTTATTTTTGTATGCTTTAAAAGCCCTTTGTGACATAAATTGAGCTTTGGTTTTAAATCAAACATGACTTGCTTGCTGGACTTTAGCATAACCTTTGAGCATAAATTGGTTGAGCCAATACTTTAAATTAAGATGCTTCAAAAGAAAATGTATAACTCGTATATACAAAACATGCATGTATATTTTCTGTAAATTTGACTACATAAAAGCGATATAAATATAGCATTAAAAAGCCTTTTTTGATATTCTTATCAAATTATTCACACTCGTTAATGTAGAAAATACCTCCTAATAATACAACACCTACTTATAACACTACTCAACAGATTTTTTGGGACCATCAGACTACACTTTTGGCAAAAAACTCGTTATAGACTTCCGAAAGTAGTAATATTCTTCCTAAATATTCATAAAAGATTTTTTTTAAATGTTTAATTCCTTTCGGAGAATTGACAAAAACGGTAGTTTTGAACTTTTAGCTCTGTATACATATCTCAGTGATGGAACAATTCTTAAGATCTTAATTTAAATCCACAAGCTAAACATATTTTGCTTACCGCACCGCAGGGTTATGAAAAGTCTTTCTGTAGATATAATCGATAGTTTCGCTTCTTGAGTTTGAATGATTGGATCTATTTCTTTCAAAATGTAGTCAAAAGTTTTTGTGGTTATTATGTGGTACTCAAAAAACTTTTGTTCGTCCTTCCTCAAACATTCATATAAACGGTGAAACTCGCCATGCTTCCAGCCAGCCCAGCGGTCAGAAAAAGTACGATGTGGTGGTTCCTTGTTTTTATAAAACAATCTCGAATTCTTTTCGTGAAAGTGACATTTTTTAAGACATAAAGAACCGATTGATATTAAAACCGACCTCACGCCACTTTCAAATTAGTACCATTTGAAGGTTTTTCAAATGTCTTCAACAAGTTTATATGTAAGTAAATAAATTATATAAATTGTCCACTCTTTTCTCTTCTCAAATGAATAACCTGATGATGCTCTCAAAATAAACAATACGATGAAACATCAACTAGTGCAAGTGGAACTAGCGTGAAAAAACGTCCACGATTTTCTTTCTAGCATGGGCTAGAGCACTAGCTTACTAGCGTTGGCCGTAACCACGACCTTCGGCTATATTAGAGCTCATGGTCAGCGCTCAATCTAACTCCCACCGTGGAATTAAGTCGTAAAGACAGGTGTCCACGTGAAACACATTTAGGTTCTGAGGAAAATATCGCAGCTGTATTGGCCAGTGTTAGTGATGGCAGTGAATTATCGATTCGCAACAATTGGGTCTCTGTTACTCCACTACGTGGAAAATTTTGCGGAAGGGTTTAGGTCTGAAGACTTTCAAAATACAGCTGTTGCAAAAATTGAAGCCGAACGACCTACCACAACGCCAAATTTTTGGTGAATGAGCTCTTGAAAAGTTGGCCGAAGTTTCACTTTTTTATCGAAAAATTGTGTTCAGCGACGAAGCTAATTTCTGGTTGAATGGAGACGTGAACAAGCAAAACTACCGTATTTGGAGTGAAGAGCAGCCAGAAGCATTCCAAGGGCATTCAATACATCCAGAAAAAGTCACTATTTGGTGCGGATTATGGGCTGGCGGAATCATTGGGCCGTATTTCTTCAAAGATGATGCGAATCGCAACGTTACTATGAATGGTGAGCGCTACCGTGCGATGATAACAAACTTTTTTTTGTCCAAAATGGAAGAGCTTGACTTGCATGACATGTGGTTTCAATATGACAGTGCCACACGCCACACAGCACGCGTAACAATGGACCAATTGAGAGGCGAGTTCGGTGAACAGTTTATTTTACGCTTGGTCAATTGGCCGCCAAGATCGTGCGATTTAACGCCTCTAGACTATTTTTTGTGGGGTTATGTTAGGCTTATGTCTAAAGCGACAAGCCCGCTTCGATTGACGCACTGGAAGCCAACATTGAAGCATTTACCGGTTGAAATGTTAGAAAGAGTATGCCAAAATCTGACTAAGTGGATGAGCTACTTGAGGCGCAGCCGCGGCCAACAGTTTCATGAAATAATCTTCAAACATTAAATTATATCGACCGTACTATCGATTTAATTAATGATTTCATGCATTTTTTCTGAATTTTATATTTTTTTTTTAATTTCCGATAGCTCTTAAAAAATTACTTGTTATTATTCTCTTTATGCTCTGGTGGTATGTTTGCTTTGTACTAAATTAATACGCATCGAGTTTTCAAAGTTAGCTATTCCATTAGATTTCTGAAACTTATTTGAAGTTTGCGTATCAACTCTTTTATATTCATAGAAAGAATTTAAATAAATCTTCTCTTCACAAATTTACGGGTAAAAGCCTTGTCAAAATTTTGGAAATTTAGAATTCTGCATATGCCATTTCCCAAATTTCAAGTTTTTCAATTCATTTTTCATTTGCTAGATATTGCAAAGTACGTGATAGACATACAACTATGTTGTCTTACACAAAACTCTTCACATACAACTCTTTGACTGTGACTTTCAATGAAATACTTATTGAAAACATTTTTTGATTGTCGTTCTCTACAGGTATTAGACCGCCTGTTGCACGCTTTATATATGTATAACTATTATAATTTAAAATAAATCCGATTGGATGTTACAATTCAAAGGAAGAAAAAAAAACACGCACCTTTTCTTTTTTTTTCAAATTAAAAAAAGAAATAAAATTAAAGAACACCTTCCCATTTGCATGTTTAAAAGAAATAAGGAGAATTATAAAGGAAGCACGTTTCACCTGAGAAAGGTGCACAGAGAAAAATAATTGTTTTTTTTTTTTGATCCTTTGGCTTCTTCAATCGATGGCGACTCGAATGCAGCAGGTAAGAGTTAGTGTTTTTTTTTTATAAGAAAAAAGAGTTTGACGGTGCGAAAGGTTGGATTGGCATGGTATCAATCGAAAAGGGTGATGATATTATATCGTATCGTTTTTATTTTTTGTATCCTTTTTCCCAAAATTGTTCCCACTAAATCAAAGGATGTGGCATCTTCAATTCTTTGGCATGTAAACGCACGCACACACATAGAAACCAATATGACCCTTTTGATGTAGTTTTAGTATCTTTCTGTTCGATACAGATGTGGCCAAGTTACAGTCCAGAAGGACTTCTCAATCCTCAAGGATAGAATTGAATTTAAAAAGGATTTCGGGAAATGATTATTAACATTTTAACTGAGGGCTTAACACCTGGCACAAATGCAACTCTGTCCAGTGATATGAGTTGGCGCATTATTTTATTGCCTGCCATATCAGAGAAGGGGTTATCTTTATTGCTGTTCATCTGTATCCTTTGGTAATTAAGCTGTTACGTGAGGTTAGGACAGTTGCAGTTGAAGTTCCAGTTGTTTCGTTGTTGTAAATTCATATATGTAGTCTGCCGTCCTTCAGATGTCAACAGTCATATATATTTTTTAAAATATAATATACCCACAGCCAATGTACAGTTTTACTTTTAATTTTAGCATCAGGACTAAAATTGGGACCGAACAAAAAATAAGATCACTTAAGTAAAGCATGTGCGTTTTTGGAAAATATAATTAAAAAATCCTTGTAGGCGTATGACACGTGTTATACTATATACACACAGGATGTCTATTGGAAAAAAGGACCAGGTGGCTTTTCTTTTTTTAATGATCGTCCCTAAAGCATAATGCACGCACGAGAAAACAGATAATCCCTAGGAAGAATAATAAGAAATGCTACAGGTCTGTAAGTAGGTAGGTACCGAAAATGCTTTTTTTTTAGGAAAAGAAAAAGAAATAATTCTTTTTCAAATACAGATGGCTGGTATGGGTACATATTTTTTTTTTTTTCATTTCGTTTGAAAAAAATAATGGTGTCTGTTGTAGTTGGCTTGGCATTGATGTCCTAGGCGTCTATTGTTCGGCTAACCTTACTGAAAAACCTGCCGGCTGAGTGGGATTGTACAAAAGATACTTGTTGAATAGTTTTGCAACGTACCGAGGGCAGAAAATTAATGTTAATATCTTTCGATTTATACTTTATTAAAAAATAAATAAAAAAAACAAAATAAAATATATAGAAAATATACCGTATATATATTTAAATATATGTTTATGTTAAAAGTACTTTATATAAAAATAATTGGTATGTGTTTGAATGTTGAATAAATCCAGCTAATAAAACCGCTATATCACTATTAATAAAAAGCATAAGTACATTAACACTAGCTTAAGGCTTTGAAAATCTACAACATCATATGAAAATCTAATATTATAGTTGACAAAAAGTAGAAAATTAAACAATACTTTTGAGAATTTAAACGAAAAATTATAAGTTTTCCTTTTCGTTCTGCCGTAAGCGTATACTGTTTGACGAGTGAAATTTATAAATTAAGCAGATTATTAAGTGAAGTTTGCACGATGTTATCGATCAGATGTGTGTGTGTTCGCACTCGTATGTGCGTCTGCCAACTTCTCTATTCTTTCCCACTCACTCTATTATAAATTCAAAATAGCTTTAGCCTTTAGAATCAATAATTCAACAAGTCCAATAATAGTGCTAAGTCTTTTAGTCGGCTGATATATTTCAGTAGTATTTAGAGTTTGTATTATAAAAAAAATCTTCATATCTACTATAAATATCAATCCAGCATTCCAGCCTTATATCCCAACCTAAGCGGTTCTACTAATTTATTAATTTAAAAAAAAAATCCGATTGTCTTCTTACACCAACAGGAAATAGTGAGCACGGTTTGCTCTCAACTTTCACCAAATCAACGGTAAGAGATAGAATCTCTTAGGCACTGCTACAATTTGCATAGCCAAAATCGCATATAACATCTAACTGGCAGTTTTTGGTGAGTACTGTATTGCACTTGGTAAATATTTTTGTATATATAACGCGGCTAATCCGAAAAATTTAAAAATGTCACTTACTCAGTTTGTGTCGAGACACTTTGCACTTTGGAAAAAGGCTACGAAGTTGACGTTATTACAACCGACTTCAGTAAAGAATTTGATAATATCAGCCACTAAATAATCTACATCAAATAATAAGTGTTAGGTTTCCCACCATCATTTATCAAATGAGTTAAATCATATTTAGAGCACCGAATACATAACGTTGTTTTCAAATGTGCTGTGTCCAATCCCATCTTTACCACCTCAGGTGTTCCTCAGGCCAGTAACCTTGGACCTATTTTATTTGTAGTAGACATTAGTAATGTAAGTTAAGGGTGGTTAAATTGTATGGGCCAATGTTGATTTTGAATAAAACACAAATTATTTAGGAAATTATTGTCATTTCTTTTTATTATGATAATATTGGTATGATTTAATTATGTATGGAACAAAATATCGGCCAAATGGCCCGCGACCTCCGCGGCACACCTCCATCTGATGGTCCAAATTTTCGATGACGCTGAGGCATAATTGAGGTTCTATGCCGTTAATGTGCCGAATTATCTCATCCCTTAGCTCTTGAATTGTTGCTGTCGACGTACACCTTTTCTTTCAAATAACCCCAAAGAAAGAAGTCCAACGATGTCAAATCACATGATCTTGGCGGCCAATTGACATCGCCACCACGTGAGATAACACGGCTATTGAATTTGTCGCGCAAAAGAGCCATTGTTTCGTTAGCTGTGTGGCAAGTGGCACCGCTGTTGAAACCACATATCGTCCACATCCATATCTTCCAATTCGGGCCAAAAAAAGTTCGTTATCATCTTACGATAGCGAACACCATTCACAGTAACTGCCTGACCGGCCTCATTTTGGAAAAAAATACGCCCCGATGATGCCGCCAGCCCATAAACCGCACCAAACAGTCACTCTTTGTGGGTGCATTTGTTTTTCGACAATCACTCTTGGATTATCATTCGCCCAAATGCGGCAATTCTGCTTATTGACGAATTCACTGAGGTGAAAATATGCCTCATCACTGAAGATGATTTTCTTCGAAAATTGATCATCCACTGTTGCCATTTCTTGCCATTGCCTTGCCACCATTGACGACGCGTCGTCGTTTTCACGGTGTGAACTGTCTTCGACGAGTTCACTTGTCCAGTTTTTCATCAAGTTTTGTTCCTTATTCCTCGATCGAATCCACACTGCTAAAAAGGTCATCTACGTAAATGTCTTCACGGATAATCCTCGCTCCTCATGATAATTTTTGCCTTCGTCGTCAGCTACCCATTTCAGGATCTTGATGGCAAGATAGTGCACTTGTTGGCCAGTCTTCTGCTCTCCCCAGTACCAGATAGTAACTGCTTACCTATTTCTATTATACTCGCCTATAATTTTGGACCCACTATTAGACAGTCGTTAAGGGATTTTCGATCGGATGTTTTTGCTGCTGGGTCCAACACCACTCGTGGCTTTGTTGTGGAACTAGCTTCCTTAAAAATAGCGTTATGTGGCAGAAAATAGTGAAATGGGGTACACAAATTTGTTACAAAAAATCGAATTCAAGATTTTGAACAGACTTGACATTAAGATGATAGCGCAGACGAAATAAAAAGTACTTTGGAATTTAAAATACATTTTAAAACATGGATTTAATGAGATAAAAATGTTCAAATGCATGGAATTGCCGTTTGATTTACGGAAAATTATGAATTTATGCAAACAAAGCTTTTGAATTATCAAAGTCATTTTTTATATAAGAAATTTCTTTAAAATTTTTCGGGAACAAAATTTGAGATGCCAATTTTGAGTATTAAGTAGTATAGACTTTAGGAAATAATTTCAAAAAATAATCGTTCACATGTTTTAAAGATATTGATTTTTCAAAAAAAAAAACTTGGAATTTTTTTTTTAAGACCCAAAAAATATTTTTTCGAATACTTTGATATACAATATTGTTTTAAGCTTAAGAGGGCTCCTGCTCAAAATTTTTGTTTAAAATCGTTAGAGCCGTTGGTGAGAAATTCGAAAATCAAAAAAACCGTTCTATGACAGGTACCGTTAATAAAATTTTGCCCCAAATTTTTTTTGACCAAAATGTAGTCAATGTTAATAATAGCACACCTAATTTTTTTTTATTAAAATCGTTAGAGCCGTTTTCGAGATAAATAAGATTATGCATTACGGATGTATCGGGCGTACCATTAGTTTTAGAACTAAAAGAATTTCAATTTCCATTCTAGGGAATGACTGAAAACCCTTAAGTACTGAGTTTGAAGATAATAGCTCCAGTGACTTAGGCTGTAGATCGAGGTACAGACAGACAGACGGAATTATCGGACCCACTTTATTCGTCTTCGCTATCATCGTAATGTCAACTTTGATAAAAATTTCGATTTCGATTTTTTTTTTCAAATGCAGAACTTCCCCTATAGTACCTACATATATCGCAAGTAAAAAGTGTATATCGCAATTCTGCCCGTCTGTCTGTCTGTTCTACTACAGCTTAAACGACTCTGTCGATTTTCTTTAAGCTTTGTAAATAGCTTCTTTAGTTGAATCCATTTCAAAAACCTCTTAAGTCACATTTTGTTCCAAAATGCTGTTTTTGCTGAAAATGGTTCCTTTAAGGGAGATGCGCATTCTGGGTAAGAACCACGTAAGTCTGTATATTCCTTCCTCTTCAAATAATACCGTGGAAAAGACGTTTATTGCATAAGCAACATATGTCAGTGACTTAAGAGATTTTTGCATGCACTACCAAAATGGCCGGAGTAGTTTTATGACTGAGTTTTTTTAAATTTGCCTTGCTCTGATTGGTTCAACAATATTCAAATCTTCAATTTGATAACAACCGTCATTAATGTCATACTTGCATCTTTCACATAACTGTTTTCTGCGAAAAGTAATTTTAGTTTTAAAAATGTCTTCAAGTGAAACAGAGAGTGATGGTGCGCCGAAAAAGAAGAGAACGTGTAATTCCTTAAAGTATACCTTAATTAAATATTATAACAAATTATAAAATTGAAAGACAAGCATCAACTAATTATCTAAGAGATTTGAAAAACTGAGGAACTGTCGATATCAAGTTGCAGAAGAGTAGAATCATAATGTCGAAGTAAGATCATTGAGCTTGATATTTGATATAGATTTTGGCATCAACCTATTGTATCGAAAATACGTGAGTTTGCTATCAATGAAGCCCTTATTCGTTGGATTAGAAATTTTCTACTGGGTTGTTCAATAAATTTTATTTTGGAAGGTTTCAAATTGGATCTTTACAAAATAAATGCTGGGGTCCTCAAAGGCTCCGATTAGTCTCGGACTCTCTTTCTCATTTTTATGAATGATCTCTGAAACTGAATGATCTTTTGCACTTCATTGTCTATCTCAGCTTTTCATACTCATCCGTCTCGTCCATCTCATTAGAAATTTAGAAAATATAGTCATAGAGCTAAAAACTGAAGATGTTTTGGAATCCATGAAATGGTGGCCAAATTTGTACAAAAAACATATTTGTCAACACTGAATCTTATAGAAAAAAGTACCACAAAAACAGAAAAAAAGCACCTTCGACATATATGTACATGGGCTTTAAGTATGCTTCACATAGAAAGGGATTTATCATAGGAATATATTGATGGATTGATTAAACATTCATTCTTATTAATAAAGAAAGTTACAACTTCTGTTTCACTTCTTTCAGCCAAGGCTTATGTTTTAAAAGTACCCATCAATAAGAAAATGTTGAACATAATCAATCTATGTACCTTAAAGATATTAAAACATGACAAAAAGTTATTCTTAAGTGTAATTTTCAATAAAAAGCAATACAAAATATAATTACTACCATTTTTTTTATTAAATTATATACAACTTACCCCAGTCCTTGCTAAAACAACTTAAGTCAAGAACAGTTTTTTAGGTTTTTTTCATTATTTTTTATTAATAAACTGTGAATTTTTTTCGCTTTTTAATTTTCTTACCACTAAAATACTTAGTTAAGCATAAAAAAGTGGTTTAAAACTCATTTGTTTGTGCATGAAACAGTTTTTATTGATTCCTGAAAAATTCTAATTGAATGACTTATGAGGTTTTTGAAATGACCGATTCAATTCTACTCCTAGGTTTTTGTTTCGTCGTTAGAATCTCGAATTTCGTCTTACCCAAGGCTGCGATTTGCAAATTCTGTTGTATTAAAAGATTCATAGCATGAGGTAAAGAGCAATGTTAGAAGAAAGTCATTTAATAGAGTTGAAGGGGTTAGCGATATCTGTCCACTTGTTTTTTAATACCTACGGAGCTTGAAGTTTGACAACATAATGTTTCAAGCCATTCCTACAAAGTACTGTCAACCGTTATAATATACCCATATCAGCTGAATGTTAAGCGTTGCAAGTAAATACATGAGAGTTAAAATCAAAAACGTGTATACCTAGTTACCTTGCTTATCTGAAAAAATTTCCATTGAAAATAAGCAGAGTATGTTTAAGGACCCTTCTTTCAAAATGAAAGATGCAACAAGTTCCATGAAACATCGATTATCTCTTCTTGGCTATGCAGCATCTGCTTCATGAAATCTGTTCACAATGAGAGAGCATACAAAAATTCTTTTCAAAAACAGGTACCAATGCATTTACGTTTTCGAAAGAACGCCACAAGTGTTGCACCCATTCCGATGCAGCAGGCATAATGTTATAAAACTATCCTTATTGTGTTTGTGTCTTTTCAATATCCTTGCAGCATATAGCAGAATATACATATATTTTTTTCTTTTTTGCTCCATTACGGACAGATTTTTATGCCTACGTATGTATTTCTCATGGTTTTCGATTGAATGTTCCAAATGCACATGTTCGTTTCAAATTGCCTTCAAGGTGTGTCCTTTTTGCCTCACATTTTCCCAAGATTGTTTGTACTCGTATGTTTGGTTGATCCTCTAGAATGTCCTTTTGCAGTGAAACACATTGTTGCTGCTTCTTTTTTATAAATAAATAAATTTTAGTCCACATGTTTTTTTCATTCTCGTTTCTACGAAAACAAATCATCATCACACATGCAGATGTAGAATATCCTTACCTCAACACAACAAAGAATGATTGAAATCTCTGCGCATATACAGCAAAAACCATGCACTGATGTGGAGGTACACACATGGAGCAACCAACAAGTGTGCAAGTAAACTACTTCCGGAAGCCTGTTGATTCGTTCTCGACAGCACCCGTAGAATAGGAAGAACTTGAGTTTTTATTTTTTTTATCCCTGCATGTCCTGTTTGTATGGCAAATAAATTTGTTTTGTGTTCCGGAAAGAAATGCTAGGATTTCTAGATTTTCTATGGTTCTATAAATATTTTTGATATGGTGGTGGGGCGGATGTTAGGGATGATGAAAACACATGTTGGTGATTTGGATGTGCTTTTTAGATTTCCTTGAAATTAAAAAAAAAAAAAAACAATCTGACGCTCTGATGAAATACGAGACGGACGATTGATTGATGTTAAGGAAGCAGGAGTTTTTTTAATACGGTTCTTCCGCTAAATAGCAGCATATTGCATGAGTCATTGGAAATAGTTGCAATGTAAGAAAAGTGGATAAAAAATATACCAAAAAGTGGTGTCCGAATCTCACATGTCATTTGAAAAAGCAAAGGAACTTAGATTTCTTGTAATTAATCATATTTATCAATGAGATATTGAACTACAAGTTTTTGAGAATGAACATAAGACTCAGACGATCATTTTAAAAATATTTTCGACTATCCATGACATTCGTTGTATGACTAGTGACTACTTTTATAACGATGGGAACAGTGTGTGTGTTTGGAAAATTAGGATAAGTTTGATTAGAATTAGGAACGATGCACTTTGGTGTTGAATTCCTTATTATTACAATGGGGTAAAAAAAATGAGTTACGTGAACGACTTTAAATTCGATCAGTTCGGCTAAAAAAAGGAATATCTGCAGTTAACTATTATTCTGAAATTAGGTCCAAGGGTTATCTAAAGATCATTGCTGGAAGAGCGTGCATCACGTGGAATTGTTTTATGGAAAGAATACAAATGGCAACTCAATAAATTACTTTTTCTATGCACGAATCTATCTGTATTCAAACGGAGTGCTTACATTTTGTGCCTCTATATCCGAATTGGTCAATCTGTCTAAGCGTACCACCACTTTACTGAGAACGAAGCATTTCGTCTAAAATTATTTCGCAAAATCTTTACTTCCTTATTAACATGGAACGTTGAAACGGTGGTAAATAGATGTATTCTTTATTATATTATTCACCTAATATTATTATATATCATTTCTGAATTCTACCTCAAGTTGGTTGGTGAACCATCTGACCAGGTATGTCAATTCTATTCAAGACTTTGAGTACTAATCTGTTGAAACCACATGTTGTCGGTGTTTATCTAATCCAATTCGGGCCAAAAGAAATTAGTTATCATCAACCGATAACACTCGCCGTTGATAGTGATAGCCTGGCCAAATGTCGTTCTCAAAGAAGTATGAACATTATGATGCCGCCCCAACCCAAATTACACAACAAACAGTGACTTTTTCTGGATGCATTGGTGTAGGACAAGTCATGATATAAAAATATGATCTGCCAAAGGTTGAGTTCTTGTTCGCGGAGCGGATCCGATCCGATTAATATTTAATTTTTATCGAGTGCAATAATATATTCAACCTGAATGTTAAGCTCTAACTGCATGCAATTGCATGCTAACAGTATACAGTTCTACAGTATTGCACTCGTTAAATATAAAATATTTTAACGTAGCTAATCTGGAAATAATTAGGAAAGGTCAAGATATTGATTAAAGGCAACTGAGTAGATAAATGCTATTTTCCATCCAATTGGAAAAAGACCAGTAGAAAAGCCAAGACGGAAAAGACTAGAATTTTTATTTTCACAACCGAAATTGATCATCTCTTCGGCAATTTTCTTGTACCACGCTTTGGGCCAATTTAAATTTTAAAACCCTATTCCTCTAATAATAAAACACTTCAATAATACTTCCTTTAACTTATTATTCGAATTGATAAATGTTTAAGAGCCTATAACTTGTGGTAGCAAGCAGAAGACCATATATCACCAAAGTCTGTCGCATATGATGGTAAGTGGATTACTTTAACTAGTCAAACTCGGTGCTCACAAAACGAGCTAAGAACACAGCTAAGTACATATACAGGGTGCCCCACAGTCACCGCCCCAAATGAAAACCATGGATTCCTGAGGTTATTTTAAAATAAACTGGGCTTTAATAATAAGCGAAAAAAATTAATACTCATTAACGTGTTTTTTTATGAATAAAATGGTATCAAAGTGAAAAAACAACTTAAAAAACGAAAAAATTGGTTTGAGGCAAAATTGCGTAGAAACGGTTGTCCGCAGAAAAAAAAGTTTTGGGACAAACTAAAACTGTAATAAATTCTTGATTGGTTATAAAAAAATCTTACGAATCGGACGTAGTTTGGCAAGGATAAAGCCAGTTAAGGCAAAAATCATAAAAACCGTTATAACTCGAAAACGGGACGAAAACGAGAAAATTACCTCCTAAGTTTTTCAACCTAAAATGATCTCAGGAATCCATGGTTTTCAGTTGGTTGGTGACTGTGGGACACCCTGTATATTTAATATCTTTCTAGTGATTTTAATGTCTCTGTTTCCTACAT
This sequence comes from Chrysotoxum bicinctum, assembly GCA_911387755.1. Classification (NCBI taxonomy): domain Eukaryota; kingdom Metazoa; phylum Arthropoda; class Insecta; order Diptera; family Syrphidae; genus Chrysotoxum; species Chrysotoxum bicinctum. Next base: position 33,702,804 of record OU426988.1, read on the forward strand.
TCGAAGGCCTAAACTGTGCTGGACAGTGTTTTTCGTTCACGCTTCACGTCAAAGTGGAAAACAATTACATTGTATTTAACCTAAACCAGTTAAAAATGTAGATCTATTGTATAATTTCCAAGGTAATAGAATATTTCTCATCGAAAAATATTCTGTTAATATATCGACGCTTAACTATGAATACCTCCTATGTCGCATTTAGAAAACTTCAAAGGGGACACAAAAAAACTGATTATAGTCTCAAAATTAAAACGCATAATAATAAAATTTTATACATAATTATCAGTTTTGAATATCTATGATGTGAAATAGTTTAAATTTTAAAAATCCAGCGAAGCAGATGGAAATTATTAACGAAAATGCATCAGAAAGTGAGTTTCACAAAAAATGTATGTTAGGAGATATTCATAGTTAACCGTCGATATGTAAGTTTGGGACCATCGCAGGCACCTTGTACAATTTTATTTAGATGGCGGAGACCAACAATTTCTTCAACTTCATTTCGATAAATTGAAGATAACTATCTAAATTAAAATCTTATAAAGCTGGTGGTACTGACGGCCTCATTACTAATTTTTAAAAGTACCACAACCGATGAGATGAATGGAACCTTAGTTTTCCCGATCTTCAAATAATAGGAATAAGATCGGGTACAATATCTTTTCTGATCATGTATATACCAACATCGGGAACAAAACGTTACTATAGAGAAATTTAACTTCATGGTAATTAGATACTTAATAATTAACATTTTCAAAATTTAAGTTTTGAACCGAAAATGATAAAAAAATCGTTTTCTATTTTTAAAATGTGAAATAAAGTGGATAAAGCCCTGTTAATTCAGTATTTTTGGGCCAAGTTATGCCACAATTTACATTTAGGAATGATCTCTATTAAAACAAGTAATGCTCTGTCAAACTTGGCTGGACCAGCTGGACAAATATTATAATACTAAATATACCCTGGAAATATATATGCACTTTTAATCTGACCTCAATTTGTTCCTTAATATACTCGTATTACTTCAGCAAAGAGAAATCGTGCAAAATTATTCCTCTCTTAAATAACTCAATGGAAGATGAGGAAGCGTGTGACGAGAAAACTCCCGGAAGCCATCTCAATATGAAGTAAAAACCGATAGTCCAAAGCAAATGGAGGACAAATTATTCCACTGGTCAACAGAACAAGATAATTTTTTGCACAGAAATTTTCAAGTGGTTTAGTTGTGCTGAACTCGAATCCGTAGTTCGAAATATTCTATGATTTCACATTCTTGAGATATTGCGGTTAAAAAAAACCTGTTTTCGCTGAATCCGAGGTTCTGCTATATTCGAGGTAATTTGTTTCGACAGAACACATTTTCTCCTTTCAAACTCTGTTTAGCTCTTTTTGATACCTATCCCTTTTATACTCCGAGAATTTTAAAGAAGAAAACTAGTCCTTTCAGAAAACGTCACAAATAATTTTGGATAAAACTACCTCAAGTTAAAACATAGCTTGGGAAATCGGGAAAAAAAGAGTTTTTTTTTTTAATTTTAAACCAACCGGGAATATTTCAAAAACATGACGTCTTAGAATATTTTTGATTCTGGGTACGAGTTCAGCACAGCAAAAACCATTGAAATAGTTTATTTAGGTTTCGGTGATAAATCATATTGACCAAGGTTTCAGCAAAAGCCAAAAGTTAACATTTCATCACTTATGGCGAATTCCGAAACTTTAGTTGACAGACTATGTACAAACGCCCAATGTCCCCTTTTAAAATGATTGATTAATTTAACATCCAATATCCCCTTTTAAATTAGTTGATTAATTTATTGAGAATTTTCAAATAAATTGGGGTTTTAAAAACCGTAAGCTTACAATATTTTTTAAATAGTATTTAATTTGGGACAGTAAAGTGAGAAAAGGTTCGAAAATTAAAGAAGCAGCTTAAAACATTTTGATACGATCAAGGTGAAGAAGAACTTTGAAATACAATACGAACATCCCTGCACGTGGCATGTGACATATGTATGTGAACCCATCATATTCAACAAGCATGCCTAATTTTGTATAGTCCCTGATGGGTTCAGTACAAAAAGTTATTTCCTTCTTCCGTTTGTTGTACAAAGTTAAAAGACCTCACAGCTCACACCAAAGATCATGATATAAAAAAAAATTCAGGACAGCCCTTTTATTTACAAAAAAAAAAAATGAAACCTAATAGTTACATAACCGAACATTATTTTATCTTATTCTCATTTTTTTGTTGAACGTCTAATGTTTTCGTATGGCATCCCCCGATTATCATAAAGTTCAATATACCTACTTGACCTCCTCTTTGCTCCTCTTCATCCTTAAAGAAAGCAGTACTTCGATTTATTTTTCAGTGATCAACTTATGACTATAATGATCCTGCCATACATCACTGTCACAAATATAGAGAACAAAAAAAGAACAAGATTGATCATCATAATAACAATAATCCCCGACATTATTCGACAGATGTCATCTGATATCCTTACACAAAAGTCCTATTTTTTAACAGAATTTTCTAAAAAAAAAAATCATATATTTTTTTTATAGAAAATGGTCATAAAGCCCCAATTGTAGCACACAAGACCCTACAGAAAATCCTAATTGGTAAAAAAGGACTTACAGCCATCTGCCTCCTGGTGCATGATCGAGAACGCCGCCGTCTTCGTCTTCTTTGTCGTCATCGTCGTCGTCGTGCGGAACATAAATCTCCTTTTCTTTGCTTGGAAATCAGTTCGAGGTGCCTGCTGGTGGTATCATGGCACTCATGGTAGGATAGCCATTGACCGCGAAGCCAATCAAAGTCAAAGCCCTATATACACACTCCGCACGGCAAAATAAAACATATTTAATTACCGAAACCTAAGATCCTAAGGTGCCATAACGTGTATGCTGCATATACATATGAGTAGCTCACTCGTAGATAGCCATAACCTTTTTGAGTCAAAAATGCATATGGCACGCGTTTATGTCTGTATTTTATGCATGCCACACGTGAGATGGAGACATTTAAAAAAGAACGACATCTTCTCTAGAGACACTGGCCCAGACATAGTATCGTGAAAATCGTGGAAATCCCCCATCTCCACTCAAGCATTCAAATAAAATAGAAAACCAATTAGCGGATTCTCAGCAACCGGCAGCGATCTCCAAAGAATGGAATGGATGGCCATGGCACCTTTTCACACTCTCATCGATGTGGAGCTCGTAGGCGAATGGGTTAATTGAGTTGTCATTATACGGCTGTCATGAGCCGTCACTTAGCCAGAGTATTTTATTCCAATTAACACACCATCACTTAGAGAATTGGAGAATATGTAAAAAGGGTTAAGATACGTCTTATGGAATACCTGACCATCGCCCATGTCGGAGATCTATTTTGTTATCTAGATGCCAATGATCTACTCACATCAACGTTTGGTAAACGAAACTAACGCTAATCGAGATCACGACTCAATGTTTAGATATTCTATTATAACTTTTGTAATTATTATAACAACCACCTTAATAGAGCCTTAAGCTACCTGTGGTAATATGGAAATGGATACACGAATAAAGATCAGTGTTGTCACTTTTACATAAAATTTGGTAAAGGTAGAAAATGTTTTTGTTTATTTTCCTAGCACTCAACTTTGTTAAAAAAATGGCTAAATGTGCATGCCTTGACATATTTAGATTACACAAAAAAAACATAGAAAACCTAGTCTCGAGAAGCAAGATAAATTAAAATTGATTATTTTTTTTATAGCATTTCTTTTGCGAAAGAACCCTTGATTTTTGAAAACTAACGGCAACATATTAATATACAAATTTAATTCTAGTATACCTTTTAAACAAATACAAAATTATAAAAATATGTTGAAATTAAGTTAGGTAAAATGGGAAGGACAGAATTAATGTTCAAATATTAGTTTTATAAATATTCAAGAGTGATCTTAAAATTTCTTCACTTGCTAAAGATATAAGATACTTTTTAAAATGTTATTTGATTTATCTATAGTATAGTTTTTTTTATAAGTCTACAAACTTCTTCCAACGATGCACGCGGTCATATGGTACCCACCGTTTTTCTCTGCAAAGTAATGGCTAACGTAATTTTTAGCTTATGGCTATAAAAAGAATTCCTTTGGTATCGTTTAACTATTTAAAATTGTAGTAATTGCATTCTACTATATCGAGATTTTTTTTAGTCTTTTTTGGTTGACAGATGGAATTTGAATTCATTTCATTTATTTTTGGAAAAACAAATTTCATTCTTCGCTAAAAACAAAGTTTTCGTGAGTGAGTGAGTTTTGAGGATATTTCTACAAATAGTCCTTCTCTTGTTGACAATTTGGCAATACATTCTTTGTCAAATCGTTGTGGTTTGACATGAATTCCGCCATTCAATATTTGTGTTGTTGATTAAATTTTTTTAAAAAAGATAAATTTCATAAAAATAAAACGAAAAAACAATAAATAGGTACCATAATTCTTACGTTTTAATCCAGAATTCACATCAAATACTTACACACTATCAGTTCAGTCGGCTGTTCATCTAACGAATAAAATTCTGTTCGATCACTGATGAGTAAATGTCAAATTATGGTACTCAATTGCTCGATAGCGGTAATGCCAAAGTCACATAATTCAGTCACGTATTACTCGAAAACTGATGCGGTAATTTGGCCCTTGGTATTTTCGTGGTTTTTCGATATGGCAACAGCTGAGGTGTGATAATATTTTTTTAAATATTTAAGCGTCACCCTAATATACATACATATATACGTCCATATATAAATATATACTCGTACATGAACATATCTAAAGACTAAATGTTTTATTCTTCAATCGATTGAAAACATTTTTAACAAATAAACTACTATTTGAATAGTTGAAAGTGTCAACACTAAAGAAGAGACAAGACTCTGCTCTGCGCGTATCACAGTTTATAGATTTTTCTCAGGCTGAGATTTCAGTTTCGTTTCCGTTCTGCAAATGTTACACGTTTTTTTTTTTATTTTTATTTACTTAAAATTTGTATATTTGATGAAGTTTTTTTTATGCCTTGATAGCATTTTACTTATAATTTCTTAAACCATAGTTTGAACTAATTTGGAAATTGAATTTTTGATGGAGTTTCTTGAAATAAAAAGCGGATGTGAAAGAAATAAAAGATTGGAACATTCGCATTCAAAGTAATGCTGTTAGGTTATTTTCAATTCAAAGGTTAAATTACCAGTTATGTACACATACTGTAAATATTGAAGTATCTGTATTAGTTGATAGAAATTAAAAAACTTTGAAGATAATAAGAGGAATTCGATGGCTGCCAATGACGAATTTCCATAATATAACAGCTATGTTTTATAGGCACGTTATATTATGTATACCTAACTAGTGAAGATGAATTAGCAGTATTTATAGGATCGTATTCGTAATGGTTCCAATTTGATTTGCAATTTTGCATTGGAATACAGGAAAATACTATCTATGATCAATTTTATATGTTGTAATAGGTAGAAACACTGAGTGAGAGTACTCGTACATTGAAACATGTGTTTTTTAAATCCGAACGAAACAATTTTTTTGGAAACAATTTTTCGTACAAGCATTTACATTTTTAAATAATTTCAACAATGTGATGTGAAAATTTTAAATGGTGAGACCCAGATTTTCGAAATCATAAGTGTCTGGCGTTAAACTTGAGTGGAATAGATCGGAGTAAGCCCAACGAATTTGGTTGTCTATAGATTAACTGAATAGATATGATTGCCATTTCAATTTGTAAACATTCAAAACCAATGTTCATCGACACCTCCTTTCTCTCCCCCCTAATTTCACCATCACCCGTGCTGTGTTTGACATTATAAGGGTCTCTTAACATACCCTTGAGTGCTAGTGAATTATAAAATAAAAAAAGGTCTGCTTACAGTATAAGATATATTATAGCCGTGTTTTTTTGGAAAAGTTATCCGTAGTACAGTAGCATTGTATATGAATAACAAATATAACATCCGCAGTAACATCACTGCCGATACTCGAATAATCGTCAAATCTCTATCCGCAGCATGATTTCACTTCTCCTTTTATCGGCAGTGATCCTACTGTGGATGTTTTATTTGTTATTCATAAAAAATCCTTCTGTACTACTCATAACTTTTCCAAAAAAAAAAACACGGCTATTACCTTATTTGTAGTGGAGCTTTATAATTGCACAGATAAATAATGTTGTATATTTTATAATGTTACAAATTTACAAATTAAGTTTTCAAATTTAAAAAGAGAACAATAATTAGCGTAACGGATACAATTATTGGCACTCTCTTATTTCGGACCAACTAATGGCACCCCTTCAGTAAAAAATGGTTTTTATATTTTTATAAAATTTAGTGACCCGAGCAATTAAATGTTTGTTTTTTCTTAAACTGTATCTAATTTCTCGCAATTCTGTGTTTTTGTTTTTATTTATTTTTATTTATATATTTAATTCGTTTTTATAAGTATAAAAGTAAAAACGTTTTATTGTTGTGAAAAAATGATCAAAAATTGAATGTTCCCGCTAAGGAAATAGAATTTGGTAAGCGCTTGTTTTTGATTATTTTATGGTATATTTAATAAAAATTGATAGTTTTTGTTATAAAAATACATTAAAGTTAACGTTTTTAACAATGTTTTGTTAAACAAATTGTTAAATTTTCAGAAAAAGGGGTGCCAATAATTGGCTGCTACGAAAAACATATTTTTTCATTAATTTTTGGGGTGTCAATAATTGTAGTTTTAAAAAAGCTTTTTTTAATTAACCTTTTTTAACATTTTATTTAAAAAAAAAATAACAATGTTAAGTTAAGTTTGAGAAAAAAATTTTCAAATTTTAATTTGATCTGCAAAATATATCAACCGCTCTTTTAATGCAAAAGTTATTCACATTTTAAGAAGAAAATTTCCTTAGGGGTGACAATAACTGTATCCGCTATGCTATCTTTATTCTATATATTTCCAAAATGTAGTTTAAGTGCGATAGCAAATCCCAAATACGTGTAGAGTTGACAAGAAACTGGCACATAGAAATTAGTCTAATACAAAATACACTCCAAGTAAACGCAGTGTCCATAAAAAATAATTAAATATAGAACTAATTAAAAAAAACTGCACCACCTACAATATAATGTTATAAACTGTCTTTTAAGAAATTAATCTATTTTTTGGTTTTTATTTTGAAAATATTCAGCCTTATTTTGACATTCGATTTCATTACAAAGTATGTCGAATTCGAATAATTTGTATTTTGAGATTCGTACGATTAGAAAGTTCACTTTATCAATGGAAAGTTCATTTATCTTTCGAAAATTAAGCAAATTTTTACTTTCGAATCGTTCCAAAGAAATTTCATTTCATTCTCGTTCAATTTTTTCTGGCGATTAGATTCATAAAACATGTAAGTTTAGTATAATGTTAGTAGTAATGGATGCATAAAATGGATTTGATGCATCCATTATCCTTCTCCTATACAACTGCTCCTCACCGTGTTCACTATTCATAAATAAAACAAATGCCATTTTGATTTTTAACGTCTCGCTTGAATTTATCAATATTTTTATAAAACAATTTAAAATGATAATTCAGACCAGATACGAGTATGATTTGATATTTGAAGTTGCCTTCTAAATACCTGTTTTTTTTTTTTTGTTTTTTCAATTTGGAACACAATTTAGTTTACATGAAAATTTAAACATAAATCAAGTATTTTATTATACAGAGAAGTTATACCGTTATTTTACTTCTTTTTAATAAATAAACTAACCATACTATTTTCTAATGCTCCCAAATTTTAAAATGTCAGTTTTTATTGATGTTTTACGTTTTTAATTTAAACTTTACCGAGCCGTTAACATTACTATATTTTTCTTAAATGATAAAGTATTATTTTTATATTTTTAGACCAATTTTTTTTAAATAAAAATCATCAAAAAAAAACATCTTGGTCATACTAAATCAGATAGAAATGTCAGTAAATTTTAAACAGTTGATTTCGGAAATGAATTTCATTGTGGTTCATTTTATGCAATTATTCGACAATGAACATTTTTTCGCTCGAATGTCAAAATATGCAAAGTTCATTCGAATGAAAATATATATTCCATCGAATTAGCTATTCGTTCCAATCTCAAAATAAGCATGATTGACTTTCAAACTTAAGATTTAAAAAAGTGTTTTTAAAAACATTAAATTGTAAGTATTGTCCTTGTTTTTTTTAATAGTTTGTTTTCTGTTTTAAGTGATTTTTTTTAGAGAATTTTAATTCTCGTTTAAATTGAGGTAAATTACACCGCACTTGCTTACCTGTTTTGCTTTTCCTGTTTCGACCCAACCTATATGCACAATTTTATGCTAAATTCTAAACATGTTACTACACATGTATCTACATACACATGTATCTTTATACGTTAAGTTGGCTTTTTTATTGAAAGAATTTATTTCACCGTTTCAACATGGCTTTGTTGCAGGAAGATCAACAACTACTAATCTTGCAATCTTTTCTAATTTCGTTTTGAATAAACTCGAGGAAGGATATCAAATTGATGTGATTTACACCGATTTTGCCAAGGCCTTCGATAGAGTTAGTCACTTAATCTTGATTGAGAAGATGCAGAGATTGGGTTTTCACTCAAGTATGCTGAAATGGTTGATATCTTACTTAAAAGATCGTATACAATATGTATCAATTGACCAAATACTTTCGAGTCCGGTAAATGTATCATCAGGAGTACCCCAAGGAAGTCATCTGGGTCCACTTCTCTTCCTTATATTTATTAATGACTTGCCAGACATCTTTTCAAACTCCATTCAACTTCTTTTTGCTGATGATTTAAAATTCTTTCGATGTATAAAATCTATCGATGATTGTTTTCTTTTACAAGATGACCTTCTAAGTCTAACAGAATGGTGTAAAGTAAACCAATTATCCTTGAATGTTTCTAAATGTCATTGTTTTTCTTTTTGTTTTTCGCAATTATTCACCAGTCCTATTCGGGTACAAAATTGTAAACCATGTTCTGGATAGAGTATCAGAAAAAAAAGACCTTGGTGTTGTTTTTGACTCAAAATTAAATTTTATTAAACATGTGAAATATATATATAAGCAAAGCAAACTCAATGCTAGGTTTTATTAAACGCAACTCCAAGGACTTTAAGGATCCATATACTCTAAAATCCCTATATACCTCTTATATTAGGTCTATTTTAGAATATTGGTGTGTGATTTGGAATCCTTACTATAACATTTATTCGAAAAGGATTGAAAATATTCAAAAAAAAATTTACTCGATTTGTAGTTTGGAAATTATGTTGGAACATCGAAACTCCCTCCTACCCTACTAGATGTAAACTTCTCCAAGCACTTGTAAATAGAAGAAAAATGTATTCTGTTATGTTTATAAGTGACATTATAAATAGTCATATTAAATGCCCTTTTCTGTTATCTTTGATTGATATTTATGCACCATCTCGACAGCTTAGAGAACGCCGTCTCCTACGAGAAAGTGAACATAGGACAAACTATGCACTAAATGAACCAATAACTCGCTGTGTCAGAGAAACTAACCTTATTTCTGTATATTGATTTCAATTTTAATACAAGTAGACATAACTTTTTCGCTAGTCTAATTGAAGATGTTAATGATCTCTTATTGATGTTAAATGAAATAAATAAATAAATAAATAAATAAATACATACAAACCTTACCCATAAGTAATTTATTGACTCCGAAACCTTTGCATTGTTGTCAAAATTGGCTTTCTTTTTATTTTTGAAAGGTTTACTCAGTTTATGGGTGATTTTTTTTTTTTTTTTTTTTTTTTTTTTTTTTTAAAGACTTTATTTCATTTTCAACGTACTTAAATCTATATAAATTACAAAATATAAATCAATTAATATGAATTAAAAATACAAGAAAAATGAAACAGTTAAGTACATTCTGATGTTCGAAAACAAGAGTCGAAAGTACTATACCAAGGTATTTATATAATTTAAAGCATTTATCGATGGGGAAGCGATAAAATTACGAATTCATAGAAACAATAATTCAAATTAAAAAAAAAGTAAGATAAAGTGAAACAAAAGTACGGAAAAACGAAAATGAAAAATAATAATTATTTATTATACATAAATGATCAAACCAATGGATTTAGTAAATTTTTAATATCATCATTATTCAATAAAAATAGCCATTTTTTAATACTTTTAAGGAATACTGATTTAACTCTTTCACATCTAAGATTTTCAGGTAGCTTATTAAATAGACGGGGTGCAGTTACAGTATAAAAGTGTACAAAAAGTGCTTTTTTGATGGTGGGTACATAAGCGAGGTTTCTGGTGTTAACACGCAAATTAATATTTTCGTAAACTCTAGAGGAGTTATACCCCCGGAATTTTCGAAAAATACTTTTAAGACTTTGTAGAAATACAAATACCTTAATGGAAGAAGTTCAAGACTCTTAAACAACGAAAAGCTTGGAGTTAGCCGGTTTACTTTGCACAGAATACGGATAGCATGCTTTTGTTTTATAAGTAAAGGTTCAACTTTATTACGGTTAGTTCCGCCCCAGCAGACTATACCGTATTGAAGTTTGGATTTAAAAAGACCGTTATAAACTAACTTTAGAACTGATAAACCACAGTATTGGCTTAGGAGATAAATCTGTCTTACTACATTATTTAAAAATTGCTTTAAGTACAAAGTATGGTTAGTCCAGCTCATTTTATAGTCTATCGTAACACCCAAGTACTTAAAACTGTCAACGCAGTCAATTTCAAAACAGTTGTCAGAGCAGCAAATATCAGGAAGAAACCCGAATGCATAATTACAGTGAGAGCAAGTATTTCTTAAACGGAATCTTTCACAATTGGGCGAATGATAAATTAATGGCATATCATTACATATTTTGCCTTTTATATTGAAAATCATGAATTTTGTCTTATCACTTATTACCAATTTATGTTTTTTGAACCAACTACGTAGCAATTCTAAGTCATGGTTCATGGCCACAGATAGGTTCAAATAATTTTTACCACTGTAACACAAAGCTGTGTCATCTGCAAAAGCTGTTATTTTGCCCTTAAGTGGTTGTAAAAAAAGTGAATTAACAAAGATTAAAAACAAGATTGGTCCTAAAACAGATCCCTGTGGAACACCTAGGTTAATAATTTTTTTAGTACTAAATGTATTATTAATCTTCACTCGTTGACAACGATTTTTCAGATAGGAAGCAAACCAATCATGGATGAAGCCTCCGAAAACTGAAACCTGTGTTGAATAATTTGTTTAGCAAAATTTTATGATCTACCATATCGAAAGCTTTGGTAATATCAATAAAAAGAGCAGCTGGAATGTCAGATTCATTTAGACTGTTATAAATTTCACTGCATAGTTTTAACAATGCATCCTCGGTGGATCTGCCGCTACGAAAACCAAACTGTGAGTTACTAAAAAAATTAGTTTTATCAAGGAATGACAACATTCTAGATTTTACCCCTTTTTCAAAAACCTTAGCAAAAACTGATACAAGGGAAATGGGTCGGTAGTTATTTAAATTTAAAACATCGCCTTTTTTATGTAAAGGGATAACAGCTGCTTCTTTGAGTAAATCAGGAAATATACCTTTTTGTAAGCTTAAGTTGAAAATATGAGATAGTACATCAGAAACAATTAAAGATATATTTTTCAAAATATTACTTGTAATATTGTCACATGATTTAGAATTAGAATTTTTAAGCGACTGTATAATTTTAATTATTTCCAAAGGTGAGAAAAATTCACAAAATAAACTCTGTCTTTGAAACGGATCACAAATATTGACAATATCACATTGGCAAGAGGAGGCATTATTAATTGAAGTATCCCGAATAGTACTAGTAATACTTACAAAATGGTCATTAAAAGCATTGGCAACTTCGAAAGGCCCGGATACGGAAGTATTATTTATGCTGACTACGAGATCCGCAATCGGCTTGTTATTATTTAAAATATCGTTGACAACTTCCCATTCTTTGTTTGTATTGCCCATATTTTGAACTAACCTATTACTAAAATAAGTGTCTCGCTGAATCGGTATTTCAGTTTTTAGTTCTTCAGATAACTTATCGTAAGACCTTCTCAACCTAGAGTTGTTGGGATGTTTTTTAAAACACTTATAGAGAAAATTTTTCTTACGTATTTTTTTCAATAGCGCAGCAGTCATCCACTGTTTAAGAAATTTGTTTTTTTTCTTTTTTCTAGTTTTTTTACTATATTCCAGTAGATTATAATGAAGTTTTTTAAGAAACAGCTGAAAAGCAGTTGAGGGATCATGGGCACGATATACTTCATCCCAAAACTCAAATACAAGGGCAGATCTTAGGGCAACGAAATCAATGTTGATTTGCTCATTTGCTTCTCTCTGGATATACTGTGATCGAGCTGAATAGCCGTTAACAAATGATCAGTTATATTAAGATCAAAGGTAGACGTTTTATAACTCGTTGAGTTATTTCTGTGTAGTCTAATAAATATATGGTCCAAGCATGAACTTGATTCTTGAACTATTCGAGTAGGCATATTTATCAAACTTATAAAACCAAAAGAAGACATTACCGAAATAAAATTATCAACTTCGGAAGAGATAGACAGAAGATCAATGTTAAAATCACCGACCAAAATTAGATTTTTACATTTAATGTTATCAAGAAAGACAGAAAACTCTTCCAAAAAAGCACTTATTGAGCAAAAATTGAATCTATAAAGGCAGACAAAACAGTAATGCATCCCAGAAATTTCGCACTTTAAACTTAACAAATCAGCACAGTTTAAGTTAAAACGTTCAACGTTTATATTAGACGATAAATCACTTCTATAAAAAACAGCAACCTCGCCAGCAGAATAAGAATTATTACAAGAAGCAACAAATTTATAACTAGGTATGGAGAATCTAGAAACTTCATTATCAAAGATCCAAATTTCAGAAAGGAAAATAAGATCAGGTAAATGATCTAAAGACGCAAGATGAGTTAAAAAAGTATCAAAGTTTTTTCTAATGCTGCGGATATTTTGATGAATAATAGAAAGACCCGAACAAGAAACATTGTTTTGATGATCAATGCAAAAACATTTTAAATTGTTAGAAGAAGAAGAGGAAAAACTGTTATCAAGAGAATTAGAAAGAGGACTCAATGATAAATTATTTATACTTAAACTAACCATAATTATATAGAAGTATTATCAAGTTTTAAGAAATCCTCAAAACTAGCCACTTTGATCACATTGTCCCCTTCTTTTTTCCTTATTAAAACAGATGAATTTCTTATCCAGACAAACTGACACTTTTTGTTTTGCTTCAACTGCTTTGCCTTTACGAGAAGAGATCTAGTGTACCCAGTGAGAGTGTCGTTTACGTAAATTCTGGCACTGCCTCCCTCACCGCCGACGCCGCCGCGCCGCCGTCTGCAACACCAACTCCTCCGTTCGTACCATAGATACTCGTAGAGAGTTTGAATTTTTCCACACGCAGCTTATTCATAATTTTCATCTTCGATGAAAGAGAAGAGAATCTTACGCCTACAATTTGAGTTGATTTTTGACGTTTTCTTTTGAATTAGCGTTCTTCTTTATGTAACAAGACTCAATCTCATCAGGACGAATTGGAACACCGACACCGTCAGTAAACAATTTTATTATTTTCTCATGCACATTTACATTAGACACATCAGGAACACCAATGATATCAACTCCACATTGCTTCTCTTTTTGTTCAAGCAAATTCACCTTTACCTCTAAAGCATCAACTTTATTAATAAGAAGTTCATTGCTTTCTTCCAGAGATTTAATTTTAAAGAGCGCTTCAGTATTTAGTTGTTGCAATTTCAATATTTCAGCATACAATGTCTCCAAAGTAATTAATTTGTTAGTAGGTTTCATAGAGGAAGGTTTCACCCCCTTGACTGACTTTGAAGTGGAAGCAGCATTGCAATTGCAAGCCACAGAGACTTGAGCAGCTGAATCACTTAAGGGAGGAGCGGGGTTAACGAGAGCATCATCCAGCAAAAATGATTTTCTGCGTAAACTAACACAGCTTACACATTTGTAACCTTGAGCACTTTTTTCGTAGTAATCAATATAGTGTTTTACTAAATTGATACACTTAGCATGAAAACCTTCACCACAAGAAGAACATTGAATTCTTAAGGTGTGTCCAGACCAAAGAAACATTTTTGAAACATTTCAGAAACATTTAAGAAACATTTAAGAAACATTTAAAAAACATTTCAGAAACATTTCTGAAATGTTTCAAAAATGTTTCTTTGGTCTGGACGCTCGCGAAACATTTCTGAAATGTTTATGAAATGTTTTTCTGTTTCCCATTCCGAATGGGAAACTTTATTTGTTTCCCAAGCATTTACATAGGTAGAAAGTGCGTGAGTGGTTATTAATATAAATATAAAATGTCGCAAAAAGTGTGGAGCAACGAGAATGTTATCCAATTGATAAAAATTTATTAATACAAAAAGTTTTGTGGGTTCGACTCTTCGAAAAATATTAAAAATAAAATCAAGTAAGCCGATTATATAGGTATCTGAAATTTGCGAAAATATAAATTGTGATAAAGATGAAGTAGAAAAAACTTCATGCGCTTAAAGTGCAACACAGGCGAGGAAAAAAATTACAGACAACTCAATCTGGAAACAATGGGAAACAAAGAAACATTTCAGAAATGTTTCTCAAAGCGTCCACACCAAAAAAACAAATCAGAAACATTTCTGAAATGTTTCTGCAATGTTTCTGAAATGTTCTTAAGCAAATGGGAAACATTTCAGAAACGTTTTTTAAACAGTGTTTCCTGAAATGTTTCTCTGGTGTGGACACACCTTTAAATCATTTCTTTCTACTTTAAGCACGCAAATTTTGCACTTCATATTGAATCGTTATCAGATTTTTTTTTTCTTTTTTTCTTTTTTTTTAGTACACAAGTTTGAACTTTAATTAATTAAATTAACAAGACTTAATCTCAGCGCATGTGTCCCCATCAACAATTGCTGAACTACTGAACTAGTTTCTCAAAGCTGTGAAATGGGATCCGAAGGGAAAAAAATGGTTTTCGAAAATCGTATTTTTTTCAAAAACGGTCCCGAGAATTTTGATAAATTTTTATTTATTTCGTTAAATTTTTACGATCTACATATATAATTTAATAAAATAAATTTTGAAATTAATATATTACTGACTGTACTTACCATAGAACCATTTTTTTACGAATTTTGAATTTCTCATTATCGGCATAACGGATTTTAATGAAATTTTTTCTAGAGAAGCTTATAAAAAGCTTAAAAAACATTGCATTTCAAAAAACATATTTTTTGAATTTCTAAAAAAAACTGTTTTTTTTTTTTTTTGGAAAATTCAATATCTCAAAAACGGCTTAGTATTTTTTTGGAAATTTGTTTTTTATTCGTATAGTAATAAAATCTTTAGGTCGGCGGCGTACCAAAATTTTTTCTTAAAAATGTTTTAAAAAATTTTTATATTTATTATTTTTTTAAGGAATCACTAAACTATCTAAATAATTTTTGTTCTTGCATAAACTAATATTTACTTTAATGACATGGCATCCTGTTTTTAGCTCCAATTACTAAAAAAGTTGTGTTAGACATTTAAAAAAATTTATTTTTTGCTTATGAACAGTTTTTCTCTAATAACATTCTTGAAATTCTTAGTCTTTTATATAAGATCATGTTCGCGCGACCCAGTCGTGCATTTTATTTATTAATGATGCTTAATGATGATGATCAAAAAAATTTTAGCAGTAACTAACTAGCAACTAGTAAACATAAAAAATTAAAACTTCAATAAAATTCAGATAAATGATCATAGTAACTGTTTTGATACTAAAGTTTTCCTGCTTGTTTATTTGCTTGGCCGGATTTTAGTGTTGAGTACTTAATTTAATAATCAAGTTTCAATTCTAATGATAGACCTGGTTCCAATTTTAGAACTAGTACCACCCTGTTAAAGAACTAGGATTGGATTGGTCACAAAGAACTAAGAACTCTGAAATTGTCTGAGAACTATTTGCATTTCGATATTCCGACTGGCTTAAAGTTCAGCTCACTTCACCCTAGCTAATATCTTCTACTTAAACATAAAAATTCCTAACATATTCCAAAAATGTCTACATTCTTTTGCAAAAACTACTACATACAGAATTAAATCTAAAGAAATGTTTGCTTACAAAACATTGCCCCATTATATTATTGAATTCAATATTGACCAAGAAAAAGGCGCGTATATTATAGCAGCCGTTGACTTTCACTTCCGCATAAAAGAAGTGCAAACATGACATAACCAAAAATTGTCATGTCTTCCTGGTTAACATCGGAATCAATACAATGACATCCAGACTCTTACGCTGCTGGCTTGCTATCTGTTATGAGGCTGTTTCCAGCTTTATAGACCTCTATCTATTTATCCACAAGAGAGAATCCCCAATAAATCTTGACGCACACGCAACCAACTCGAATGTCATTTTGTTGATTTTCAGTTGCGCAAAACAATTACTAACATTGACTGATGAATAAATGACTTTTACACGGATGTATTTCTTTGGCACGAGAACAATACCGATTGTCTTCGCTTGTCCTCCCCAGTGGCAAATCTCTCTAACATTTGATTCATTCGTTTAACAATAAAAAAAAGTCCCTTTCTTTGGTGTCTTATGGTTCGTCAGAATCATTTTTAATTCAATGGAATTATTCTCACCTATGTTTGATTAAGAATGATTTATTACTGTTGTATAAATGTAGGCATAATAAGAATTCCTATAGTGATATTTTGCACAAAGGCCTACTGTAAATAATAATTTCTTAAGATTCTTTCACAAAATATAATACTCGTAAACGGAAATTTTAGAATAAAAAAATGGTTAAGACTG
This sequence comes from Chrysotoxum bicinctum, assembly GCA_911387755.1. Lineage (NCBI taxonomy): Eukaryota > Metazoa > Arthropoda > Insecta > Diptera > Syrphidae > Chrysotoxum > Chrysotoxum bicinctum. The sequence continues at coordinate 33,719,760 of OU426988.1, forward strand.
CATGCTGATGCGTTAAATTTAGCATTAACTTTTAGTCTAGAAATATCGAAGAGGAAACCAACTGTTTTTTTTTTAAAGGAAGTGATTTAAAGATTAACAGATACGAGTATGTACTACAAGCAACTCATTTTTTGCTATTCAAAGTATTAGCACAGATAATAGAGTAACTCTATTATCTGTGGTATTAGTTTGTGTCAATAAACATTTCGAGGTTTTAGGCACAACTATTTAGAATTGTAGATTTTTTAAAATTTTGGGAACTTACCGCGTTATCATCAAGAAATATTAGATATTTTTTCTTCCGACACGTCTCGAAGAAATTGACGAGAGTAATTTTTTGTTTGATCTTTGCACTGAAAGCACAGGTAGACAAATTTTTCATTGAAGACTTCGTGATGTTTTGCCTGAGTCGACGATGTTGAGATTCTATTCTCGATGATAGTATATACTTGGTCTTGTCCTCATTAACAGCCAAACCCATTTTCTCCACCTCCGACTTGCAAACGCTCCAAAAACAGCTCGCTTCGGTCTCCAAATGATGTCAATATCATCAGCATAAGCAAGCAGTTGAACGGACTTTTCAAAAATTGTAGTTCTGTTTTTGACTTCCGAGTTGCGTTCAATTGCTTTAAGAACGATGTTAAAGAGGTTACATTATAACGCGTTGCCTTGCCTCAAACCTGTCGTGACATCAAATGTTTCGGTGGTGTTTTCACTTACTTTCATGGAGCAACGAGATTTCTCCATCGTCATCCTGCTCAAGCTTACGAGTTTGACAGGGATGCGACCTGGCTCTCCACTGACAACCAGGAATGAACACCCTGAGGACAATACAGTCAACCGACATTTTAAATTTAACTTTTTTTTTTCTCGTCATGTAAATTTTATATAAAAATAATTAAACTTAAGTCACTGTATATAGTTAGGCCCCCTATGAGCCAACAAATGTAAATTTTCATACATATGTAGTATTCTTATTAGTTGTAAGCCAAATTGTAAATAGTAGATATGTTCAATAAAACAAAAATTGAAATTGAATTGCGACCTGGCTCTGTTTGATTCGTCTCTGTCTACGCTATCATATGCGACATAAAAATCGATAAGGAGTTGTTACAATATATTGATTTGAAACTCCTGTGTTTTATCCAAAATCTGTCGGAGTGTAAGCATTTGGTTGACGGTTGATTTTGCGGGCCCAAAACCAAACTGTTAGGGACCGATCAGATGGAAGACAAACGGTTTTAAGCGATCACATTGTAAGTATACAAACGACAGGATTTTGTATGCGACGTTGAGGAGACGTTTATACATATTTAGTTGGCACAGGTCAAAGCATCTCATTTCTTGTGGATGGGGCACACTATACCGACGTTCCATTAATCGGGCATACTTTGATCCGACCAAATTTTAGAGATAAGTTGGTCAAGTAATCTCCTCCTGCTTTGAATAGTTCAGCTGGCAAGCCATTCGCAACAAGAGCCTTGTACGTTCAAACTTGGCTATAGCTGAACGCACTTCATTTGGGTCTAGTGGACGGCAATTTTGGTCATCATCGCCTAAGTTAAATGGAACATTACGTCTAATAGCGGAGTTGAATAAACATTACGTCTAATAGCGGAGTTTCGGTAATCTTTGCCCTTTAGCAGTCTAGAAAAGTGTTATTTCCAGATCCTCAGTACCGACTGCGCGTTTACTAGCATATTTCCACTCTCGTCTCGTCAGGCTTCCGTTCTGGCCTTGTGGCCTTGGGTAGATTTTTTCACCCATCGGTAGAACTTTTGCTGCTATAGCCCTCGCGTGCACTCTCATTTTTATCCTGAGAAGTCAGCGTTACTCCTTTTGTTTTTGTCCGTAGAGTTCCTTGTCTCTCAGGATCTCTGGTTGTAGTTTGAAAGTTTGATTGATAGGCCTCGTTCTTGGCTGCATGTACCAGCTGGTATTCTTCATCGAAGCAGGGATTTCGTTCTGGTCACCTAGTAAAACATGCAAATCAGTGGCAGCACTTCTGATAGCTTGTTGGCAGTGATTACTCTGGTCCTCTGCAGTTAACGCTGGTAACGGGTTTGCTGAAAGGTTATGAGACTTGGTTAGCAAAAATCCTGGCGAACTCTTGCGATGTAAACTTCTCGACATCAAAACTTTTTACAAGATCCGTTCGGCTTTATGGCGTCTTAGATACGCTTACGTACTTTAGCTACAACCGCGTAATGGTCCTAGTCAATTTTGGTTACCCACGGAACGTCCACATATCCAGGAAACTGGAAGCATGTCTGGCGTCTTTAGCAACATGATCAATCTAGTTGATGGTTCGTTGATCCGGAGACCACCATGTCCTTTCGTGTATATTGAGGTGTGGGAATCGAGTGATGGTATTTGGGCCGCCTCCTCAAAGTCAATCAGCCTAAGTCCGTTACCGGAAGTGTTGTCGTGCAGGCTGTGTCCTCCGACTTTTGAACCTAAGATGCCTTCTTTTCCATTTTTGCGCATTGAAATAGCCAATAATAACCTTGACATCATACTTTGGGTTCATAGAACATGTATTCTAGAGAAGATCGTAGAATTCTTCCTGTGTTGAGTCATCTTTTTCTTCCGTTGGATCAACGATCATATTTTTAAATTTGGCTTTGATACGGATTGTTACCAGACACTCGCTTACATTTCGGAAGGCCAAGAATTCTGGCCTAAGCCTTCCCCTTATAACAACCAGAGCCGCTGACGCACCCACTTACAGAATGATGCCCTCAAAATAATCTCCAAAACTGTCCAGTTTTTATATCATTTCTACTTAAAACAGTTAACCAGAGATAAGAACACAAAATGACTTCCTCTAATTAATTCAATTTCCTCTGTGGTCATAGCTATCCGAAAACATAAGTGTTCAATCTCTTAAAAGCCTTATTGCGTGCAAATCATTGTCATGATTAAAAAATTAATTGAAAGGATTTCTTATAAAGCCAAAAGTAAAAAAAAAAAGAAATATAAAAAAAATTAATAAAAAAACCTTTTAACCACGAAAAAGCAGAGAGAAAAAGACTAACGCCAAACACCTTGCATCCTGCTGCATTAAACAAGACCTTTAATCCACTACATCAGTCGAAATTGTGGCATGAAAGAAGCAGCAACAAGCATTCGCAGGCAAGAACCACAAAAACGAATGGACAATGAACATTCAGCCACACCACCACCACCTCCATCCACATCCACCTCTATACAAAAAAAAAAAAAAAAACAAGAAGAACTCTTAAAGATATATCCCTTGATGTGATGTGCAATTTTTTATTATTTATCCCCAAAAACTTTATTTTATTTAAAACTAACCTGTTTTGCCTCGAACCCTGTTCCAAGAGACCTGCTGCACTCAAAAACCAAACGGAGAAGACGAGCGTTCACATAAAAACATTAAATTACACCTGCACACGCGTATCCTCCAAAATTTCCTGTTGAACGCCGCTGGATCAGAAAAAAAGCCTAAAAACATAACACACCATCATCGGTAAACAAACAGTACTTTATAGACAGTCACCCACAAAAGCAACATTCTACTTGGCAAAAAGTATTTTGCAAATTGAGCTTATGGAAGAGATTTTTCTGAAGCTATTAATTGCAAGAGAATTAGGATTTTTTTGCTAAAGTTTCTGGCAATGCATTTTAGTTATTTAATGAATTTGGAGTGAGTTGTCTTAAGTGGTAAATATTAAATTTTATATTTTCTTTAGTGTACTCGTAAAGGTTTTTTCTACACAACATTTTATTTCAATGAACATTCTGTGTGATTCTGATTTTAATCTGATTTAAATATGCTTTGATTATGCTCAAAAAATTTATCAAAAACTCAACAACCGCACCATCTAACGATTACAGATTTTGTTATATTTTTTTGGAAACTAAACCGACTTTTTAGAGTACGGTACGATCTTAAATACTCACAACTAAGAACAATTTAAGCTGGTGTACCCCAAGGAAGTGTCCTAGGACCAACTCTATATTTGTTATATACTTGGGGTATTCCAGTGGACATCAGCTTTGCTGACGATACTGCGATATTGGTGCCTGATAAATCCGTTAGGCTTCGGCCACGCACTGAGCGACGAGCGGCTGAGCGATTGAGCGACGAGTCGCTGAGCGACGCAAAATAAAATGCAGGACTGGGTCGCACGAACTTGCTCATATGTAAAAGACTAAGAATTTCAAAAATGAATGTTATTAGAGAAACTGTTCATAAGCATAAAATTCATTTTTTAAATGACTAAAAAAAACTTCTTTAGTATTTAAAGATAAGAATAGGATGCCATGTGATTCAAGCAAATATAGATTTATGCAAGAACAAAAAGTCTTTGTAGTGGTTTCTTAAAAAATAAGGTTTTATATAAGAAAATTTTAAAACATTTTTAAGAAAAAATGTTGGTACGTCAGTTTGAAGTTTTTATTATTGTATGAATAAAAATTAAATTTACAAAAAAAGTATTGAGCCGTTTTTGAGACATTGAATTTTCAAAAAACAAAAAATTGATTTTTTTTTCAAAATTCAAAAAAATATTTTTCTTAAAGTTTTGAAATGCAATGTTTTTTAAAGTTTTTAGAAGCTTGCCTCTACGATATTTCATTAAAATCTGTTGTGCTAATAATAAGAAATTCAAAATTTAAAAAAATCGTTCTATGGTAGGTACAGTCAGTAATATCTTGTTTTCAAATTTTTTTTATTAAATAACAGATATTGAAAAATAATAGAAAGAAAAAAAATTTAAGCAAAATTCTCGAAACCGTTTTCGAGACAAATACGATTTTCGAAAACCATTTTTTAACATTTGTATGGAGGGTACCGTTATTTTTAGGTAAAATGAATTTATTTTGATCATATATTGTAGACTATTTTTCCAAACTTTTATTTATCCAGTTTTGAAAAAATCGAGCATGGGGTTTTTTTAAAAATCCAAAAAAAATGTTTTGGAAAATTTTAATACACAATAATATTCAAACTGCTGGGAAGCTTTAGCATAAAAAAATGATCAAAATCGGTGGTACCGTTTTTGAGAAAATCAAAAACAAAAAAAATGGTCCCAAGGGGGGTACCAAAACTACACATTTTTTTGAAAATTTTTTTCGACCATTACCTAGGTTTAACTAAATTAATTTTTTTGAATTTTTTTTTAAGAAAATCGCAGGGACAGTTTTTGAGAAAAAAAAATATTTATAAAATTTCGGAAAAAAATCGTATGGCAGGTACCGTTATTTTTGGTCATAAAAAATCAAATCAAAAAACATCCGGGGGTAAAAAACCAAAACCCATATCTACCAAGTTTGAAGAAAATCGGCCGAGCCGTAATCGAACAGACAGACAGACAGACAGAATTGCCAGACCCACTTTTTTCGTCTTCGCTATCATCGTAATGTCAACTTTGATCAAAATCTCGAGTTCGATTTTTTTTACGAATGCATAACTTGCCTTATAGTACCTATAAGTCGCAAATAAAAATTAAAACACATGAAATTGTATGGAGGTGGCCACGTACACCCTGAGCGACTTGTCATTGTCTTAAGCGACAGAGCGACGTCGCTCAATCGCTCAGTCGCTCGTCGCTCAGTGCGTGGCTGAGGCCTTACGAAGGCTACAGAAAAACTGCAAAATGCAGTCGATAAAATTAGAGATAGGACTAGAGTTGTCATATTTTTCTTGCACCTCGGCAGGACAAGCGGCTTAAATAATGAAAAATCCCGGGATTTCATCGTATTGCCCGGGACAAAATAAATAAAATGCACGACTGGGTCGCACGAACTTGCTGTTACGTAAAAGACTAAGAATTTTAAAAATGAATGGTATTAGAGAAAAATTATTTTTTTAAATGACTAAAACAACTCCTGAAACAAACTCCAACTAGCTAAACATAGGATGCCATGTGATTCAAACAAATATTGTTCAATGCAAGAACAAAGTTATAATTCGTTCTATAGTAGTTTCTTAAAAATATAAGCTTTTATATACAAAATTTTTAAATCATTTTCTAAGATAAAATATTGGTACGTCAATTTGAAGGTTTTGATTTTGTTCGAATAAAAATTAAATTTACAAAAAAAAATATTGAGCCGTTTTTGAGTTATCGAATTTTCAAAAAAAAATTGATTTTTTTTCAAAATTTAAAAAAAGAGTTTTGAAATGCAATGTTTTTTAAACTTTTTAGAAGCTTTCTCTTTACAAAAATTTATTAAAATCCGTTATTCCGATAATGTGAAATTCAAAAGTCGAATAAATCGTTTTGTGTTTTGTGGTAGGTACAGTCAGTAGATAATATCTTGATTTCATTTTTTTTTAATAAATTATAGAATTCTTATATAAATTATTGAATTTGAATACACAGTAATGTTTAAACTGCTTGTGAGGTTCAACATAAAAAAAGCAAGTTTAACGAAAATCAGCTGAGTCATTTAGGCTATAGTCGAACAGACAGACAGAATTGTGAGACACACTTTTTCGTCTTCGCTATCATCGTAATGTCAACTTGGATCAAAATCTCGAGTTCGATTTTTCTTACGAGTACATAACTTGCCATATATTTAGCACCTATAAGTCGCAAGTAAAAATCATATATAATGCGTGTAGATCAAAATAAATAAATTCTTTTATTAATTACTAATTAAATGACTTTTTTGTCATTTATCATTTGCAATTATTTTTGTTTTGTAAATTTTAATGCCAGATGTCAGTTTACAAAAATAAATTTTTCGTTAAGTTAGGTTTGTTTGAATAAAATTTTTTAAAAGTAATTTCTTAAGGTTAAATCGCAATGTAGTGATTGTTCCTTATCACTGAAAGGTATTTAGGTACATTAGGCATTATTTTTTGAGTTTCAGTCCCAACCCGGGAAAAAAGCTGTCCCGGCGGAACAGATGAATTTATGTCTGAAATCCGGGATATGTCCCGGGTAAACCGGGACGTCTGGCAACGCTAGATAGGACGCAACGATGGCGTATCGAATTAAACGAAACCAAATCGACGCGTGTAAATGATACAAACAAAAACTGAATAGTGTCCTAATTTTTATCAACGATAAAACTGTACCTTACGCCAATACTGCAAAATACCTTGGAATAACTTTGTATGCAAAGCTTAAATGGAAAGAGCACAGCAAAAAGAAAAAAAAGGAACTGAACTTAAATTACAGATTACTAGGATAGAACTCTGGCCTAGATATTCAGGACAAAATAATGTTACACAAGCAAGTGCTGAAGCCCCTTTGGTATAGTATCGAGCTATGGGGCTGTACAAAGAAAACAAATGCAGAACCCATATAAAAATTCCAAAACAAAGTACATAAGAAATATTAATCTACATATCGTGACGTTCAAATAGAAATATTTACAGAAGTGGGTAAAAAACATACTGTATCACACAATCAGTGACTGCGAAGTCATACCAACACCGAGTTTGATGCCGACTTAAATGTACAATACAATGTTCGGAGACTTAGAAGAACCAAGCCTCATGAGCTGATGGTCTAAAATAAGAAAATAAAATAAGAAAGAAAAATCATTTGTCGATCTATGATAGATTTGTTCAGATCCCGGTTGTTTTTGTGCGGTAAGAGACCCACACGCCACACTACTTGGTACTAAATGTTACCAAGTGACTTTTGAAGATTTCCACTGACAAAAAAAAACTTTCTTACTTGCGATATAAAGGTACTATATGGCAAGTTATACATTGGTAGAAAAAATCTCAATCTCTCAATATTTTGATCAGACTTGACGTTACTATGATAGAGAAGACGAAAAAACGGGTCTAAAAATGGTTATTAATGGTACCTTCCATACAAGGATTTTTTGTGTTTTTGATTTTCTCAAAAACTTGTAAGCGGATCAATATATTTTTATTATAAAGTTGAAATATTTTTTTTTTTCGAATTTTTAAATTATAATAGTAAAAAAGATTACAAATGTTAGAAAAAGGTTTTCAAAAATCGTATTTTGCCCAAAAACGGCATCCAGGATTTTAATAATAATTATTTTATCTCGCTTGATTATTAAGATCTATAATTCAATAAAATAAGTTTTTAAATTAAGATATTACTAACAGTACCTAATATTGAACCATTTGTACTTTATTTGCTGTCTAATTTATCGGTGTAACCGAATGAAAGTTTTTGCACAAAAGCTTCTAAGGAGTTTAAGCGAATATGAAAAGCTAAAATAAAGTTGTGAGTATCGGAGGCTTTGTTTTGTGGAATAAAATTTGAAATAAAGTTTAAAAATCTATTATGAAGAAAAAGCCAGAAACACAACTCAAGACAGAAAATAACTTGAGGCTGTCTAGGAAAAATGCTAGTGGAAACAATGCAATTGATAAACAATAAAAATCGACATTAGGATGCAGTTGATCACATGAGCGTTGGGAAGTACATAGAATTCTGAAGACGCGTTTGCTTCTCTAAAACATTTATACAAGAAATACATAGAAAAATCAACAGTAAAATCAAAAAATAGTTATTCTTTTAGGTTCCTTACCTATTGATTCAAACAGAAGGTACTCAAAAGCTTGCAATTCAAACTTGTGTACTTAACGAAATAAATACAATAATTCGAAAACCACTCTATCTCTTTCAAACATATCACCTAGTTGTTGACACTATCTATAGGATTAAACCAAAGATACTATGTTCTTATATTCAAAAATAACAATGTCTGTCTTAAAATTATTATGAAACTGTTTTAGAGAGTCTTATTTTTCCCAAAAGCAACTACAAGTTTTTCTATTTTTTTTTTGTATAGTCAAGTTTCTACCATGTACTCGTAATATCTAATAAGTAATTAACAGTATTTACCATCTTACTATTTTTAATATCTGAATTTCTCATTATCAACATCTTGATTTAAATTTAATTTCTTATGTGCATATTCATGCAGGAACTTGAAAGTTCAGAAAATATTGTACATCAAAACATAAAGTGTTTGATAAATATTGATTTAAATATAAAATTAAAACAAATAAAATTAGTTTTTATAAAAAGAAAAAATTATTGTTTTATTTATTAATTTTAAGGTTTTTAAATTTAATTTTATTGCAACAAATTTGAATATTATAAAATAGCGACGCGTTTCGGATTTAATAATCCATCATCGGGCTAATGCTGTTGTACTATGGTGTTGTTTGCCAATGTTTATTGGATTTTTGAAAACCAATTCCTTTGTACAGGTTGTCCGGTAATTCGTGTGCTATACTTTGGGATATGATTCTTGATCATATTCTCAGAAAAAAAATTGTTCTATAGTAAAGTCTGATTTTCAACTTTGACATCCCTTTTTGACGATTTAAAAAAGGCTAACTTTGGTGTACCCTGACCCATGTTGAGATCAATTTCTCTGTCAGTACTAATGGTAGGGATTTTGGACTTTTTTTTTAGTAAAAATACCAACCCTTAAAACTACGTTTAAATTGAGCTGCTGTTCTTAGGGTTGCCAGAAATTCAATTTTAAATCGTGTTCAATTTTTCTTGCCCGAGCAAAATTTTGACTTTGAGCTAAATTTTTTTCAAAAAATGTGTAATAAACATAGAGTTTTCTTATCTTTACCTGATGATTTTTGGTGGTTTTTGGTAATTTTATAATTTTAAGGGATATTAAAAATTATCTTGTCAACGGCCTGGGCTCTGATGAAAGCATCGCTTCCCATCGATCAGCGAAATCAAGCATCGTTGCGCGCGGTTAGTACTTGGATGGGGGACCAACCGTGAGCTGTTGACATGTGTTTTCTGTTGTTCTTTCTTTCTGTCTGTCTCTCTCTGTTGTATTGTATAAGCCGATGGTCTGAGTTACCAGTGCTTTCAGTGGCTCTACTTCGTAGATTAATCCATAGTGTGTAAGAGTATGAGTTCCAACCGCATGAAATTTATCAAAATCGGTTGAAAACTTTTTGAGAAAATCGTGCTATGAAATTCTGCTCCGCCTTCAAATTGGGAATGATGTTTTTCGGTCATATTCGCGAAAATCAAATACCACTTTAATTCAAAGCAGGGGCAACTCTTGAAGAAGTTGATGAGGGAAATTTGAATTTAAAGTTTTTTTTTTTTTTAAATAAAAGTTTCGCCCACGGAAATGTTAAATATTTTAATCTTAAATCTTTGTTTTAAAAGCCAGAAATAATTTGATAATTTTTGTACTAAAAGGCAGGTGATTTCATTTGTATCTTTTGTAACCAAAGTAATACAGTAATGTTATGTATTAAGCAATACTTAGGTATTTGCAAAAATAATTAACTAAAATGTTCTAAAGAGTTCAAAGAACATCATCAATTTGTTTGATCTTGTTCAAATATTGATCAAACCACGAAGTTTAAAAAACAAAAGAAGAGAATTCGCTTCAAATAGCCAGGGCTTAGGGACCTTGAAATTAAGGTGTTTTTTAATATGCATACGTATGAGAAGTATATTTTTTTTTGCACGCAAGTGTGTTCGTTCTTTAACAATAAAACAGGTATTCACGAGATATTTGATGTTTCACTTCATACAATGTATCTCAAAAATTCGTATTGAAAGAAAACAAAAATATTGCAACTGTCCGCGAAAATGTTGTGTGCTCGAAGTTTTTGTTTTAGCTTAAATTTTTCATAATTTTATTCATTTTCATGTTTTTTTTTTCCGATGAATACAAACTAAAAGATACCTACTCGTATGAACTACCAGAAATAAGTGCAGATCAAGATCCAAGGGACGAGAATCATCTCATTATTGTAGTTGTTGTTGCAAAATTAAATATGTGGGTAGAGCATGTGAGTGTGCGTACACGATGAAAAATCATTTCACCTGTTTGTTTACATTACCTGAATAAAGCAGAGGGGTGAATAAGATGGTGCTTTTGGTTGTATGAATCAATTTCGTGTGGTTCTATAGGAGAGACTTACCGACCGAAGACCAACAAACATATGCGATATGTTGCACGAGGCAACTTCTTAAAAAAAAAAAAATTGCAAGAAACCCCAGAGTTTGGTTTGTATATTGCATGGAGCGTGTGCCCTAATTCTTGTGTGGTTTTTTATTTAAGTGGATGTTTAATTGATGTTACTTTGAACTATGGGAAAATATTGAATTATGAATTCACCAACATAATACAGATAAATTTCAATCTAAATATTGGAAACTTATCGATCTGTAAGGATATCCTGTACGATGTGATTACGAGGGTTGATGAAAAATGTAGAGAAGAATATGCAGCTGAAGCGTCCGATTCCTTATTTCGAACAACTTATAAAAGGCTGAACCACAATCTTGGAAAAAGAAACTACTTCAGGGATGTAAACAGTATAAACGAGATCTCAACAATGGTTAAACTCCGAAGTGAATTACTCAACCTAAATTTCATACCACACAGACCCGATTTACCACTAGAGTGTAGCTTGTGCAATCATAGAGAAAGAGAAGACGTTATACATTTCGTCGGAAAATGTCCTACTCTCAGGGAAACAAGAAGAAGCATTCTGGGAAGCGACTTTTTATCAGAGGAACAAGTTATTGCTATGCTGAATGAGATGGATATTGCCAAGCTGCATAAATATTGCAAAATTGCGATGAAATATAGATCAAGAATTATGAACGAAGACTTCTGATTAATCAAACTATTATTCGCATAATTTAATTTAATTCATTCTTAAATATTATCTAATTCTTTTTTAAAGGCATAATAATTATTAAAGCTTATTACAATGTTTGTATACATGTTAATCGTCAATCTGGCAGACGGCAAATGCCATGTCATAATGATTTTTTTGTGTAAAAGAAATATGCTTTGTAAATTCAATTTAACTAAAATACGCTAATAAAATCTAAATCTATCTATCTATCTATCTACAGATAAATTATAATAATAAATAATAATTGTAATCTGAAATCATTTGCGTCTCGTATATAAATAATGGTAAAATCGTTGGATTGCCATGCATAGGTTCCTGGGGGTTCGATTATTAGCCGCTGCAAAAATGTTTTTAAGGAGTATACTGCCTCTTGTGAGGAATTGACAAATCTTCTAGGAGTATCTCTTGTCATGAAAGGTGCTACTCACAAGCCGTTCGGAATCGGCAGGCAACTGTCCCCTCCATTCCTGCTACCACGCACACAAGAATAGTTGAGAGTATTACTCTCTACGAGCTGTTGCACCACCAAATTAAATATACAGTGGCCCAAGGATTTAAGGTTGTTAAGGATCGATCTTCTCTGATATTGGTAACCATGTATCGCAGCAACGTTCGGAAAACATTTCATTTTGAATACTATATTACTTGTTCTACAAGGAACATTATTAAACGTTGAAATCTTTTAACTTGTATCCTTAAAAAAAATAGTTTTTCAGAAGGTAGCGACTAGTAAACAATCCGCAGTCCAATGTACCAACCATTACCCCGTGGAGAACTGTATGATCTTCATCGAGAAATACTGGGGGTCCGTCAAGGATGACAAGAACACCAGTCAATCCTTTGATGCCGAGAAAGATTTAAGACATGTTGTTATTGAAATAAGTAAGAAGGAAAATTGCTGTAGGAAAAGGAAGGTCCCTGCGCAAGAAGATCAAAGAGTCTAAGAGTAGGGGCGAAATGGAAGCTCATCATCAGCTTAGATTAACTAGTCACAGAATGGTATAAAAATGAAAATGTTTTTAAGCAACTGCTAAGCTAATGGACATTATGAAAAACGACAAGATAACCTCCTTTCAGGCAGTGCAGACACAGTTCAACCATCCAGCATAGAGTAAGTAGACTTAACGTAAGACGTAAAAGAGCTTACCAATGTGTAAGTAGGCTGCATATCAGACAATCAATCAAGTATGCGTGAAAATAATTCAGTCCCATAGCTGGACCGTAAAATTTCTTATCTAGAATTCATCTACATCAATCTTCAAAATTTTTCTTCGCCAGAAAACACTTCTTCCTTCCTTCGAAGACATGCAAATATCTTTGCTCAGTTTAACCACTCCGCCAATAAACTTGATAAGTTTAATTAAAAAATTACGAAGAGGCAATATGAGAAAGCTAACTTAAGCGGTTTTATAGTTTATATCGAAACTTTAACTCGTCACTATTCGAGTACTTCCTCGATAGTGTAACACATTCTAGTGCTGATATGATAACAAGTATAGTTATCAATGAAACTAATACTTTTATCCCTAAAAGGTCTAAAAAGCACGTCGCAAGGAGAATTCTTGGTACGAATATGATTATTAAAATTAGCTTAAAAAACCGAAAAAAGTACAGGCTAGCCAGGAATATCTGGAAGGCTCATATTCAAAGAATAAAATTCTCATATCATCAAAATACACTACATTTTTTCAAAGGTATATAGTTAAATCTCGGACAGTCGAAAGGGTCTTTAAAGACTTAGAAAAACCAAAATCCACTGGTGCAGATTATAAAGCACCTTTAGTTCTGAATCGGTTTTCCTTTATGCTGTCTAAAACAAAGCGTAAGCTTTTCCATCTGTGTCACCCTTCAGAATATTTTCTGGAGTAGGTGGAAAACGTCCACTTAAAAAGATCCCTAAAAAGGCCAATCATCTTTCGCTGCCATCCTCTGGCACTTACTGCCCTTCTTTTCAAAGTCATAAACACACTGATCAACAATTTTGCACAGGGTTTTTGGCTAGGAAATGCGTTATTTCTTCAATCGTTACTCTGCAGCAGATAGTACACAGGGCACAGGGCACTTATTTCAACATAACTGTCCAATTATTGATATATACGGACGATATCTACAGTATTGGCCCTTCCCAACGTGCCAGCAACTGAAATAATGATGACTAGGCAATACTTGTTGATATTAAAGGAAAGCTGTACAAGATGAAGTTTTTATGTTTTATAAAAAAAAGTAATTCCTGTGGCTAGCACTAAACATTACTATTGTTACCATAAACTTTGGGGTTGTTAACAGTTCCTACCCCGTATTTAATATTTACAATTTAAAAAAAATAGGAGGCCAAGCCGGTTCGTAGAGGGCCTAAACTTAGTGACTTACATCTCTCAACCATTCCTGTGTGCATGTAACCAGGAATGGAGAGGACCTACAATTTTCTTGCTATTCCAAATGGTTAGAGGATTTGTCAGTTCCTCGCAGGAGGCAGTAAACCCTTGAAAAACTTTTTTTTGCAGCGGTTGAGAAGCGAGCCCAAGACCTTCTGCATGATAGTCCAACGCACTACCCATTATGCCAAGAGGTACTACATTTAATTTTAAATGCGAATGAATGTTATATTGTATAGCCAAAACTAGAAACTGTTAAAAACTTGGGGATTCAACTCAGGCGCCTTTCTAAACAAACACTTTTAAAATATGAAAACGGAAAACATTGCATTCCGCTCATAACTGACAAGGAAGTCAACTTTGGCATTTCGTAATAAAAATTGTATTCAAAAGTTTACAAACCAATGAAATGAAACAGAAAAAAAAACTGTATTGCATATTTTTAACAAAATGTTCCCTTTAAGTTTTTATTTATCACAAAGATACAATTTATTTAATTACCTGGCTCGCACGAGCTCCAATGGCCAGATTCCATCTCCTCATTGGCACGCATAATTATTTCTGGCATTTTTGTAACTAACTGCTTTAGCAGTGCGACCATAGTTGGACATTTTTCGCATCTGTGCACTCTCCGGCACCGTCTGAAGACGGTGGAAATAGTCAAATAAACACGAAAAGAAAACAATCTCACAGATACATTATTCATTAGGCATCCGTCCATTCATTATAAAATGAAATCAAACTTGGTTTAAGTTTAGACGTTGCAGAGGGGCAGTGCAGTAAATGCACGCTACTGTAACCAGTTAAAAATTACGTGCACACCATGTACGCATCTGTTCATAGTGTACATGAACGTCCGAAGAAGTAAAGGACTCTTCAATGCGATGTCTCAAGAAATCGTTCAAAAAAAGCAGCAGAACCGATAATGAAATCGAATCAACACCACCACACCACGCAATGGTACAACTTGCATCCGCTCTACGGGCCGGAAAAAGTCGCGTCTTGGAAAAAATAAGAAAAAGAATTAAAAAAGAAAAAAAAAACGAAATTATACCTCAACAACAATCGAAATCGATATTCGTGATGTATTAGCGTGTTTGTATGTGTGTGTGTGTCAATACTTACTCGAATGGTCGAAGATAGAAATCCTTTGGAAATATGATGACATTTTTCATAAAATGAATTTTTCATTGGAAAATCCCAAGGATTGTTTGTAGGAACGACAACATTTAATATAAAACGTAGACGCCGCCGCCACCGCAATCGTTTCCAACTCAACTCTGCGCGGCAGGGAAAATAATAACCGGTCCCCACACGTGAAATCTCATTATGCCAACCGATTTTGATGCAGTTTGTCTAGTTTTGAAGTCCACTTTCAAGCCAGCCAACTATTGGTGGTTGATGGAGATGATCGTAAGGAGAAGCAATGTTTATGAATCAATTTAATTTCTTGGTCTGTCCATCTGTGTGGCGCTCTAGAGCAATGTATCACGTCTAGAGCACTATGCCTTTAGCTGGCGGAAAACTCGCTGAACCATCATCACTACAATGGGTAGATACTAGAAGAAAAAATAAAAACAAAAAACTGGCGACACCGTATTGAACTGAAGACGACGTGTGGTAATCGCCAATACGGTGGACTTGTTCAGGGAAGTGTCTTCGCACTGTCATCGTCGTCATCGTCTTCGTCGTCAACGTCGCCGATTAGAACTCAAACAAAAAAATAAGCAGGAAGTCTCCATTCCAGTAAAAGCAGTTGCAGCAATGCGCGCACACGATCAAATGGACATTTAATAATATTATTGTGGCGCTTAAGAAAGATAATCACAGTCCACACACCAGGCTAGTCCAGAAGGAACACATACATAAATGGAATGGCAGCAGTCACAAACTTCATCACTTCCATCGAATAGCATCGTTGTAGCAGGCGTCATTATCATCCAATAACTGTTGATAGCTTCGGTATGTTGTTGGATTAGTAGAACGCAAGTTGGGAGCTTTTGACTACAACCGAAGATTGTTTATGTTGTTCAAAAGAATTTAAAATTAATGTCACCGATATTTTCAAATGGAAAAATGTATGTTTGGGACTGAAAAATATTTTAGGTAGGAGAAGAAGCACAGGGATTTAAAATGTATTTAAAGAACTGTTCAGTTAAAAGTCATGTTACAAAACGTGTCCGAAAGGACTTATGTTCCAATTTAGGGGAACATAATTATGTTTAAAACCCATTTTGTGACATATTACGAGTACTTAGTCTGCAAAAAAGGAAGGACCTGCAATGTTCAGATGAATCCAAGCGACTAAAATGAGAAACAGAGGAATTTCGACTTACTCAAAAAAGGGCATTTTTTTTGGATATCGGTATATAGATAATATGAACAAAATCGAAGAACATTAATCTGACGTTTATAAGTTTTGAAGTGATAAGATTGGAACATTGTAAAACTTTCAACCGAATGTAACAATGCTGTGCAGCTTCTATTTTATTTGTACACACATAGCTGGGCATTAACTCGTTAATCCGTTAATCGTTAATTAACGAAGTTAAGATTTTGATTAACGGATTAACTTTTAAGTTAACTTTTAAAAATGTTAACGGACACGTTAAATCCGTTAATCCACGTTAAGTCCGTTAATCGTTAATTAAATATGCCTACAATTTACCGCGCGGCGCGAAAAACAGGTTCAGGCAAGTATGAGACAAGAGCCGTGCGGCGCGTGCCGCGGGTGAAACAAAAACAGCTAGGTACGTATTATATTTTGACGGCGCGTGCGAGTGAGAAAATTGCGAAGAGATTCGTTTTGTTTGATCATTTCATTATGCCGGTCGTCCACTATGTGCGCGATAAGTTCAACCAACTTCGTTCAACTTTTTATTCAACTCTTTCGTTGGATAAACGAATTTAAAACCTCTTACCCTAGTGCAGCAACTTACGTAATTCACGTTGAGCAGCTAAAGTTGAACAAAATGCGTTTGGAACCCCGTACACATAATTGACCAACTTTCCCATATGTTGCTTAACCCCGCACACCTAATTGATCAACTCTTAAAACTTATTCCAATGTTGAATAGCTCCGTACACTTAGTTGACCAACTTACTCAAATGTTGAATAACCTCGTACACTAGTTGATAAACTTGTTCGATTTTGACAGAAAAAATTTTTTTTCGAGTTGATCAACTGCGTTTTCGATATTGTTGCTCAACCAGTTGATGAACGATTTAATACCTTCGTACACTTAACCAAGGATCACTCGTTGGGGAACGCGTTGAACGCACCACGATAAACAAAAAACTCAAACGTCAAACCTGAAATAATTTTGACTTCAGTTCGGTACATACTATTGTCGACGCACGCCTTCGCTTTAAAATATTCCTAAATTTGTTCCGTATGAGTATGATTTCCTCTAAGAAAAAAAAAGTGGCTGCCGCATTAATAATATTAGAAAATGAACGACAAAGGAAGAAAAAATAATCAAGACGATTTTGGGTAGATGATTTTTTCTTGAGTCGCGAAGAAAATTGTTTTTCAATGAAATATATGAGAAATTAAAATCGATTGATCCCACCGCGTTGAATTTGAATTCAAAGTTTAGGCAATTGCATTTTCGAGGAAATTTGAGACCAAGCCAATTCCTTGGCATCTCGATTTTTATAAGAGGGGCTCTTAGTGTCCCATATATTGGGCTTTTCCTCAATTGCTGAAATCATTTGCAAAATTAATTCCGTAGTCCACTCTGATTTTTTATCACCTTCCATGACGAAAAACCAAAATAAACTACAGTTTGCAAGTTGCAACAACTGCAACTAAACAATTGTAAGAATTGAGGTTAACACCTGAATTCTAAAATTCTTTGAAGGAATTTAAAGGTTTTTAAACTTTAACCCTAAACCTAATTAATTATTGACATTTGTTTATCATATAAATTGTTGAGGTGGTGAACAAAAGTCGACTTAATCAATGAATTTTTATTGTTAGGAGACGTGCAAAACTAATAAGGTTTATTTTTGCTTGAAAATTTATTTTGTACTAGCCTAGCCTAGCCTGTTACCAGCCTGCTTCGTTGGGCACTATTTAAATTAATACAAAATTGCAAGAGGTTCATAACTTCTAGTAATAAATTTTTTTACAATTTTAAAGTTATTTTTAGTTCTTTAAAAATAATCATTTATTTATTTATTAATTTTTATTATTCTTCTAAAGAGTCATCTGTAGTTTTATTTCTATTTTTTCTGTCTCTTTTCAAAGCTCGTTCTTCTTTTTTGATAATTTCTTTTTCTTGCAAGTTTTCTTTTCCAATCGGACTTTTTTCTTTGGAACATCTTAAATCAAATAACAAATTAACTAACATTCTATAAAACTCTGTTCAATCAGATTTACTTTGATCGATTTCAATTTTTGTGTCAAGATTAATTTTTTTTTAAACACCAATATTTTGTTGGACTTCAGAAAAATTCTGAATAGAATCTTCATTTTTTTTATGGCTGGCATTGTCTTTTTTCTTAATTCATATGCATCCATTATTTATATTTTCTGTTTTTGAAATATCTTTCACAATATCAGTGATATTCAGCTTCTAGTATAGTAGCATCATTGTCAAAGTAATAGGAGAAATAAGGACCTTGGATATCAAGAATGTAACCATTAGGATCAACTATTAGAACAGGATCTATCAAGTCGTCGCTTTTCCGGCAGAGTGGCAAAAGTCGAAATTTGTCGTTTTTTAGTTTAGAACACAGAACTGAGCTGAAAAAAAAGCACAATTTTTCTGTGTAATCGGCATTAACCTACTTCTTCTAGTTTCCGAGTTATGAAAAAGCGCCGCTGTCAAATTCCACAAAGACAAACATCCCTGTCATTTTCTATGTATTTTCGAAAAACGGCATAAATTAATTTTTGTTTTTTTTTTTTTTAATATTTCGTTTTCTATAAAACTTTACAAGCATAAAATGCTTTTCGAAGAGCTTGTAAGTTGCTATATTTTTGTGGATGAAGCTGTATGTTATATGAATTCAGGCAATTACTCGAATAGGTTAGGTTAGGTTGGAGTGGCTGTCTAGTTGTTGTTGACTCACTTAGACCTCAAGGATCCGTTGTGATACCACTAAAGAAGTTACTCATGGGAGAGTAATGAATTTAAACAAACCATTTCGTGCTTTTAATGAAGTTAGAGAGACATTTTGTGTCGATCGTTGCCAGTTCACTGGTATTATCGAAGAAGGGATTACCGAGATAGTTATTCCTTCTATTGGAGAGTGCTGGACATGTACATAGTAGGTGTTGGACTGTTTCCTCTTCCTCCTCGTCCATGCAGCTTCTACAGAAGTCATTTGTGTAGACTCCTAGCCTCAAAGCATGTCTACCTATGAGGCAGTGTCCTGTTATAACTCCGATTGTAGAGCTTATATTTTGTCTGCTCAGGGAGATCAAGAGTTTTGACCGTTTTAGGTCTATGCTTGGCCATATTTGTTTAGTTGCCAGGCAGGTTGTACCCTGTGACCATCTAGCATTTGTTGATTCTAGAGCATATTGTTTGAGAAGATATTTGCATGTAGCAAGTGGTGTTCCTATGTTATGTTTTTGTCTAACAGTAGGCAGAAGTGTTCCGTTTTTGGCGAGCTCATCAGCTTTGCAATTTCTCGGAATGTCTCTGTGGCCCGGCACCCAAATAAGGTGAATATTAAACTGTTCTGCCATCTCATTCAGAAATGATCGACAGTCGTGGACAATTAGAGAGTTTGTGGAGACAGGCGCGAGAGATTTGAGAGCGGCCTGGCTGTCCGAGAAGATTCGTATATCCTTGCAATATATAACGTTTTCTTTTAGCCAGGATAATGCCTCTTTAATCGCCATTACTTCTGCCTGGAATACACTACATTGATTAGGAAGTCTATATGAAAGACTGAGATTCAGTTGTTCCGAATAGATGCCACTTCCAACGCCGTAATCGGTCTTTGAACCGTCTGTATAGAAGTGTACCGCATTGTCTTCCAGGGGTCTCTCTTCTTCCCAAGACGATCTTGAGGGGATGGAAACAAGGAAGCTGTTTTCGAATACCATTTTTGGGGTGGTATAGTCTAAGCGATCTGGGATAGATCTGAAATTGTCTAAAATAGTTGTATGACCAGTATTGTTACTGATCCATTGAGAGGTGGCTCTAAGTCTCACGCATGAGTTGGCTGCCACCATTTTGGAGAAGATGTCAAGAGGTGTTAGGTTTAAAAGCACTTCCAGGGCTGCAGTTGGTGTTGAACGAAGTGCTCCTGTGATGCACATACCTGCTGACCGCTGGACTTTGATGAGTTTATTTAGATTTACCATCTTGTCCAGTGCGGTCCACCATACGACAACTCCATAAATGAGTATCGGTCTGATTACCGAGGTGTATAGCCAGTGGGTTATTTTTGGGGAGAAGCCCCATTTTGAACATATTGCCTTTTTACAAGTAAAAAGCGCTACGGTAGCCTTTTTTACTCTTTCATCAATATTTGCCTTCCAATTTAGTTTTTTGTCTAAAATGAGGCCTAAATATTTGGCTTGATCGGAAAAGCTTAATGGTATTCCTTTAATCTTGGGTGGGTTAAACTGAAGAATTTTGTATCTTCTCGTAAAGAGTACTAATTCTGTTTTATGTGGATTGACGTCTAAGCCACATTGCTTAGCCCACTTTGTTAGCCTATTTAAGGCATTTTGTAGGAGTTCTGAGAGAACTTGGGGATGTTTCCCAGATACAGATATTGCAACGTCGTCAGCATAAGCAATCACCTTGAAACCCTCTGCTTCCATTGATGTTAGTAGTTCGTTTACTACCATGTTCCATAAGAGAGGCGAAAGGACCCCACCTTGGGGGGTACCTCGATTCACCGATCTGGTGGTAGTAAAACTTCTCATGCTGGAAGTTATAGTCCTGCTTCTGAGCATAAGACTTATAAGTTCTATGAGTCATTTCTCTAATTTCAGCTTGTTCATTGCTGTTGTGATCGCCTGGTAGCTGACGTTGTTGAAAGCTCCTTCGATATCTAGGAAAGCTACTAGGTTATATTCTTTGTATTTGAGGGAATATTCAATATCACGTACCAGCGAATGAAGTGCTGTTTCTACTGATTTTCCCTTAGAGTACGCATGTTGAGCTGTGGAAATGAGACATGGTTTTAAGTTATGTCTGATGTGAATTTCAATCAATCTTTCCAAGGTTTTAAGAAGGAAGGATGATAGGCTGATTGGTCGTAGATCTTTAGGGTTAACGTGAGAGGGTTTCCCTGCTTTAGGAATGAAGACTACTTTTGCCATTCTCCAGGCTTTAGGAATGTATCTCAACCTTACGCAGCTCGTCAGAATGATTTCCAATGGTGGAATGATCATGTCAGAGCATTTGTGTAATTCAGCCGGAATGATTCCGTCTGGTCCTGGAGATTTATATGGATCGAAGCTATCTACAGCCCATTGCAGTTTTTCCCGCGTTATTAGATCAACTGTGTCGCTTGTAGCGGTTTGAGACTCTGATGTTAAGTCGTAAAGTATGTTAGAGCTACCAGGAAAGTGGGTGTCTAATAACAGATTAAGAGATTCTTCGTCTGTGGTAGTCCACGTGCCCGCTTCTGTCGTTAAAGCACTGGGTATAGATGTACTTTTTGAGAGAATTTTCCTGAGTCTTGAGGCTTCTGAAGTATTGTCTATTTTACCACAGAAGTTTCTCCAAGAAGACCTCTTGCTCTTCCTTAATTCTTTCTTATATTGCTTTAGAGCTTGTTTATATAAGTCCCAATCAGAGGGGGATCTAGTGTATTTAGATCTATTGAAGAGTTTGCGACAGCTCTTCCTGAGCGGTTCTAGATCTTTGTTCCACCAGTGAGGTTTCTTTTTACCCTTTACTATGGTAATAGGGCATGAAGTCCTCATTGATTCGTTGAGGGCTTCGGTGAGATGATTTACTGAGAGGTCTAGTTCATCTTTGGTGGAGGAGCTTTTAAGAAGGTTGTGGTCTAGCAGTTGTGCAAGTACCTCCCTATATCGTTCCCAGTTAGTGTTTCGGTGATTGCGAAATCCCGTAGATATAATTGCCACATCACTGAGATCAAACTGAATGTATCTGTGATCAGAGTAGGAATTCTCATTTGAGACATGCCAGTTTGAAATCAGGTTATGGATCGAGTCAGAGGTAAGTGTAATATCAAGTACCTCTTTCCTGTTCTTGGTTACAAATGTAGGTTCATTACCAATATTATCAATGAGTAGATTAGTACTTAGTATGTAATCAAATAAGGACTCACCTCTCTCATTTATATCAGAGCTACCCCATACCGTGTGATGGGCATTAGCGTCCATTCCAATTAGGAGACCCACTTTCTTCGATTGCGCGTCCGAATAACTTCAGGCGAATTCCGTAATTCCGTAACATGTCTTTCAATATAAGTTTCTTTATCTTTTGCATCAAATCCAATATTAGCTGGAACGAAACGTTGTATCAAATTAAGGACTGCCTAACAGTTCTGAACCCTAAGCTTGTTTGCTGCCGACTTAAATGTTGGAACAAGACACATACAAATTCATTAGAAAGTCCCTGACGCAATTTTCACAAAAACAAAAGTAAGTCCCTGCATCCACTATCTTAAAGCACACTTTCACAAAATGTGCATAAACCTTGAATATTCCTGTTTTGTTATAGGAAAAAACTTGGGAATTCAGCATCATTAAGACTATTTTCGTTAAAATTTCTCGTCACACTTCTTGCTACATTCCGAAGTTTTTGTAACAACATTTTGAGATGTGATCCATTGATGACATATTTTCTATTCATAGAGCCTAGTCCAAGGCATAAAGGTGATAATATTAAACCTCTATCATCCAAAATTGAATTAAATTTTATATTCTCTATTTTTTATTTATGTATGTATGTATAATTTTTGACAAAAAAAAACTTAGATTTTTTTTTTGATAAATAAAGGTACTATGTCCCTTATATCTCAGTAAAGCTAGTGTTTCTTTTAAGCCCACCTTTTTATTTTTGTTTTAAGTATGTATAATATAAAAACTCAGGTACTCGAATACAATGTTGTGTCAAAATTTCAAAACAATCGGTTAAGAACTTTCTGAGATTAGCGATTAGGAACAAACATATATTTACATTTTCATTTATAAAGAAGATACAGTGAACGCTCGTTAACTTGAACACGGACGAAACCAGGAGTGTTCAAGCTATAGGATTGTGGAAGTAACTGGATAAAGTTAAAAAATTGTTGTTTTTATTTAATAATGATTTATTTTAATGATTTTAAAACATAAATAATGATATTACATATTAACAAATAATTTTGATTGGACCGTTTTTCGATTCCTTAATTCGCACGTGTTCAAATGAAATTCAGAAATTCACCGATTATGAAGAATAAAACCTTATACGGAAATACTAACGAAATTTCCTGGGATTTCCCTTTACAAAAACCGTTTGCATTCTGTAGTAACATCAATTTAAGAAATTCAATATAAAACTTTGTTCAAGTTACAGAGTTCATAAAAATTTTAGTTGTTCAACTTATAGAGAACTTAGGGGAAAAATTCAAGGTATTGAGTCTTAAAAATAGTCCGTTCAAGGCATAGAATGCGTGAAGGAAAAAAATATTTGTTCAAGTTATTGGAATGTTCAAGTTATCGTATGTTCAAGTTAACGAGAGTCTACTGTAGTTTATATTCAAGATCCCGTAAATGTAACAGAAACGAAAAAAATAAAATGCACGACTGGACCGCACGAACTTGCTCTTATGTAAAAGTACTTTGGAATTTAAAATACATTTTATAAATAATATAAAACATGGATTTAATGAGATAAAAATGTTCAAATGTATGGAATTGCCGTCTAATTAATCTTTTTAATATTAAAGTAATTTTTTATGTAACAAATTTCTTTAAAATTTTTAAAGAACAAAATTTGGGATGGCAAATTTTAAATATTTAGTAGTATAGATTTTAGAAATAGTTTAAAAAAATAATCGTTCACACGTTTTAAGGATATTGGTTTTTCAAAAAAAATTTGAATTTTTTTTTTCAAAAATCTCAAAAAAAAACAAATTTCGAATATTTCTATATATAATATTATTTTAAACTTAAGGAGCTCCTGCTGAAAATTTTTGGTTAAAATCGTTAGAGCCGTTGATGAGAAAGTCAAAAAATCAAAAAACGGTTCTATGACATTTAATAACATTTCCTCCCAAAAATTTTTTTTTACCGAAATATAGTCAGTATCCATAATATCACACCCAATTTATTTTATCAAAATCGTTAGAGTCGTTTTGGAGATAAATAAGATTATGCATTACGGGTGCATGGGGGGTACCATTAGTTTAAGAGCTAAAAAAAAGTTTCAATTTCTCCTCTAGGGAATCACCGATGACCTTTAAATACCGAGTTTGAAGAAAATAGCTCCAGTGGCTTAGGCTCTAGATTGAGGTACAGACAAACAGAAATACAGACAGACAGATGGAATCGTCGGACCCACTTTATTCGTCTTCGCTATCATCGTTATGTCAACTTTGATCAAAATCTCGAGTTCGATTTTTTTTTTCCAAATGCAGAAGTTGCCCTATAATAGGTACTATAAGTAAAAACATTAAAGTGAGCAATTCCGCTTTTGTTCGCCAACTTTTTATAGGAACTTCAACATTAAATTGGATGTTTGGCAACGAAAAGGCTTGAGAAAGAATTCTTCACCTTGATCTCGGAAAGTTATACATATTTTTGAAATAAGATGAAATTCAAGTGATATGTCCAGGAGTATATTCAAACAGTATATTCATTCAAACGCGATAATTTCATGAGGAAATTGATCAAAATCCTTAAAATAATATGTTTGAATAAAATCGATGTCCACTTTCTGATGCTGGTTACCAGTTGTCCGCAGATAATAAACAATTAAGAGACTTAAGTTTTATTTTTATCATCATCAGACTTAGGTATCTATATCAAAGTCCATTTACAGGTTCATTGCAATAGTATATTTGTCACTATAAGTGAATTTATTTTTCTATACACCTATACCAACAAATTTACAAAGTTAATAAAAATAAATAGGAGGCCATTACGGCTCGTAGAGAGCCTAAACCTAGTGACTTACAACTCTCAACCATTTCTATGTGCGTCACCAGCAATAGAGGGGACCTACAATTTTCTACCGATTCCAAACGCAGCGCTTTTCATGACAAAAAATACCATTAGAGGATTTAACAGTCAAACGCACCAACCATTATGCCATAGGGTTCTACTTACAAAGGTGCTGTCTGTTAAAATATGTATATTTCGTTATTTAGCCCAAACGCATTATCGTAAAACATATCGAAGTTTATAAACTTATCAGTCTAGTTTTAATTTAATTTTATACCACTATACAAACAACGAAAATCAAGTTACGTAAATAAAAAAGTCGTGAAAAGAAGGTTTTAAAGGAGGATACATAGAAAATTAGAAAGATACACCATGCACAAAGAAAGAAACTAACAGACTTGTAAATTGTAAGCTTTCTACCAGTTAAAAGCTTTTGAAAAAATAACAAATACTTCTAGTTCTTTCTTTTAAGAATCCAACGCTTTTTGTTTCTGGTTTGAAACTATTATATGGTAAACAGTAAATAAGCCGTTATGACTCATGATTCATAAGCAGATTTAGCATATCTGTGGCCTATTTCACCAAATTACAATTACAAATATATTTGTACATGTAAACTACACTTACTAATTTCTACAATGTACAAACTTAATTTCAACAAATTTGTGAAAAAGAGAACAAAAATATAGAATTACAAATACAGACAAAATTCGTTTCAACGGTTATTTGCCAGACAAATTTGTAAGTCAAGGATTAAAACATCAAAAGTTATAAATAAGAAAAATAAAATTTGGGTGTCTTAACAAGGTTTTCCCTGGCAGCAAGAACGTAAGCCCAAAGTCAGATATAGTTTTTTAAAACTTAAGTATTTTGCCATGTATTTCAAAGGTCTTTGAAAAAATTCTTGCTAAAGAAATGAAATACTCGTAATGGTATCTTCACCGACACAATTCTTATAAATCAAAATTATGTGAACATAAATAGTTGTGAAACAATAGTATATTAAAAAATTAAGATGACATAAGATTGAAAATGTACTAGAAAAATTAAGCCATTATGTGTTTCTTGATTTTTTAAACGCTTTTAATTATGTGCGGAGAAACTTAAAGTTCACTTTGGATTAGCAACAGGATGTCATGTCTTATAAATATTTGGGCTATTCATGAAACGTTGTTAGATGAACTAGATAAGTTTACCATTTGCGTAAGTTTATCATTTTGTTAAAAAAATTATGGGAAATGATTTACATATATTGGATAAAATTCACCAACGAATTTGTTGGGGAAAATTATTTTATAAAATTAACCAAACGTCATTGTGACTTAACTCTTCCAAAATTGCACCTTTTTTTGTTTCTGTTTATCTTAATCTATTGTTTAAGCACAATGCTGCTTTCTTGTAAAACAAAAACACAAACAAAATTTGCAAATCATTCAAAGCAATTTTCTCATAAAACTAAACAAATTTATTTTTCTTGCTTATTTTCAGCATCTCTGGATTAACTTTTTCAAATGTTGTTAAATGAAATCGATTCTTTGGATTAAATTTTAAAGATAACGTTATAAATTATTAAAAACGAAATAATGTGTGTGCTCAAAAATAATCTTTGACGTTTAATATTTGACTTTTATTTTTTGACATTTAACTAACAGCTGATTCCTTAACACAGCATTAACATAAACGACTTCATGCAAACGTTTACATAAACTTATCATTTTACAAAATTGGTAAACTTGTCACGTTATATGAATAACCTTATTATTGAAACTAAAACTTGTGATCGGTTGCATATTTTCGCAAAATACACACAAGTATACTAGCAGCAGTACCCCAAGGTTCAATTATTGGCCCTTTACCGTTTTCAGGTTTCGTAAATGACCTCAATAAAGTTTGTTGAATTTTGTATACCCATTAAAATGCAGATGATCTGCAAACTTATCACTCTAGAGTGATTCGAGAGAAGGAAGATTCGATATGCTCAATTATAGGGGAGAGGATCCTGTGGCAACATTTAGTTCTCACTACATTTAATTTTTGAAATGTTGCTCTTACGTCTTAGATCAAAATTTATAACCATTTGAGTCCAATCAAAAATTGTTCTAAGAAAAACTTAAACTAAACATTTTCCTTCAAATACTAAATAGATTTTTAAGGTTGTTTTGTTCTTTTATTGGTTCGAATAGGCGCTTATACATTATTACACAGTAAAATTACATTTGCTTACAATATTATTAAACAGTTATTTTTTATTCCCAATTTTAAATGCATTAAAACGTAATGTGCGAGTACACCACAAAAATATGTCTGGCTCCAAATGTGGTCGATCGATTTCTCAGAACTGAATAATGTTCAATATTTTGCATGTTTGATTAACCACACAACGATTTCCTCCTTCGAAAAAATACTTTGTGTAAGGAATCTTTAAAGACAATTTTCCTATTGAAGGGCATACAAAAAAACATATAAGCAAAACAAAAGAGATAATATCATCGCAAGCATCAGTAAATGTTGCCAACGCAGGTTTTATTTACCAGAATAAGTAACAAGAAGTCTCAACTGTTCCTTACAATAACATTTTTGTATAAAAAAACCATTTTAGGTTCATGCAGAAGTTTAATAAATAAAAGGATCACAATTTTAATCTTAATCTTGGTCTCACGATTGCGCTTGTTGTCCGGAGTGAGCAAACGTGGCTTTCTCATGCCCAAAATTTCATGGAGGATATGCCGATTCGGTTGAAATTTTGACAGTAGCCGTCTAAGAGATTGTACTAGGCGATAGTAAATCTCTCTTGCGATACTGGCACCATCGGGCGGTGAGGCTAAGTTCTTATTGGACCGCCCTCGCACAAGTTGACAATTCTTATAATATTTGAAAATGTAGTGTTTTAATTGATCAATGCGAATATGAGTAGAAATTTTCTCCATTTTTATTAAAATCATTCTCTATAACTTTTAATACTAATTTATTGTAATATTTGTTTTTGAAGCTGAAGATCGCTGCATCCAAATTTATGTTTTCATTTAGGATAGCATATCTCGATAAGTATCAAAGATATTGGAATATTTTAAACGCCAAAATGTTGGGCGCAAATTTTCTTAGGGGCGATGTCCGTTACTTTTTTTTAAATTGTATCTCGTTATATTTTATTTTAGTGAGTTTTAAAACTTTTAAGACAAAAAAATTTTTAGGAGAGAATATAGACCGCAATAATTTTTTTAGAAATAAAATAAATATGACCCAATGTAGAATATACGTTTCTCTAGGGGCGATGTTTCTCCTTTTTTTATTTTTTTTATTAAGCTTATTTAACCATGATTTAACCATGAAATTAAAAAAAAAAAACAAAAAGTTTGGACCCTTATAACTTTGGATTGACTAATCGTAGGTAAAAAATCGGTACATGAAAAATTTAGAATTTTCAAACTCTAGGGGCGATGTTTTTTCTTTTTTTTAGTTTTTTGTTTATTAAATTTTTTAAACATGAAAGTTAAAAAAAAAAAAAGTTTAGACCCTTATAACTTTGAATAAACTAACCGTAGGTATAAGAACGGTACATGAAAAAATTAGAATTTCCAAACTCTAAAGGCGATGTAGGAAAATTTGCGGCCAACATTTTGGCGCTTAAAATATTCCAATATCTTTGATACTTATCGATATATGCTATCCTTAATGAAAACATAAATTTGGATGCAGCGATCTTCAGCTTCATATTTGTTTAATGATATACATATGAGAACTTTTTTTCATAATTTAAAATAATTGTATTTGTTTTATAGGTTGAATTTCATTTTTAATCGGCAATTTCCAGTACAGGATTTTGCATTTTTAGGCTGGAATTTTGGAAAACATGATTTTCAGGTCTCATTGCACTTCAAAACATCAAAAACCTTAACAAAAGTATATAGTGTCAACTAGTAATATCATTGTATGTATAAGAACTATTATACCTTTATTTTTCTAAAACATTATATGGGCTTATCCCTGTAAATTTTAACTTCTTGAGTTTGAAAAAAAAACAAAAAAAAAAATTAAGGCACGCATGTAAATTTAAGTTTTTCTTCAATTATAGACCACGAATAAATAAAAAACTTCAAAATAACTCATATTTATTGTTTGTTGAAGAGTATAAAGGTAAAACGTATAGAAAAATGAATTTAAAATAATTTATTTTAAGCACCGAGTTAATTGATTTGGTTTTTATTTTTAATCTTCACAGCTTCGGTTTTCAAACTTATTTGTTTAACACTTTTACCATTTTTTTTTTATAATTTCTACAGTTTAAATTACGCTCATTGTAAAGGTAAAATCAAACAATGCTTTGGTGTGCTAGTAAAAAATGTGCCTTTTTTGAAACAGTTACGTTTTTTACGTTCGTTTTGTTAACTTCATAAAATTTTTACATAATGAAGCACGCATTGAAGCCAAAGTTTGTTTTACTCTTGATAGCTTAAATAATGATGTAGACCATACAAAAATGCCCCATGATCAATGTTAAAAAAATAGACACGAAAATTTGTGACAATTAAAGATTTACGAAAAATCACGCATGGCAGTTTTTTTCTAAAATTTATATCATATAGGACTATTTATAAGGAAGGCACGCACTCAAAATGAATGATTTCATTTCTCTGAAAAAAACAAAAATTGTACTAAGTAATCTTATGTTAAACATTATTTTTGCAATAATACAAAACGTTAATTATCCACGCACGCAGCCAAAAGTCTCAATATTCGATGATTTTTTCGATTTCAAACACTTTCGCACTATCTCGATGGTTCATTTTATAAATTGAATAGTTAAAACTCAATGATATATATAATATTATAAGTTCCAAAACCTGAATATTTAATAATAATGTCTATACATTTCGACGCATGGCAAAAGTTAAAATTTGCACGGATAAGCCCATATGAGTTTTTATATTTTGGCAACAATTATCATATAGTCGAATCGTCAAGGATTCAATTCTTCGCCCCACGATTTATATAATTCATGTCTGTTGTGACCACTGATATCTATGAGTTTAGGGTCCACTTTTGCTTCACCTTCACGAATCAACAAAAATATGCATAGATATCACACAAGCCTAACATTACAATATTTGCACCCAAACTCAAACAAAGTAGAGAAGTATCATTGCCTTTATCCCCATTGCTCATATCCTCTACCTATGTATGCCGTAGCTACACATAATAACAAATCGACACATTCGTGTGCATGTGTACAGCTTTATAGATTCAGAATACCCGTGCCACAGAATTTCTACATGTGACACACATTCCTTCCTTTTGCCTTTTAAGTGCCACCAAGAATTCCTTTCTTGCTCTGAACTCTAGCTGCATAAAATTGAAGAAAGCAAATAAAACTCCGCCGAATATCTCCAGGAAAGTGGAAAATATTGTAATAATTTATAGGATGCATATTTCTCACGTTTACATCAAAAGCAGACAAAATATATGAAAAAAACAAAATCACAATTGCATGATATAAACAGCGTGAAATAAGAAATACCGAATCAAGCAGTAGATACAAAGAAAAATAACGTAAAGATAGTTAGGTACGGAACTAAGGAAGAAAGTATCTTTAGGTCTTTCTATTTAACACTCCTGTTAGATGGCTATTCTTCTTCTTCTTTGTCGTGTTCTTTAACATCGATGGATGACATTCACGACGCAATATCAAGAAGCCTAAACCTCAACACAAAAGACTCTTGTTGCTGGTTTCTTTGGAAAGATACGGATGGGCACTCGAAAAGTACAATTGTTTATATCGTGTTGACATTAATAAAACTTATATAATGAAAAGTGTTTCACTGCGGGAGCAAGGTTTTTAGATGCATTTACTTTGCATCCATTATATGAGGTGATGGAACTTCCAAATGTTTATTCAATCTGAGGGTCACCCATTTAAAGGTCCACATAATGATCAATCGAGAGAGGACAATATACTCTTCTCACCTTTATATTCTCAACTTCAAGATATTATGTTTTTTTTTTTTTACTTTTTACTGAAGTACTTCTCAAATGCGCAAGATGGACGGTTTATTTATGTGCGCGAACGCTTTGCGTTCAATACTCAATGTTATGGACGAAGGGCGTTCGAGGCAGCTGTGGCACGCAAATAAATTCAATTCAAGAAAGAGAATTGGCGACAATGTTTTCGTGTTGAAAGAAGCCTTGTATTTGTGTGTGAAAGTAACAAATCATAAGTGTCCCGTTTAGCATTGAGCGGTAGTCGCGATGAATGTCATCAACAAGCAAATGGATAAACTAACACAAGAAAAAACAGTGGGAAAGAACTCTTGAAAAAAGTATAAACAGCGAAAAACGATGCTGCAATATTATCAAGTTTGGAGCTCAGCTCTTTTGTTTTCATGTTGGTGTCCAACATTTGTGAAGAATTATAAACTGGATTTTTGTGTGGTAATGTAGGTCGCTAGTTATTTTGATTGACTGTGTTCTATGAAAGACATTTATCTTAAACTTAATAATTGAATTGGAAATTTATTGACAAGATACTACACACATGCGTCTTTTTTATTATATAAAATAGCACAATTTTTGACAACTTTCTGTTTTTTTTTTGTTGCAATTATTTTAAATGCAATGCAACTTAACTAAACCAAATTAAAATTATGAGTATTAAATTTTTATAAAATCTAAATTAAAATCATTAAAATAATTTATATTAAATTGTTAAGATTTTAAAAATCCCTAAAGAGTAATAAGTACATTAATTATGACAGAAGCATTCATAATTAAATGGTTCTTTTTTATAAAGTTTAAGGTAGTCTCATTTATGTAAAACGATGCATTGCGCGTTATGGGCTTAGGTTAAAGTTCGATTGGTAAAACTAGCTATTGGCCTTAGATTAATGCAAAATTTTGATTATTGTAAAAATATAGAAAATTAAGGGTAAATCTAATTTGATCTTCGTTTAGCGGTCATTGCAAATGAAGTATAACCTTAAGTAATTATAGGTTTGTGTTTTATTTTTTTAAACAGTTTCTTGTACAGGTACACCAAAAAGCTATAACGAGAAGGTTGGGTTAAGACAAGAGAAAAATCGTGAGGGGGTTTATTTCTCTCCGGTTAGGCGGGAGGGGCAATTTTCTAAAAAAAATTGACTTAAAACAGAAAAAAAAATATTAAAAAACAACGGTAAAATTTGCAGTGCTATGCCATCCCTTTTGGAAAGCCAGAAATCTCTTCTTTAATTTTCATTTAAAATTAATTTGTGTTTGTGAATAGTTTTTGAAAAAATAATTTTCAAACTCGAAATTTTGAAAATCAAACTGATTTTTTTCAAAATTTTGTGCAATTAAGTATAATTTTTGTTTTCAAAATTCAATGTACTTATTAATTTTCCATAAAAAAAAACAGAAAACCGGATGCTAAAATGTATCTTAGTCTTAGAGAAATTAAAAAAAAAATGAAAATTACTTTTTTCCAAGAAAAACACTTTTTTTTGGTTTTCCCAAGTTTGATCTGCTTAGGTCAGTTATTAAATTAGCGGATTATTCTTTTTTTAAGTTTTATTGCATACCATTCGGTTTTTAGCAAATTTTTAGCATGTGTTCAATTTAACAAAATTAACCTGCATTAGGTGTGCTACCCAAATAAAAAGGATTACCTATACGAAAAAAAACAAGTATATTTTACCTAACCACAAATAAATATGGAAGGACATTCTGTTTAAAACTCGTTTCCAAATTGCGTATCAAATCGTCAACACAAAACGATGGCAAGTTACTCTCGGGAATAATTGACAGATATGTACTATTGCTACGGTTAAACGGATGATTCCAGTCGGGAAGCACAGAGATTGTACGCTGAAAGGTTCCCCAATAGGAGATGTCCCCACTATTCACTTTTTGCAAAACTTCACAATCGTCTTCGAGAATATGGAGAGCTGGAGACTCGAAGGAGAGTAAGGTCATCTGGTGAATCAACACACATAGAGGAACGGATTTTGGATTTGGCATCAAGTAATCCCACTGTTAGCACCAGAACGATCGCAACTATGTTTGGGAGTGCCCCAGAGTAGAGTGATTCATACTGATAGCCTTCACCCATATTTTACCCCAGTGCAAGAATTGACATCAAATGGGATAAGATATTGAGGACTGAATTTTGTAGAACGCTATTTCTGGGGAAAGAAACAGAGCACAACTATTGTAAAAGGATAGTCTGGACAGAAGAAGCGCAGTTTACCAGAGGTGGAGTTACCGAATTCCACAGCTAGCATTACTAGAGTCACAACAACCCACATGCTAAAAAACAAAATAAATCGCAGCATACCCATTGGATTCAGGAGACATCAACATTAAATGGCCAAACCGTGAGAGTTATAAATTACACTATGGCCAGTAGGTCTTATTTTCTTGAAAACAATGAAAATTGGATTAAAATACTGCAAAAGTGAATGGTTAGCATTACGCGTGTCTGAACGCCGTTTTGGGGACACCTAAGAGGATACTCGCATATTATGCAAAGATATTTGGCTAGAACTCAACTGGACACCAGGATCAAATAATTTAATTCGGATGGATTGGGGTTGCTTTTGTTTTCGTTAAGAATCGTGGGCAAGTAAGCAAAGTTAGAACGTTTGAGAATCATAAGCCCAACAACTGACAAGTTGACTGGGATAGTGCAGGAAAAATAATAAAAAAATCTACTGCCGCCGAAAGCCTCTTGAGCATTTAATTAAAATTTTATTGAAACATTCATCATCATCATCATCATCGGCTCGACAACCGGGTTCCGGTCCTGGCCTCTTTCAACAAGTCTCTCCACCTATCCCGGTCTCTAGCCGACGCCATCCAGTTGCGCACCCCAAGGCTTCGGGCGTCCTGGTCTACGCCATCTCTCCAGCGCAAGCATGGTCTACCACGCTGTCGTCTACCATAGAATGTACCACGAAGAACTTTCCGAGCAGGTTCCTCTTCGCTCATGCGAACTAGGTGCCCTGACCACCGGAGTCTACCGAGCTTAATTTTTGTCACGATATCTGCTTCTAGGTAGATTGCGTACAATTCATGATTGTACCGTCTCCGGAATCGCCCTTCCTCACATATGGGGCCAACAATTCTCCTTAAGACTTTTCTCTCGAACGCAGCTAAGAGGTCGGAGTGCCTTTTGCTAAGCACCCAAGTCTCGGATCCATATGTGAGTACTGGCAGGACCATGGTCCTGTACAGCAGCAGTTTTGAAGTTATGGTGAGATTTCTGGATTTGAAGAGCTTTGACAGACTATAGTAGGCTCTGTTGGATTTGAGAAGCCGCCCGCGTATTTCTTCTTCTATATTGTTATCGGCTGCTACTATTGACCCAAGGTATTTAAAGGATTGCACCACTTCAAATTCGTGCTCTGCAACCTTGATTGTTTGACCAACTGTTCCTCTCGTATTCGACGCCACCATGTACTTTGTTTTACCTTCACTAATGTGCAGCCCCAGATTTTGTGCCGCCTGCTCAATCTGGATGAAGGAATCGTGTACAGCTTGTTCGGTTCTTCCGATGATGTCGATGTCATCTGCGTAAGCCAGTAACTGACTGGACCTGTTGACGATGGTCCCTCTTGTTGCCGTGCCAGAGTCACGGATTGCTTTCTCCAACGCCAGGTTGAAGAGGAGGCAGGCCAAACCGTCTCCTTGTCGGAGTCCATTAAAGATGTTGATTGGTCTGGATAGCAATCCGGCTATTTTTACTTGGCTTGTTACGTTGGTCATGGTCAACCTACATAGTCGTGTCAATTTATTTGGGATGCCGAATTCTCTCATGGCTTTGTAAAGTTCTACCCTGGCTATGCTATCATAGGCGGCCTTAAAGTCTATAAACAGATGGTATGTTGGGATGTTAAATTCTAGACATTTTTCCATCGCCTGCCTAAGGGTAAAGATCTGATCAGTTGTTGATTTGCCTGGAATGAAACCACACTGATATTGTCCGATAACGATTTTAGCGTATGGGGTTATCCGGTCTTGTAGGATAGAGGAAAGTATCTTATAGGCGGTACTCAACAACGTGATACCTCTATAATTGCTGCACGTTGTGACATCTCCCTTCTTATGTATGGGGCCTATTAAACCTTTTCGCCAGTCTTCTGGCATTTCTTCCTGCTCCCATACGTGTACTATAATATCATGAATTGCTTGACGTAAGGCTGGCCCGCCGTGATGGAATAATTCGGCTGGTATGCCATCGGCTCCCGGGGCTTTGTTCTGTTTAAGCCGGCCTATAGCCTTCTCAACCTCTTCTATGCTTGGTGGCGGCAACATAGAGTATTCTTCTTGAAGTAGTGGAGCCTCCACTTCTGCAGTGAGCTGACCATTTAGCAATTCATTAAAGTACACTTCCCATCGCTCCAGTATGCTTTCAGGATCGGTGATCAGATTTCCCTCTCCGTCCTTGCAGTATGTGCAGCGTGGTGTGTACTGCGTCATGTTTCGGACGGATTGGTAGAACTTCCGCGCCTGGTGCGGACCTCGCTCTCGGCTGTTTTCTATTTCACAGATTAGGTTCTTCTCCCAGGCTGATTTCTTTTGTCTGTGAAGCCGTTTTTCCGTTCTTCTGAGCTCTTTATATTCCTCTTCGCGTGCCCGCGTTCTATGAGATTGTTGCATTGCTCGGTACGCAACATTCCTACGTTCAGTCGGTAGCTTGCATTCATCATCAAACCAGTCGTTCCGATTTTTACGACTGAAACATTGGTATTTCTTAATGAAAAATTGTGGCGTTTTTTCCTGGTCAAGTTTAGACTGATTGCCAAATAAGGGCTTGTAATATCGTCTTTGGAGTTGATAAGAAACGCATTTATTTAAATATAATATAATAAAAAGGAATTAAATTAGTATCGCCTCATTATTTACATATCTTATCTCTTGAGTCCAAATTAAAATTTGAACTTTTCACACGCAATTTAAAAATGACTTTCAACATAATGATCATTTTCCTTGTACTGAATTACTTACAAGTAAGAAGAAACTTCAGTTCCGTGCTAGTCATGCTCCATTTCGACTTCCCAGATATCAGCAAAGAATGAACCCTCCTCGAAACACTCCCTAACGCTTAGCTTCGAAGCTATCAAGTATGTGCATTAGCCAAAAAATAATTACACTTATTTCAAAGTTGCCAAAAACTCACTTGAGTAGTTGCGCTTTCATCCATAAAAGATACATTTTGATGAACATTTTCTTATGCTAATCACCAGCTGACTGATACGATAAAGAAAGTCTCACATTTTTTTTATTAAATGGAATCTAAATAAGGCCCAATAAAAGATCATCGCATTCGTGAGCACTACTTTAAAAGACGTATTAAACTTAATTGCTTCTCTTATTTTTTTTTTTTTTGGGAAAAAGGGTTATTAAAATATGATTGGACTGGATAAAACGTCAGTGTGCGCGCTCAGTCCATTTAATTTAAGTTTCGTGCGTTTTGTTAAATATGTAGATTCACTTGAGCATAAAATGCCGTGCGCGTTTGTCTCAAGACATCTGTTTTAATTAACATTTTATTATATAACCAAGGAATAACCACAAACTCTATTACAAAATAAAAAAAAAAGGTAACAATAAATTAATTTGGCCGAAAGTTTTAGTTGTGTTAAATTTGGGGGAATGCTTTTTGGATTTATTTGTTTCTTCTTCAATTTCGGTCACTAGGGCTGTCTTTTAAATAGGGTTACTCTTACTTATATTTAGACGGCATAACGACGTTCATTTGACCAAGTCGTGAGTCGTATATCTGTATAAATGTACTGTAATTAATTAAGTTCAAAATTGTTTCTTTTTTGTTTATTTGAGAAAAGTAAGTACGATTTTTCGTTGCGATAAGAATTTATATTTTCAACATGATGGTAACAACTTTCTTAATAATTCAATTAGAAAAATAAAAAAAGAATAAAAATTAAATAACGGTTTGTTTGTTTTGAATGAAAAAAAATGAACTATAAAGCATTCTGTTTTTGATTTAATAGCCTTAATCTATTGATATCTCCATGAACCAGGACAGGATAATTAAAAAAATTTAAATTTTCCATATTGCATATTTGTTTTTTATGAAAAGTGGTGATATTATCATTTTAATCATAGTACAAAAGTACCGATGTAAATTATCGAATAAAGAACCTGCCAAATGTTTGCCATGACCCTGCCTAGAAATACTTTTTTTTTATGGAATTTGTTTTCAATGAAATTTCAGTTGAGTGTTATGTTCGGATAGACATAGTTACAAAGAAAACGATCGAATGGTGTTAAAGTTAATGATTTAGACGATTTTATAATAACTCAATATGTTTTTCAATAAAGTGCATTACTGGGTCGCACAAACTAGTTCTTATGTTTCGGAGAATTAAAAATTTATGAATGGATATTATCAGAAATATATGTTCACAAGCAAAAAAATAACTTTTTAAATGGCTAAGATAATTCCTTGAGTAGATTAGCCTACAAGCAGAATACCATGTGATTTCTTAAGAAAATATAAATTTTTGAAAGAACAAAAATTAAAAATCGTTGCAGGGATTTCATAAAAAATAAGTTTTTATGTATAAAATTGTATTGGGTAGATAAAAATTTTGTTTAAAAAAAAAGCATTGACCAATTTCTGAGACTCTCAGTAATGTCCTAATTTCTTATTGAATAAATTCTTATAGATCGTAAGAACTAAGCAAAATAAAATAAAATGAACGACTGGGTCACACGAACTTGCTCCTATGTAAACGACTAAGAATTTCAAAAATGAATGTTATTAGAGAAAACTGTTCTTAAGGATAAAATTCATTTTTGAAATAACTAAAACAACTCCTTTAGCAGTTGGAGCTAAGCACAGGATGCCATGTGTTTTAAGCAAAAATTAGTTTATGCAAGAACAAAATTATAATACGTTGTAGTGGTTTTTTAAAATATAAGCTTTTATACAAAATTTTCAAAACATTTTTAAGACAACATTTTAGAACGACGCCCATTTAAAGTGTTTATTAATGTACGAATACAAATAAAATCTACAAAAAAAATTTTGATCCGTTTTTGAGATATCGAATTTTTCAGAATTCAAAAAAAAATTTTTTTAAAGTTTTGAAATGCAATGTTTCTTGAACTTTTTAGAAGCTTGTCTATAAAAATATCATTAAAATTCGTTATGCCGATAATGAGAAATTCAAAATTCGAAAAAAATCGTTCTATGGTAGATACAGTCAGTAATAAAAAATTTCAAAATTTTGTTTATTAAATTATAAATCGTAGAAATTAATTAAAAGAAAACAAATTCTCGGAACCGTTTTCGAGAAAAATACGATTTTGGAAAACCATTTTTTAACTTTTGTATGGAGGGTACCGTTATTTGTAGGTAAAATATTTTTTTTTTTCATTTCTTGTAATTATGAAACTTTTATTTATCAAGTTTTAAAAAAATCTAGCATGCGGTTTTCGAAATATTGAGTTTTCAAAAAAAAATTTTGAAATATTTTTTAAAATCCAAAAAAATATTTGTTTAGAACTTGAATTCACAATAATATTCAAACTATTGGGGACCTTTAGCAGAAAAAAAATGATCAAAATCCGTTGCAACGTTTTTGAGAAAATCAAAAATAAAAAAAAATGGTTCCACCAAGGGGGGTACCAAAAATAACAATTTTTTGGAAATTTTTTTTCAACTATTATCGAGCTTTAACTAAATCAATTTTTTTGATTTTTTTTTAAATCTGTGAGTTTTTGAGAAAAAAAAATATTTATAAAATTTCGAAAAAAAATCGTATGGCAGGTACCGTTATTTTTAGTCTTAAAAAAAACAAATAAAAAAACATCCGGGGGAAAAAATAAAACCCATATCTATACCAAGTCTAAAACACATCGGCCGAGCCGTTTATCTGTAGTCGAACAGATAGACAGAATTGCGAGACCCACTTTTTTGGTCTTCGCTTTCATCGTAATGAACTTTGATCAAAATCTAGAGCTCGATTTTTTTCCGAATGCATAACTTGCCTTATAGTACCTATAAGTCGCAAGTAAAAATTAATAATGAAAATTCAAGATGCTGCTTACGAGAAAAATAAGAATTTTGAATACAATTTCATTATATTCGTATGGTGGGGAACGTTATTTTTAGACAAATGAACCGATACCACATGCCAACGAAATCCTTGAGGAAAAACCTAAGTTTATTTTGTATCTTAACTGACTCCAATAAAAAAATCACTGAAAAGACAGATGTTGAGTTTATAATTGTAAAGCTTTCGCAGTCATGCCAAAACTGCGTTAATATTTGTAAAGAAACAGCATGGCAACATTTGTATTCATAAAAGTAAAATAAAATATTTGGCATTTGGTTTTAGTTCGTTGCTGAATTTCCAGGAAAATTGCAAATAGTTTCAGGTGTAGTGCTAGCTTCATACCTTTTGTCGGCCGTCTGCGATTTGACTTTTTCCAAAATATTTTTAATTCATTTACAACAAACTGTTTAATTATTTATAAGGGACACATATAAATAAAGGGGCTTTCTTAAAATTTAGACCTCGTCATTCAAAAAAGGTTCTTTCGGGAATTGTTTAAAAGTTTTAAGCAAATTTTTATTTTTGATATATACCTTAACTTCGTCCTAAAAGTTTTCATTTCAAAAATATTTTTCTTCTTCTACGGTTTTTAAAAATTTCCTCATTTCTGGAAACTTTTGTCACGTGCTTTCAAAAACGCTTCCGAAACGTCGAATATTTGAAGCGTTGAGAATGAGAAGGGGTCAAGTGACATTTTTCGATTTTTTGCTTTTTTTATACTAACAAAGGTGTTAAGCGACAATTTAAATTTTTGTCTAATTCTCATGGCTCTATTGTTATTACTTACAAAGTTAGCTTTAGATAAAGGGGTTAACTACACGATTGTTTTGAAGTTTTTTTCAGCAAGAAGGGGTTAAGATCACTTAACACTTCTATGAGTTGAGAACGCATTTTTAATTAAATTTTGTTTTTGCATGAAGGTGTTAAGTGTTCACTTAACCCCTTTATGTGCAATAAAAGCCAAAAAATAAAATACCACACCTATTCACTTTATGCAATACAAGCATACAAAGATTGTATTTAAGTATATTTTTATCGTTCTGTTGTGTGGTTTTCAAAAAATAACTGATATTACAGAATTACAGTGCAACTAGATTGAAAACATCAACATCAATATGTTCCAGACAATGTCGATGCCGATATGTTGTCAGAGACCAGCAGTGACAGTGATAATATTAGGTGTGTTTTATTCATTGCTGTATAGCCAGCGCAGCGTTCAAGTGCGAATAAAACGATCAAACTCACTCCATATGTCAATTTCAATTTATATTTAAAAGTTGCCGATTATTATAGAAATTATCAAAATCTGATGTCAAAACATGTACTATGTGCATATATTTAATTCTAAAATTTAATGCATAGTGCCATTTTTATTTCAAAAATTTAAAGTTCTATCACCAGCACAACTGTGATTTTTTTACTGGCTTCTTCTTCGCCAGCAATCAAATTGTTGTTGTTTGTCGAATGAAATTTTGCGGCGCTAGCTATGCAGCAGTGAATAAAACACACCTATTATTGGATCAGCATCTTTAATGCAGAATATTGAAGAGGTAAGAAATAATGTTATACTTACTATGGAAAACAAATCGCCACAAGTTACCAAGAAAAAGTTAAGAACGCCTTATAAATGGAAGCAGCGTAAGGCTGGGCTACTAAGAGAGCAAGGTAAAGAATACATTACCAGGAAAGGCCTAGTAATAGAAGAAAAAACGGTTGCTTCAGGAAATCTTTGCGGACCAAATAGAGACTGTCGTTTCGGCTGTTCAGACAAAGTTGATTTCGACAAGAGAACAGAGATCTTAAGTTCGTTTCATAAGCTTGATATTAATTCGAAAAATGCCTTGCTTTTTAAAAGTATTTTAAGAAAACATCCCAACCGAATAAAAACAATAGTACCAGACCAAAAAATTTCACATACCAGTATTCGGTCGTAATAAATGGTAAATCTGAAATTATTTGCAAAGGTGCTCTTTGTTCCCTTTATAAGATTGGGAAAAAGAAAATAGAGATTATCCAAAATAAAATCAAATGCTGTGAGTTTGTCCCATCTCTGGATAAAAGAGGACAATATGAAATTCGACCAAACAGAGTTTCAGAAGACGTAATACAATTCATTGCTAACCACATACGACAATTTCCATCTCAGGAGTCTAATTACTCAAGAAACAAGAATCCATTTAAACGCTACCTTTCGCCATTACTAAACATTTCGAAAATGTACCAGCTTTATATAGAAGAATGTACCAAACAGGAAAAAGATATTAATTTTTTTGTAAAAGAATCTTTTTATAGAAAAATTTTTGATACGAAATTCAATCTATCGTTTCTACGTCCAAGAAGCGATACCTGTAGCACATGTGATGCTGGACAGAATACCACAAAGCATCGACTGAGCTATAAGGCAGCCTTTGAGCATCAAGAACAGGATCGCAAAAAATCTCGAACGGATTCAAATATCTGCTATTTGACAGTCGATTTGCAACAAACTATGCCATTACCAAGGCTTACAACTTCCAAGGCTTTCTACCTACGCCAGATGTAGTTTTACAACTTAGGCATTCATTCCATTACGTCAGACGGTGATAAGCCCTATATGTTCACATGGACGGAGGACGTTGCAGACAGAGGTAGCACGGAGGTCGTTAGCTCACTTTGGACCTTCATTCAACAAAATCCATCTGTTGGCAGTAGAAGGCACCTCATAATCTGGTCAGATTCCTGTGCAGGTCAGAACAAAAATTTCAACATGATTTGCTTATACTAGACGCTGGTTTTACAAGGATATTTTGATGTCATTGACCACAAATTCCCGGAAGTTGGTCATACATATCTAGACAGTGATCGTGACTTCGGGAGAATCGAAAAAGTTTTGCGGAAAAATGGAAACGTGTACACAGCTGAACAATACCGAGAAATCATAAGAGGTGCAAGCTCCCGTACCACCGTTGTAGTGGACATGGAAAACCATTTTCGATCCCTGACTGGCATACAACTAAAACTAAACATCAAAAACTCCACACAAAATGAGCAAGGTGAGAAGGTTCTTTTCCGCGATGGAATAAAATGGATACGGGTTCAAGAATATGGATCCTACATGTACAAGGAATGCTACAACGAAGACACCCCATTCAGCAAAGTGATATTAAAAAAAAGCAAAAAAGTTCCAGACATACACCAAGATTTCTTCCCAAGAGAGAAGAAAACCAAAAAACTTTCGTCTGAAAAAATTAAAAATCTCAATGACCAGATGAAATTTGTACCCCAAGAGCACCGTTGGTTTTGTGAGAAGGCCTTATCTGAGATTCCGGACAACAAAAAGAAGCCTAAAACCAAAATTTAAGAAACCTAACTTTTACTTGACTCCTCTTTCATAAAAATTAAATATAAATTCATTTTCGCATAAAGGGGTCAAGTACTGATTTTTTTGTAAAATACCAAGTTCTGATGAATTTAAATAAAATTGGTTGATATACTAAAAATTTTACATTTTTTTTGTTTTTAATGGATTACTTATTAGTTTTTCTCGATTTCAGAAAAAAAAGTTATAAACGTAAAACTTTAAATGCTAATAGCTCAAAACATCAAAAATGTCACTTAACCCCTTCTCATTCTCAACGCTTCATTTCAGTAATACTTGACGAGTAAATCAGGTTCAAAATCTCAAAAGAAGAACTCTAACGACGTCAAATCGCACGAACTCGGTGGCTATGTCCCCGGTTGAGATAACTATTATTTGGAAATCGATCTTGCAAAACGTCCATTGCGGTACGGATTGTGTTGCACGTATTGCCGAGTTATTGAAACCAAATGTTGTGTGTGTCAATATCATCTGACCAACGTCTTTCTCAAAGAAGTATGGACCGATGATGCCGCCAGCCAAAAATTAACACCAAATAGTAACTTTCTTTGGATGAATTCCAATTTGGTGGATCCCGTTTGGATTGTGACTGTCCCAAATTCAACAATGTTGTTTGTTGACGAAACTATTCATCAAGAAAAGGGCCTCATTGTTGAATATGATTTTTGGACCGTGAAATCTTGCTCGAATAGAAGACCCATTTCATAAAACATAAAACAATTTAATCATTTACACATGTTGTTAAACTCCATAACTCTTCATGTTGTTGAATTATTAAATGACAGTCATTTTGACAGATGAAGCTTCAACAAAATGGCTGCAATCACCTGTCAAACTTCGGAAATCCATTATGGAAAACCCTTTATAATTTAAATTAAATTCCCAAAAATGTTTCCATTCAGGAATTTTTCTCAAAGCTATCCACTTGAAAAATTCCCAACTTGTGTTTTTTTTTCGTATTCTATGGGTCACTTTATTCAAGTCGTGTTTTTTTCACAACAAAAGCTTCATTTGAATTTATAAAGTTCTTTTTGAATTCCTTCTGCTCATCGATCAACATCGGGCGTATCTACTTTATGCATACTTCTTAATTTCAATTGAAAACATTTTGCACAGCCGTTGACCTAGTTTTTTATTTCGTTTGCTTACATTTTCCAAAAATTACAAAATTCAACACCCAAACCTAAAAATATTCAATACCCTATCAAACTGAGTCTTCCTTCGTGTCTATTACAT
Source organism: Chrysotoxum bicinctum (assembly GCA_911387755.1). Classification (NCBI taxonomy): domain Eukaryota; kingdom Metazoa; phylum Arthropoda; class Insecta; order Diptera; family Syrphidae; genus Chrysotoxum; species Chrysotoxum bicinctum. Next base: position 33,763,498 of record OU426988.1, read on the forward strand.
ATTTTCATAACTTCAAATTGTATTCGTTAAACTAGAATGAGTAAAAATAACATGGAAAATACTATAGCACGCGATGTTAAAATATTATTGGAAAACACTGCAAAGTCATGCAATGTATAATCGAACACTATTGTATCTAATAATAATAATTATTATTGCAACTGGAAATTCTGAGCAAACATTAATCTTGAAATGTAATTTATTTGGATTAACATATTCTCATGTGCAGTAAAGCCAAACAAAAGAGGTGATGGAGTTTTCTTAAGTGAAAAAGAAAGTAACTCGTGGTGAGCCTCTCGACTATTCCTGTGTTCGAGCTGGCGACAGGAATGGAAAGGACCTACAATTTTGTGTCCAGTCTGAACAGCTAAGATGAAAAGCACTTTTCACAACAAGAAAATTTGATTTGAGAAAGTGATCTTCTCTAAAACTACAGTGATTGTAAATCGAATCAAGACCTTCGCACTAACCATAACGTCAAGTGGTACTACATCAACATAGTAGTAATGTGATGTCTAACATCTGTTAGATCATCAAAAATTGCTTCATGAGTGAAAGGGTATAGCAGTATGAAAGTGTAACTGATGAATGCACAAGTACCACAAAATGGTATAATTTCGGTATCACATTTCTTAATTCATACTTTATTCCTTCTTTATTAGGTATGTAAATTTACGCCTACTTAATTCCATCTTAATATGATCTTTATTAGGTATTGTTTTAAAGAACTTAACTTGTTGTGTTTACTTCTACTTAAAGCATTCTTGAATACTTCTTAAATGGGCATTTCTTAAATCGGTTTTTTTTGTTACTTAATTCATTCTTTAATCCTTCTAAAAACATTCCTTTTTTATTTTGGTATTAAATCGGTATTTTTCAGATTCTTTAATACGTACATATTTAAGTCTTCTGAAACAGTATGATTTATAACGCCGTTTTCGTACTTTTAGTTTTAGATGGAAAGCAAAATGTGTAAACCGAATTTATTAAATCTTTAAAAAAAAGAGATTGTTTCATTATTGCAGACAAATAACAATTAAAATAGCATTTATGTAAAATGTGACTTTTTTGATGACATCCGTTTATGTAACTGACAAAATGTCCATACTTAATTCATACTTTATTCCTTCTTTATTGGGTAGGTGTGCCAATTTATGGCTACTTAATTCCGTCTTAATTTCGTCTTTTTTAGGTATTGCTTTACAGAACTTAACATGGTGTGTTTACTTCTACTTAAAGCATTCTTAAATACTTCTTAAATGGGCATTTCTTTAATCGGTTGTTTTTGTTACTTAATTCCTTCTTTAATCCTTCTAAAAACATTCTTTTTTTATTTTGGTATTACATCGGTATTTTTCAAATTCTTTAATACGTATTTCAGTCTTCTTAAACAGTATAATATTAAAAACACGAGAGAGTTATTTGAGTAGCACTTTGAGACAAGATATTTTATGTGTCACAGTGGCATAATAGGTAGAGGTAAATTAAAAAAAATTAACTTTTAAAATTCTTTCATTCCAGCAAAAAATCACATAAAGACTAGAATATAATCAACAATAATAAAAAAACAAACAGTTAATAAAAAAAAATTTATTTTTATTGTTTCTAATAATTTTTTTAAGAATTGCCGTAGCTCTTTAAGAAGGAGTTAAGAAGTATTTAAGAAGATGTAAGGAACTATTTAAGAAGGAGTAATGAAGTATTTAAGAATTATGATATCCCGATTTAAGACCATTTTAAGACTCAATTTATCTTCTTATTTCCTTCTATCGGACCGCCCACTTGCGCCTTTTCTCTACTTAATAGGAACTTAAATCCGTCTTATAGAAGATGTCAGATACCGATTTAGAATTCTTAAAGACTTCGTTAAGTAATTCTGTGCTACTTGTGTGACAATGTGACAGTATGACAGTGTGGATGTCTTACAATGTGGAAAAGGATTTTTCATAAGTATGAACCTTTTTGTCAAAATTCTGCTTTCCTAATTCCGCAGAGTTTTACAAGAAGAAACTTTTTATGAAAGATCGTTGTCATAGTTCGGTAATTTTTTGTCTAATTTATGTCCTTTAATACATGAGAAAGTGGTGTAAAATATTATTTACTTGGCTATCCAAGCTTTTTAAAGCAATGACATGCATAACTAGTCATTTCGAAAATGTACATATTATAAGGTTATGGTTATGAAAAATTAAGTCATACTGAAATATATTCACATTTCCGACTATTGTGCTCATATTTATGTCATTATCGTTTGGATGTTGGGAGTACTTCTTTTTAAGTCTCTGCTCGATTTTTCTAACGAGGAGCCGTAAAGAGACATACATATATGTACATACATATGTACATTTTTTTATAATTAGCGCGCACCCAAGGGGTAATCACTACCCTTAAAATGATTTACACAGTACGAGCATTAGGAGAAAAGGAAGGGTTTAAAAGGAGATACCGATGCACATTAGTTTTAAATTTTTGAACATTACAATGGAAGGGAAAAATAGAGCTGGGTAGAGCATTCCAAATTCGTGTAGTCCGGCTAGAGAAAGATTCTCTGCATTTCATAGTACGTCCGAAGGTGGACTCAAGGTTAAACTGATGAGCATTCCTAAAAGCGGAGTATTGCGGTTAAATTGTTTAAGGGGAGGAATGCAACTGGCTATTTAGCTAGAGCACTGTTTATAGAAGTAACATAATATAAACATATATTATGTCTTAATTTATTCATGTTCAATACTCAATACATTGTATAAAAAATTTGTTTCTCATGAATAAAACTCATCTATCTATCTATCTATCTAAATACATAAAACAATACATAAACTATAGTTTATAAACAGGGCAGTTTACCTTAGTTTCCTGTACAAACCTAAATAATTCTTGAAAATTTATATGGTGGTAATAACTCAGCAGTTTCACCGAATGCTACACTTTTTGATATTAGACATAAACAATTCACAAGCTCTAAGAATATTTGCACCCTGTATGTATGTATGTATGCTCCTCAAATTAATTTCTCTGGTGAGATAAATTCTTAAACAACATTAAGACTTTCGGTGTTGTGCACTATGTAAGTTGTTCGTTGTTGGTCGTACGCGGAACAACGAGAATGTACATGATAAAAACGAACAACGAGCTAAGAACGAATGAAGAATGTGCAAATTTCAAAGAAGCTCCGAAATTTCGGTATTCGTTGCCCGTTGTTACCCAAACAACAACAGCCGTATTAATAAAAACACACAATTTGCTCGTTAACACAAGTTTTTTCCAACACACGGATAATGAAATTATCCCTTTGATAAATTAAAATATTAATAAAACTATCGTTTCTTTATTTTATCTATTCACTGAATAACAAAGAAAAATTGGCAGCACTTCCTTCAATTCTACTAAATATTCTAGTACTTTTTTTATTATTGAAAGCCGGCATGTCATCTCAGACACACAAAATAGTTTTTTTTGTCAAACAAATTCTAAACGGTTATTTAATTTTTGTGTGAAAGTTCAAATTAATTTGTAAAAAAATAGATATGCGAGAAAAGAAAAAAATTACTGAAAATTGGAGTTCTGGCGGCAAAGTTAGTTAACACAAGGCATTACTTGGATACTTAGTGGAATTTGTATTATTAAATAAAATATTTCTGTCAAATTGGACGAGCAAGTTGAAGATATCCGCTCGTTAATCACCAAAATCGGTGAGACAAGTTATCTTCTCATTGTCAAACGTCATTTAAGACTAACACACATTTATTATTAAGAATTATAAGTTAAAATACGTGTTAAAGTTGTTTCGCCTGTATTTTGTGCTTATTAATAGGGCTGCAAGTGTTTATATGCGAACACTGTTTAAATGAACATTGTTTTGCAGTGCTGTACAACTTGTAGGGACTGTTTTGAAGTTTTTAACTTCCCATAGGGAGTTATTGTAATCGGTCCGATTTGTCAAATTGGAATTTTTGACATTTCTCGACGTTTCAAGGTCTCTAGAGGCTATATCAATCATTTTTTTAATTAGAACTCAACATATGTTTTTTCAGGTATTCTTAAATAATTTCGAAAATCGTCTGGCTGAAGTCTTAATTCTTCTACTATATTTGCATGTGATAAACGTTTCCTTTTCAGCAACGAACCCTTCGTCCAACAGGATCCCCTCTTTTTCAACTATTACAGTGCCGCCATTGCCAACATTGTGTATTGTAAATGCTTATTCGTTGTTCGTTGTTGAGAGAAGAACGAACAACAAACTACGTACAGCGAATGAAGATCAGAAGTATGGAAGTTTAAATGGGGTATTACGTACAATACAAACTTCAAAACATGTATTTTAAAGAACAAATTTCTCAAAATTCTGTATTAAATTATAAAATGAGTAGAAATAAAAATATTTTAATAAATCGACTAGACCGATATAAAGCGCAGCTATTGAGACCCCAAACAAGGAAAAATAAACACATAATAATCTTTTATATAATAATAATACATATAATGATAATCTTAGTCGAAATCACTAAAAATAGATTTTTGTTGTTGCAATTGTAATTCTAATAATACTTGTTTAATATACTTGTTTAATTTGAAACATTTTTGTTTACCACTGTCTTGTTGCCATTCCTATCAGCCCTTTTATGGCTATAAAATATCAATTATTTGATAGCAGATAACTTCTAAAACAATTCATTGACTATGTATTTGGCAATGGATAATTTTTACCTCATTGTGAATATTGATCAGAATGACATTGTGAATAGGTTTTGATTCAGCGGTTTACGTTTGGTTTTGTTTTGTGGCTTATGAATCTAGTTTTGGTTGAATAATGTAAGTTATTTTTATTAAACAAAATATGTAAGCTTTTTACTTAATAATATTTTGATTATTTAGGCATATAGTTGTAAGTATGTTGTAAATTAGATATAATTCACTTAAACTTTTAATCATAATTTATAAATTTGTTAGTAAACATTGTTTCTATATTCATTCTCAATAAAATATTCAAACTGAATAGACTGTAATCAGAATATTCCTTCTCTGCGTAACTTATAATTTCGATTGATAATAAAACTTTGGTAATTAGTTCAGTTACCAAATGATCGAAAAGCAGTTAACTCAAAATGGGTTTACAAAATCAAGACTGACACCGATGGAGAAGTTGTACGATTTAAGGCAAGACTAGTTACTAAAGGATGCAGTCAACGTGCTGGTATTGACTATATAGAGACGTTCTCACCAGTAGTACGTTACTCATCAATACGTTTGCTAATGGCACTAGCAGCTAAATAGATCAGATGGATGCGGTCACAGCATTTCTACAAGGCGATGTACCTAAATGAAATTATTTACATGAAGCAACCAGAGGGATTTGATGATGGAAGCGGTCGAGTTTGTTTGCTAAAAAAGGCAATTTATGGACTGAAGCAATCTAGTCGACAGTGGAACATCAAATTGAATGACGTCATGATAAATAGTGGCTATAAGCGTTCTCAAATAGACGCCTGTATATACTTCCGGCGTGAAGGAAAAAATATGACTTTTTAATTTTTTCAAACAATAAGGGATGGACAAATCAAATTAAATCGAACTTGATAAAGAACTTCAGCATGAAGGACTTGGGAGAAGCAAGTCATTGCATTGGCATGAAGATCACTCGTGACAGAAAACAAGGCATTATATCACTCGATCAAAAGAAGTTCACTGAATCAATTATTAAAAAATTTCAAATGAACGATTGTCACCCTGTAAAAACACCAGCAGATACAAACGAAAAACTAACCAAGGACATGTCAGCAAAAACACCAGATGAAATCAAGGAAATGCAAAAAATACCATACCAAGAAGCAGTAGGCAGTATACTTTATTTGTCACAGTGTACACGCCCAGATATTTCTTATGCTGTAGGAGATGTTAGTCGTTTCAATAATGGCTATGGAAAAGCACACTGGAATGCTGTAAAGCGAATCTTCAAATACTTGAAGGGTACTGCGGATTATAAGCTTCAATTTTCACGTGATGGAAATGTAAATTTGTTTGGTTATTCGGATGCAGATTGGGCTTCAGAAATTGATAGTCGAAAATCATGTACAGGCTATATATTTAAACTTCAAGGTGGAGCCATTTCCTGGGGAAGTAAACGCCAGTCAACTATAGCGTTATCAAGTGCAGAGGCTGAATATATGGCTTTATCATCAACTACACAGGAAGCGATTTGGTTAAAGCAACTTTTTAATGAAATTGGAGAGTATATTGATTCCGTTGGAATATATTGTGACAACAAGAGTGCAATCAATATTTCGCAGAATCAATCCTATAGTCCAAGAACAAAACATATAGATATTCGACATCATTTCGTAAAAGAAAAGGTAATAGACAAGTCAATAAAACTGGAATATTTAGACACCAATAACATGGTTGCGGATAATTTAACTAAAAGTGTTACTAAAGAAAAACATGAATTTTGTTCAAAAAATATGGGATTAACTATATTGTAATGTTTTTATTTTTTAATTTACTGTTAACTTATTCGAAAATTATCTTATATCTTACATTTTGTTTAATGTTTATTAATGTTGAATTGTGAATTAAGGTGGAGTGTTGTAAATTAGATATAATTCACTTAAACTTTTAATCATAATTTATAAATTTGTTAGTAAACATTGTTTCTATATTCATTCTCAATAAAATATTCAAACTGAATAGACTGTAATCAGAATATTCCTTCTCTGCGTAACTTATAATTTCAATAAAGTAGCGGAAAAAAGATTGTAGAGTTAATGTAGGAAACTTCAGAAATAGCAAAAGAAATCTGTAAATAGATTGTCATATCCAAAAAATGGGATGATATCACTGAGGAACTAAACAGCTTGGGGGCTCCAACATGGGACTGAACTAAGTGGCAAGGAGTGAGTGTTTTAATTTGTAAAAATATTGGTTATTTATTTAAGTAACTCTCGTAGGTAAAGGCTGAAATAAAATCGAAATTACTGCAACTGGTGGTGGGTCCAATAAATTAAAGCTATTTACTGTCACCTAAGAAACTTCCCCAGGAGTTACCAAGCTATTTTATTGAAGATGGTGGAAAAGTCGAAGAAACGGTTGCAGTTTAGTCACCTAGTCGCAAGAAGTCATCATACAAGGAAAAATAAAATGCACGACTGGATCGCACGAACTTGCTCTTATGTAAAAGTACTTTTGGAATTGAAGATACATTTTATATATGTATATAAAACATGGATTTAATGAGATAATAATGTTCAAATGCATAAAATTGCAGTCTGATTTCTAGAAAAGTATGAATTTATGTAAACAAACTTTAAAAAATCGATTTATTATTAAATAAATTTTTTATATAAGAAATTTCTTTAGAATTTTTCAAGAAAAAAATATGGGATGCGAATTTTAAGTATTTAATAATATTGAAAATAATTTCAAAAAATAATCGTTCATAGGTTTTGAAGACATTGATTTTTCAAAAAAAAATTTTTTTTTCAAAAAAACCCAACAAATAATTTTTTGAATATTTTTATATACAATATTATTTTAAACTTAAGGGAGGTGCTGGAGAAAATTTTTGGTTAAAATCGTTAGAGCCGTTAATGAGAAAGTCGAAAATCAAAAAAACGGTTCTATGACAGGTACCGTTAATAACATTTTGCCCCAAAATTTTTGTTGACCAAAATGTAGTCCATGTCTATAATATCACATCTAATTTTTTTTTAGCAAAATCGGTAAAGCCGTTTTCGAGATAAATAAGATTTTGCATTACGGGTGTATGGGGGGTACCGTTAGTTTTGGAGCTAAAAAAAAAATTTCAATTTCCCCTCTAGGGAATCACCGAAGACCCTTAACTACCGAGTTTGAAAAAAATACCTCCAGTAGTTTAGGCTGTAGTTCGAGGTACAGACATACAGACAGACAGACAGACGGAATTGCCGGACCCACTGTTTTCGTCTTCGCTATCATCGTAATGTCAACTTTGATCCAAATCTCGACTTCGATTTTTTTTCCAAATGCAGAACTTGCCCTGTAGTAGATACCTATGTATGTATGTATATCGCAAGTAAAAATGAGAACCAAAGAAATGTCGTGTTGGAATATCAGGCATCAACACAAGAAAACTTTGACTCTGTGCATGTTTTCTATTGAAGGCTACTTGGAAAAAAACTCTCCTCAGCGTTTGTATATGGTGTAATATGCAGCTCTGAATAGAAAATTGATAATCCTCTTCATGGATGTGCCACTCATCGCCTTATTGTTTTTCTTTTTTAGATTTTGAAAAAAAAATCATGGACTAACCACTTGTCTACAAAAATCACCATCTTTCTCAATGTTTCCCAAGCCCATCGAGACATACGTCAAATGATAGGTCTATTCAATTCCTGTACACCCGTGCAACCCCAATGCTTCTGCATGGTCTGGTTCTCGAAATATTGCAATCCAAAGTGTTTCCCTTGTTTTTTGACCACCCACTACCTAATAGTGTTTTTGGGTAGCTACGTATATCTCGGAAACCAAGTCTTAAAATAGTTTGCGGTAAGAAAAATCATATGTTAACATTTTAACGGCTATCTACAGGTGAAAACCAGAAGCTGCTTCTGCATGGTCTGATTCTCGAAATATTGCAACCAGTGGCGGCTGGTGGGTTGTTGAACAGGTGGTGCACTTTACTTGCTCACTAAGTAGGTATTAAGATTAGAAACCGCAAAAAAACAACAATTTACATGTATATGTTCATTTTTTATTATTTTGTATAATTGCTCGAAGAATTTCGACCATATATAAAACTGACACACTTATTACATTTAGCAAGGAATCATGTTTTTTATTTTTTCACTTAAATGCGTCAAATCATGGATTCAGGTTTCTGTCTAAATCGATTCTCCGCCAAAAATATTGCATGTAAAATTTAAAAAGGGCCTTGGCGATCCGACTAATTTTATATTAACTTTATTTTAAAAAGATTTGTTACTGTCTTTAATATACCTAATCACTGTTCATTTTATCCCACACCACACACTGTACACAGTACAGAATCGAACCAAAACCAAAAAAAGAGGCTGGGTGCGACCCACACTGATAACTTCCCATTTGTGGTCCTGAAAAGTTTATATTGAGTTTTTTTCTAATAATCAAATTTTCAGCGAAACAAACTTTATCCGCCAAAAAAAATTATGCTCGCCGACATTAATAAAGATCTCATTGTCGTGAGCAACAAAAAATTTTGTTAGATGTCACTTAGTTTAACCAAAATTGTCTCTTAGCACAATATGATTCAACTAGAACTTTCTTCGTTTTTTTCGTTTTCTGAACAATTTTAGAAATGTCGCTTAGTATACATTCTTACGGGAAGGTATCGATGTATAAAACAACATACTTTAGAAGGCACTATCGGTGTTCATTCCCAAGAAATTCGACTTGAAATACAATTTTAACCAGTTTTCACTAGAATTTTTAATAGTTTTTTTATTTAAAAAAACTATTAATTCAATATACTATGTATAAAATAAACTATATTAGAAGTCAATATCACTACTAGTTCTCGAGAAATTTGAGTCAAAAAACAATTTTTACCAATTTTCAATAGAATTTTATATAGTTTTTTATTTTTTGTAAAAAAACTGTAAGCTGATTTTTTTTTGAAATTTTCACCAGTTGTCAAACACATTATTTTTCGTAAAATAAAATTATTTTGAGTTTCAAATTGTTTTTGTTCTTAGAATATCTGGGTTATGAATTTTTTTTTTTCAGTTTTTTTTTATTTAAAAAAATAACGGTACGTTCATTTTTTCCAAATTCACACCAAATCTGAACGGCCTTATAATTAGTACATTAAATTTTATTTGAAATCAATAGCATTATTTTTTCGTGAGATATTTGAAACTAACCAAAATTTTTACTTTTTTTTTAAACCGTTATAGTGAAAAAACTACTCACTGAATTTTAATAAACGCCCTTTCAGCCTCTTTCGAAGTTATTATCTATTAAACAAAATTTATTTGAAGTCGATATCTTTACTCGTTCTTGAGATATCGACGACGAAAAATGGTACCAGAACGTACGCACGTACGAACGTACATACACACACACACACAGACATATCTCTAAAAATAATTGATATAGCCTCTAGGGACTTTCAAACGTCGAGAAATGTCAAAAATTCCAATTTGACAAATCGGACCGATTACAATGACTCCCTATGGGAAGTAAATAAAAAACAATTACTAACCTAACTCCTACAAACCAACACTATTTAACCAGTCACCCATAGAGCGAAACAACATTACATATTCGCAGGCGCAGCGCATTCTAGTCAAACATCGGTTAATCTTCGGTTCTCGTGCGGCGCACGAGAGCAGGCTAATTCCTAATATATTTCAATGAAATATCTTTTGTCTCACGCGTCAGGGATATTAGCTTGTAACTCATACAAGTTATATTAGCAGTCCTCGTGCGCTCGCCGAAGCGCACGAGAATTTTTACTTACAGGCAAAGTAAGTCTTAATAGTAAAGCAAAGCGATTACATTGTTTCGTCATAATTGGAAATTGTACTTGTTTATGTTCTTGTATGTTTAAAAAATAAATATTTACATGGTAATCTAAAAATAAGGATGCAGTAATATTTTGTAATTTTTAAATCTTTTGAATTGGTGGTTCAGCGCACGAGCGCACTTAAGGTACAGCCGCCACTGATTGCAACCCAAAGTGATTCTTCTTATTTTCAATACAAGCTACATCTAATTCTGATATGGCCTACAGTACCTATATCGCAAGACAAAAGAAAACAAAAGATAAGGCCACACACGTTAGTATTCAACCGAGCTGTGAAATTGACATACATATGTAGTCCGATATTATTTGATTAATAAATCGATAACTTTGTAGTGATACAATAAGAAGACCCTTTGGAGTCAAAGTTAGTCCATCACTGAAAAACTGCTTTAAGAGTTAACTCCGGGATCTGAATTAACTAAACCTGAGTTAAGTCAGCACTGAAAAACTTGGCCTTAATGTACCTATTTCTTTGTTAGATAAACTGGTTTCTTCAATATAGAATATAGAAACAGACAAAGCTTAGAGTCTTTGCTCAACTTTTCAATCCTCCATCATAGAGCTTAAAACCAACATAGATGTCAGTTCAAGTAACATTTGACACCAATCAAATGTCTGTCTTTTCGAATACAGCCTAAGCGGCTCGGACGTTTTCGTTAAACTTGGTAGATATCGTTTTTAAATTTTCCCACCCCCACGTTTTTTTTTTTTTTTTTTTTTTTAGACCAAAGATAACGGTACCTGCCATACGACCTTTTTCAAAATTTTATAATTATTTTTTTTTCCCAAAAACTGTTCTACAGATTCTCTTAAAAAAATCAAAACAATTCATTTAGTTACAGCTAGGTAATAGTTGAGAAAACGTTTTTGATTTTCTCCAAAACGGTACAACCGATTTGGATAATTGTTTTTTATGCTAAAGCTCCCCATAAGTTTGAATATTATTTTGTATTCAAATTTTCAAAAAAAAAATCGAAAACTCCGTCCTTGTTTTTTTCTAAACTTGACAAATAAAAGTTTCTTAATACAATCTACAAGATGTGAGAAAAAAATGTTAAAAAATGGTTTTCGAAAATTCTTTCTTTCTTTCGAAACGAAAGAAATTTGAAGTTAAGATATTACTGACTGTACCTAATAAAGAACCATTTTTTCAAATTCTAAATTTCTCATTATCGGCATAACGGATTTTAATGAAATTATTAAAAGGTTGAAAGCCATTGTATTTTAAAACTTCAAGAAATATATTTTTTGAATTACCTAAGAAAAAAGAAAAATATTTTTTTTTGTAAAATTCGTTATCTCAAAAACAGGTCAAAATTATTTTGGAAATTTAATTTATTTTTTTTTTTATTTGTTTTTAAAAAGATTTTAAAAGTTTTGTTTATAAAAGCTTATTTTCTTAAGAAACCATTACAACGACTAATATTTTTTGTTACTGCATAAACTAATACTTGCTTTAATCCAATGTCATTCTGTTTCTAGCTTCAACTATTAACGGAGTTGTTTTAGTCATTTAAAATAAAAAACGGAAAATTCGTTATCGAAATCGTTGGACATAATGTACATATTTTCAAAAAACTGTAAAGCTTTTTCTTAACTTATTTCTTAAATCTAAACTCTCTCTCTCTCTCTCAAAATCCCATTTTTACCGTTTTCTCTGTGATAGAGCATCCATTGTGAATTATGCCAACAGTTTCAGGAAAAGAACTACGAACTATATTTTAAGAAATAACTATGCAATGTGTCAGAAGATATAGAACATTGTTAAGACAGAGAAGTAAGCTCTAAAACTGAAAAAACGAAATACATCAGCATTAGACCAAGAACTTTAACTTTAGTTACCAAATCTTATGGTATTATTATTCTTGACGATTTCATTGTATAGCTTACACAACAACACTTGAATCAAACTGACCGGAACTTATAGATGGAGCTTTAAACCAATTAACTCATGAACCTGACATAATTAATGACCCGCAAGCTCAATAAGAGTGTTACGCTTATTATTTATCACACGAAAACCTTTAACAGTTATCAAAGATAGTCATCGACACCGCCTGGATTTTTTTTTCCTCTAGAAATTTTTTTTTTATTTTATTTAAACCACTTAAAATGATTTTTCCAAAAGACTGAACAAAAACATCCACTTCTATACCTACCTTTTACTTTTGGTAAATTTGTTCCAAATGTTGTCTTAAATAGTTTTCTATGCATATTATTTCAGCGTTTTGCTTATTTTTGGAACACAAAACGCGCACCCATTAACGACTGTTTTCTTCTTCTTTGAAAAATTAATGTGTGTGAATTTTACAAAAGGTTCATACAAAATAAATAATTAGCACCCTGGTTGGCCATAGCACATTCCGAACTACTATCTTGCCCGACCGACTACCGGGCTAAAACCAAGCCAACCGTGCAACAATAATTTGATAACATTAATTCGGATCTCATAAAACAGCCCAACAAAATAATCTGCTCCACCAAACAATGGCATACAAAACGTACAACAAAGCAAAAAGTTTCCGGTTGGGCTTTTTGTTGTTACTCAAACCTAAACCTTTACCCAAGCCCATGCACCCCCTCTTTAAGATCCTCTTATAGGTGGTAATAATTCAATTGTTTAAACTATCGGTGTTAAGTTATGACATAAGGACGGTGCGCGGTGGTGTGACTCTTGGGAAGGCGAAAATATGCTAAGATTTTGATTGTCTGTATGGCTTAAATCACAGACACTGATCCCCGAAATAGATCTGGGGCTCTGGGAACGAAAATCTGAATAAATTGAAAAAAATATTGCATTCGAAAATTTGTACTCGTCTGGTTTTAACACTAAAATTAAATTACGATGTCACAATAGCCATTTTGAATATCTAATTAAAGTTAGGTATTTCATGGAAAAGCATTTATGTTGTTTAATTGTTGTATGCTATTAGTTTTGGGACGTGAGCTCCAAAACGGTTGATTTTTTTTTTGTCTGCAAAGTAAAATGAGGCAAATACTTGTGATTGGTGTTTTTGCTGGATTCAAGTTCATTAGCTCTGTTTAAACAAATTTTTTATTCGGAGAATGTGAATGTGTGCTGGTTAATGTAATTTAATATAACATTTGATTAAAATTGGCTAGTGGTCAATTAAATGTAGCAATTTCGTTGAAAATTTTAAAATTTGATTCCGAATTCGTATTTTGAAATGGAATAATTTCAACTAAATTTGAACGAAATAAGGAAGGAAATTGTGTGAAAACATTACCAACACAGCCAGTTAAAAAGCTTTGAGAAGAAATGTCAAAACTCGAAAAACATGAAAAATACTCGCAACAGAATATAACAAATTCAAAATGAAATAAACTGTCAAACAAAATTTCCAAATTTGAATAAAATCACTTCTCTCAAAGTTTGATTCAGAAAGTACCAAAGAAGCACTTCCACTTCTTCAAGCACATGCAATAGGTATCGGTCAAAATATTAGTAGTGTAAATAAAATCATTGGTAAGCCCCTGAATTTTCATGTTTTTTATGTGCTTGTGGAGGAATATTTTGTGGTCAGACGAGTCCAAGATTGTGTTTTATGGTGGAAAGGGATCTCGTCAATATATAAGGACTCCAAACACAGAATATAATCCATGCTTCACAGCCAAGAAAATAAAACATGGAGGATCCAGCATAATGGTTTGTGGGCATGTTTTTCCTTCTATGGTGTTGGTCCCATATACCGGATTGAAGACATAATGGGTCAGCATCTTTATGTGAAAATCAAGGAGGAAGTTATATTCCCATATGCTGAAGATGAAATGCCACTGAAATGGGTCTTTTTACAAGACAACGACCCAAAACATACAAGTAAACTTGCGAAGCAGTGGTTCCAAGAAAAGAGGGTTAATGTCATGGAATGGCCAGCACAGTCCCCAGACCTCAACCCTATAGAAAATCTTTGGTACGAAGTCAAGAAGTATTTTGCTAGTTGTAAGCAAACTACTAACATAGCCCTTTAGAAAGGTGTACAGCAGTCTTGGAGGTCCATACCTGTAAAAAGATGTGAAAATATTATTAATTCGATGCAACGTGCTGTTATTTCTAACAAGGGAAATGCAACTAAATATTAATTCAAGGTTCAAACACTCGACTATCACTTGTGGTAGAAATTGTCTATTAACTTTCCCTTTTGTAATATTTAAAGGTGGATTTTGAATGCGCTACTATTTTTTTGAGCGCTGTTTTTCTATATGACTTGGATAGATTTGAAATTAGCAACTATTTTATTGAATTTGTACAAAATTAAAATCCTAAAAAACATTTGAAAATCAGATGATTATTTATTTCTTTAAAATTAGTGGATTCATTTATTTTAGTTTTTGTTGTGTCAAAAGATTTACTACTATTATTTTGACCGCATCTATGTATATGCCAATAAAGAAAGCGTAAGAATTAATTTTGGCTCTTAAGCTGATTTCAGCTATGTAGCTGAGCAAATAAATCTGATTAATTTGTTAAGTAATTTCCCTGCTTATATCAGCATGTTATTACAATAGATAAAGTTTTGATATTCTTCTATAGTTAGATGGAACTTTGTTTTGACAGGTCAAATTTTTAGAAGAAGCTCTTTAGATTTTGATTTCTGATATACAAGACCTCTAATGTGTTTGATTTAAACCTTTGGCAAGATTTTCGAACAAAAAATAAGTACTGAATTTCTAAAAATTTAAATGATTTTTAGTACTTCCGTAAAACAAACTACATTTTCTAAGTAAATTCTTATTTGTTTATAGAGTGCGTAGGGTAACGCTTCTAAATACTCGTCAGCAAATGCACTTCTATTCACCCCTATAAGCTGACTGTTCTAATTTCCTCTACTTGTTGTTCAAATTAATAGGAATTGGTGCTAAAATTACGATTTCTTCTATCCTGCTATTCCATTCACCCGACACCATTGTTTAGTCAATTACTGAGACTCCTTGTTGTCAAACCTATCAAACTAAGGATTATGCCATTTATCCTTACTAGTTGCATTAAGAGACGCAAAAGTTATTTAAACACATAAAACAAACTGCAAAAGCAAATGGACAAGCTTTACTTTCTAAGGTAAACTAAGTTGTAGGAACTAAAACTGAAGGTTGTTCACCTATCCATGATCAATATATGTATCATATTCAATATACATATTAAAGAATTTAATACGTAGCCCTGTGCAGGGACGGGTTAGAATATTCCTGCAGCGCCTCCCCGCTTGTCGTAAAAGTCGACTAAAGGAGTAAATACATCTAGGCCACAAACAGCAAAGTGAACCTAGCGACACGTAACACCTATAAACTTTCCCAAAAGTGTGCATGCCAGTCCCTGGGTTGGCACGACTGGAGATCACCGGTGCCGTAAAAGAGAGATCAAATACAAAACTGGAGCATGCACACGTCGATACTTACAACGGATTTTGTGAATTCAAGCATTATGGAAGTACTCGTCCAAAATGACACTACCCCGCCAGGCACTACCATTGATACACATGGTACTGATCCTGGACCGAGCAGCAATGCTCGGGTCAGAGCTAGACGGATTCCGGGGGCTAGCAAAGTAATGCCGCAGATTATACAAAATCTGAGAGTTGCGAGTTGGAACGTTGGCAGTATGACAGGTCGAAGCTTCGAGTTGGAAGAGATGATGAAAAGAAGGCGAGTGGACATCTTATGTGTTCAAGAAACAAAATGGCGAAACACGGGAAACAGGGCCCGTTTCTTGGATACGAGGACAAAAAACTATAAGATGTTCTACTATGGAACGGAAAAGGGTAAAAACGGAATCGGAATCATCCTTGCAAAACATCTATTAGGCAGCGTATTGACCATTTCGAAATCCAGCGACCGTTTGATGTCCCTTAAATTGGTGATTAAAGGAAAGTTGTGGAATATTGTCACTGCATATGCTCCCCAAATTGGATGTGAGCAGGTACAAAAAGATGCATTTTGGCTAGACTTTCACAATCTACTTAAGGACATCCCAAAGGAAGAGTTTTTGTTCGTGGGCGGAGATTTGAACGGACATGTCGGGAAGACAAACGAAGACTATGAAGATTGCCATGGAGGCCTCGGATACGGCACCAGGAACCCTCCTGGTGAAGACATCCTGAGCATGTGCAAAACATACGGTCTTATCGTGCTAAATACCATGTTCGTCAAACAAAGCCGACACCTGGTCACTTACAGCAGTGGTGGAAATGAAACCCAGATTGATTACCATTTGGCATCTAGTTTCATGAAACCCCGGGTAAAAGATTGCAAAGTGATACTAGGAGAAGCGATCGCTCACCAACACCGTCTCCTACTGACAGAATTTTTTATGGAGACAGTGAACGACAACAAACATACAAAAACTTTTGGGAAGATCAAATGGTATAATCTGGATAAGGAAAAATGCGAAGCTTTTATTTCGAATATGCAAAACTTTCTGTATAACAACACCGATATAGTTCGAAATGAAGAGAGTACAGCACAAAGTATGTGGGATCTCCTACAGAGAACTTGCAAAGAAAAAGCCAAAACACTGTTAGGGGTTTCCAACCAACAAGGCAAAGAAACATGGTGGTGGAATGATGAAGCTAAATCAGTTATAAGTAAAAAGAAAATGGCTTTCAAGGCTTGGTCGAAGTGCCCCTCTAATAATACAGAGCAAAAGTCACGCCTCGAAGTGGAATATAGAAACTGCAAGAAAGAAGCGAAGAAGAAGTGCGCCCAAATTCAAGCAAAGAATACAGAAAACCTGTATCGGGAGCTGGATGAAATTTCTACCCCGACAGCTGGTGCTATTCAAGAGCTACGGCAAAACACGAATAAGGGCCCAACTACCTTCAAAATAGCCGCTCAAAGAAGAAGAAATGCCCAGGAGATTTGTTCGCCAAAGTTCATTAACAATGCTCAAGGCCAACTACTTGTGGAAGACAACGAAATTCTTCACAGGTGGCGACAGTATTGTGACGGACTTCTAAACGAACAATTTCCAAGGCTATACTTTCCAATAGCTTCACCTAACTTAAGCGAAGTATCCGACGTCACAGTCGAAGAAGTTAGTGAGGCGGTAAAATACTTCAAAAAGGGAAAAGCTGTTGGCCCAGACGAAATACCCTCAGAGTTTTGGAAAAAGATGGGAGACATCGGGTTTAGATGGCTCATGATTCTTGTCTCCAAACTTATACGAGGTGATCGCATGCCTAATCAATTGAGGGAAAGTTACCTTCTTCCAATTTATAAAGGAAAGGGTGATACTCGAAGCTGTGATAATTACCGTTCGATTAAGCTGATGTCACACACCATGAAGATCGTTGAGCGAGTCTTGGGTAGCCGACTGCGAAAAATAATTAGGCTATATGATGACCAGTGCGGGTTTGTAGGGGGTAAGTCAACCACGGATGCAATCCAGAGTATAAGAATAATTATGGAAAAACATCGGGATTCTTTGGAGGATTTGCATGTCGTATTGGTTGATTTTGAAAAAGCATTCGATCGGCAACCACGAGATCTAATATGGGTGGCCCTCAGGCAACGAGGAGTTCCAGAAACCTATGTGCGGATAATTATGGACATGTGTGATGGAGCAGTTACTAAAGTAAGATGCGCAGCTGGAGTCACCGAAGAATTCGAAATCACAGTAGGTGTACACCAGGGAAGTGTCTTGAGTCCCCTGCTCTTTATTACAGTTCTTGATTACCTGCTTGAAGGCAAAGTGACGGATCCAAAAGTACATCAGTTATTCTTTGCTGACGATGGAGCCATCATAAGTGAAGACCCGATATCCCTACAACGAGCACTTGACGTATGGGTGGATGTTCTAGAAGGAAGTGGGTACCGCATAAGCGCGAAAAAGACAGAATACCTATGCTGCCCATTTTCTGATCCACACAGGCCTATTCCAGACATTTATTTGAAAGGAGCAGTGCTTCCCAAGTGTGAAAAGTTTAAATATCTGGGGTCTATGATAAATAACGAAGCTACTTGTGATGACGATATCAATCATCGCGTAAGCGTAGGGTGGATGAAGTGGCGGGAAAATTCTGCTATCTTCTGTGACCGAAAAATGCCCCCTAAGCTGAAAGGAAAGCTCTACACTTCAGTTGTGCGTCCAGCACTCACATACGGTTCACAATGTTGGACAATGTACAAAAAGTATGAGAGTAAGCTAACGGCAGCTGAGATGAAGATGCTTCGTATGACAGCAGGAGTTACAAAGCTTGATCGAATTAGAAGTACGAAGATCCGAGGAAGCCTTCATGTTAAGAATACCATTTCCCAAAAAATTGAACACGACCGACTCAGTTGGTATTGCCATGTTCAAAGGAGAGATCCTGAGAACCCCGTCAAAAAGGCAATATCATACAACGTTCCAATTCGGAATAAAAAGAAAGGTAGGCCTATACACTCCTGGTACAAACAAATGGAAAAACACCAGCATTCAGTTGGCCTCAGAAATGGAACAATACAAAACCGGGAGGCTTGCCGCCGATTTCTGAGGTCAACCCGGCGAACCCCACAGGCGGATCACTAGTGTGAAGCAGATACGTGGGAGAGTTATGATCCCCTCGACATCGAGATCATAACAGCGCCGAAGAAAAGGAAGAAGAAGAAAGAATTTAATACGTAGGTAAATATGTATATAAATGTTAATTAAATGTAAAAAAGTACATCTAATTCAACGTTGTGGCCTACGACTGGGTAAAAATAGACGCATCTCATGTTTTTCCAAAACCACAAAAAACTAAAATATTTTTAGCCACATTTACACAAATCGATCGTCTTTCAAACTGAATGTTTAAAACACTCCTTGAAAATAGATCCTAGGAACATTAGAAACAAAAAAAAAAAACCAACAGAAGATTCCCATTAAATTAAATCAGTGTCCTGCGATTTCTATTTTTTATTTCTACCTACACACAAGAATTGAGCCTCCGAAAAATGCATCTGCACATCTGCGCGCCATGGGATGCTATGCGATCCATTCAACTATTATGAGGGAGTATCAAGGAATTAAAAAAAAAAATAAGAGCCTTTAAGAAATGCATTATTACTGCTTGTGTTTAAGTTAGGTACAGTTTGGTTGATAAATATCTAAAATTTTGCTTAGGACTTTTTTCATCTCAACGAAATCTGTAGACGCAGTAGATAGATTTTGAAATAAAGAAGGGAGAGTTTTTATTTCTTAATTTTTTTATATCTGATGAGTTAAAGGATTCTTAAAGTCATTTGAAGCAGTAAATTAGAGGTATCTAATCCTTGCTGGTTCCCACACATATTTTTCTTCGTCCTTCTTGCACCATCTTTGTGAAGCGTTTAATATTCTGGCGCAATTTAGACATTGTATATTGCCGAATGGAGGAGAACACGAAGTAAGATGGGTTATATTCTTTGAAAGAAAAAAATCTTAATCTAATCCTTTTCTTTTTAAAATATAAACTATATGTTGAAGGAGGTAGACGATAAAAAAGGACTCAAAAACAAAAGTATTATTGTATTGCGCAAGAAGAAAGTTTGTAAGAAAGGGACTGTACCATAAATATCCTTAGAGAAAATAGATTTAACAGTTTTGGTAAATAAAGGAATCTTAGCATTGTTCGAAAATAAAGGGTTTCACTATGAAATGTGTTTTCTTTTTTGTTAGTTAACCGCATGCATGAATACAATATTCTTAAGGAATAATCCTTGACAGGAATAAATTGGGATACCTACCTACATATAGCTTTCATTCCGAGCAGTTGTTGCTGACATTAAGCGCCAGAATGTAGATAAATGTAGATATGGCGCGTTTTTTAATCCAGCGTAAAAACCATCAACTTTTTTCGAAAGATGCTACGGTCTTCTTTGTAATTTGGCCCCATTAATGAAGTTCGTCGGATCTGTACTTATATAGTTTCCAATTTGAAAAATTCGGAAATTGTAAAATTCATGCCATAGTTCTTTTTTCGAAACCGAGCAGTTTTATTATGATCGAACATACTATACGTTTACTACTAGGAAGTTGAAATTCTTTCGGTAACAACCATGACCGAGGCAAAGATGACAGCTACACTTAAAATGTTTCGTGTTTTTAAGCATTTTGATCATTTCCAAAAGGATTTTTTTCAATTTGCTTAAGCTTATTAAGCATTCCAAGCGTTTCCTTCAATTTCTTTAATTTACCAGACAGGCGCAAATTTCAATAGATTTCTCGGGATACATTTAACCTTGAATGGCCCTCTTCACGGCTGCTTAGAAATAGTATCTACAGCAACAGTACTTTCAGTTGCGCGCTTCGCAGAATCTGAGGATTTTAACATCCTTCGTTTTGCTTTACAACTTTTTCTTATACCTTAAGAGAACTTTTTAAAGCAAGAAATCATTTCAGCAGCGTTTTTAGCTGTTTGGCAAAAATTGCCTGAACCGTGTCCTCTATATTCGGCATCAAACTCAGGCCTGGTTTTCTTCGCAACGTTGGTTGAACCTAATTTTTTTTTTATATAATTCAAATAGTTTTTGCTTAGCTCACAGTTTTATATGAGAATCAAAGAGGACGAATGACCAAATAAGTTAAACAATTAAAAGTATAAGAGAAAGAGTGACTTTCGCAAAAATCTTCAGTATTTAAAAATTCTCAAACTTGTAACTTACAACGTAAGTTGTAGGGGGGCTTTAAGTGTTTATCTAAACTTAATTTTAAAATCAAAGAAACCCAACATTCTTTTGTAACAGGTAACCTTCTTAAAAGGAAGATAAAACTACGGACTAGATGGATAGAACACCTACAGAGAAGATTGAAAAAGAAGGAGACATTGCCTCTCATCGAAACTTTTAAAACTTAAACTCTACTACTGATATCAATATACATATCATGTACACTCCGATTCAACTGAATACGCACACAGTTTTTTAAGGTATGTTGTTCATTTTTTTCAAACTTTGGGCCTTAATGTATAATTTGATGATGCTTACTGTTTGCTTGTAATGTTAAGAAAACAATTCAAAAAGTACCGTTATTTTTTACACAAAATTTTTACAAAGCGTTCCATATCGAAAAATGCAGAATTTTTTTTCGTCAACTGAATAGATACAACAATCAAAATTGGAAATAAAAGCTAACGGAATGAAATAAAACAAGTTTTTCCTTTAAATATTTGTTTATTGGTTATTTCTAGTAGTGGGTACTGACACCTTTATTGGTAATTACTTCATGAATTCGGTCCCGCGTGCTCTTTAAGCAGTTCAGCAAAATTTCCCTCCAGGCTAATTTAATGGCTGCAATTAGGGATTCTCTGCTCTCAAACTGATGGCCAGACTCATACACTTTTCGTACCAACCATCCACATACATTTTCTATAAGGTTCAGGTCGGGAGAGTATGGCGCCCATTGAAGCAATTCCACATTATGGTCCTATATCCAATTTTGGACAATGAGCGCGGTGTGGATGGGGTCGTTGTCCTGCTGGAAAGTTCAGTTAATGGGTCCTTAAATATCCGCAAATTTAGGAAAATTTCTTTTCAAGATTCCTTTGTGGGTAAATGCAGACATTTTTGAATTTTGAACTTCAAGCTCAACAGTCTCATAGTAGATAGTTTACTGAACCCCATACCATAACTCGACCTTCTCGACTATGATGCCGCGCTAAATATCGTTCTTCTTTCCTCACATCGTGGAAATAATAATTACAACTATCAGAGCCATGAAATTTGAACTTTTTCTCAGCAGAAAAAACGACTAGTGCCATTCATTTTTCCAACTCATATGGAGTCTAAAAAATTTTAAACGCGTACCTTTTCTTTGCTCGTTTAGTTGTGGTTTCTTTTAAAGTTTCAATCGTTTTAAATGATTTGCACTGTTTATTGCTCTACGGAACGTTGAAACGCTTGCAGTTACACCGGGTTTTTGTTTAAATTTTACCGCAAAGTCACACGAATCAGAAACACATCTTAAAATTGCTCTTCGATCAATTGCAGTTGTTGCCGTTTTTTTACTTCCTTTCATGTTTTTCCCTTATAAACTTTTATTTCTTAGGTGGGAATAAACAACACTAAAACTTTG
This sequence comes from Chrysotoxum bicinctum, assembly GCA_911387755.1. Taxonomy (NCBI): domain Eukaryota; kingdom Metazoa; phylum Arthropoda; class Insecta; order Diptera; family Syrphidae; genus Chrysotoxum; species Chrysotoxum bicinctum. Next base: position 33,786,060 of record OU426988.1, read on the forward strand.
TTAATTTTTGGTAGCTTTAGCACGCTCAGTTAGTCCTTGTTCTTTTAACAAATCGGTCTTAGCTCTTTCGACACTATTTAAAGCTTTTGATCTACCCATTTTTTTTTTAATTTCAATTAAACGGCTAAATTTCATTTAAAACACTTCAAATTTTGATTAAAAGTGTCAATCATCTCAAAACTCTCATTAACAATGAAGATAATGACCGATAATGATCGTGTACCTATTCAGTTGACGCAAAAAAAATCTGCATTTTTCCATATGGAACGCTTTGCAAGAGAGCCAAAGAAAAAATAACGGTACTGTTTGAATTATTCTTTCTGATTTGTTTTCTCAACATTACAAGGCAAACAGTAAGCATCATCAAATGATACATTAAGGCCCAAAGTTTGAAAAAAATGAACAACATACGAGTACCTTAAAAAAACTGTGCGCGTATTCAGTTGAAGCGGAGTGTATGTATGTATATAAAAGGAAACTTATCAAAAATCTATACTCTGTTCGACAAAAATTGTCAGTACAAGGAAGATAGGTCGTTTGCCTCTCACTCTGGTTTTATTGGCTTGTATAAGTGTGTCGCCTTTTAAAGCTCTCACAGGGTTTCCTTAGCTTACATTATAAATTACCAACACTCAACATACTAAACTTCATAAAATTTGTTCTCAAAAGCTTCAAATCCCAAAAGCTCCTTAATAAAATCCACTGAATAAGCTGCTTGCTTGTAATTGAGAATGATAATGGTAACTATGTTTTGATGTATAAATAACAAGCGCACGATCGTATTCATATTGACAGTATCCCTATCCCTTCACCTTCAGCAGTGGTATAGAACGGTCATGTTGAGGTGTACAACCTTTTGCGAAGAATTACAACAACAATTCTTTAAGGAAAGTCAGTGGCTTGCTCTTTTTTAAGTGGCATTTTTCCCAACGCAGTATAGTGAGGGTTCATCAGCCGCCAGTGCTTTGATAAAAGCTCTCCCATAAGGCCTGTACTGACAATTTTCGTTGAACAGAGTAAAGCATGATCTCAAAAGACACTAATCCGCACAATCATTAAACGGGCATATTAACACAACCTAAACCAACATTCCCGAGCTATCTATCAATGTTGGGCTTCATTCAACAAACTTTATGAGCATACTCCCACACATTTCAAAAACTATCACTGTGTACATTATGAGGTTCGAGAGAATCAACTGGAACTACTTTCGTTCTGATACCGAAACTGATCTAACAGAAATAAAAAACTAACCTTACCTAAACTCTATAGAGCCACCGATCAGTTCCAGAAGGTAGTCAACAACGCACTGGACAAGCAAATTACTCAGAGGAAGATTAAGGATAGGTTTGCTAATTAATCTCAAAGGTCAAAGGTTATGAAAGACTCTTCACCGGATTATCGGACAATCAATACCGAGAAAGCAGAACATAGAAGAAACCACTCTTAATCAAATTCCACCTAAATTATGTTTGTTCAGGCAGTTAAACATTTCCAGAATCCTTAACCAGAAAAGACTAGAGTACATCAAACCCAGACCAAATTGCTTCAGAGAGAAAAACACCACCTTCGGAAGAAGAAAACCTATCCCTGGAACTATTGGCAGAAAAGGGCATTTACTCCAGTAGAGAAGGCAGAGGCATTCGCCAATTAAATTTTTTGACGGAGGTCGATACGAAAATAGAACTGGAACATTACCACAACAATGCTCACCATTCGAGTAGTGGTGACCTGTTCACCAACCCTGCAGAAGTGGATGCTTTTATCGAAACAGGAAACTGACAGCATCTCAACCTTGGTATCTATTGAAAAATTTGCAAAATATTGCAATTTTTCTGTTGACGGTCATTCTTAAAGACTTAATGAAAAGCCGCTATTTTCCGGAAGAATGGAATATGGCAAAAATTGTTCAAGTGTCAAAGAAGACCAGCAGACAAGACTTGGAAGGATAAAGGGAAACACCAACATTACTACTTTGTTGAATAAATTTTGGACCCCTCACAAGAAAGTAATGGCCAAATAGGATTCTATACGAGAATGCAGTCATAACACTCATCGACCAGTATATGTTAGAACTAACCACCAAGGACCTCGAAGGACAACCGAATCCAGAGGTACAGCAACTCCTTCAGGATTAAATATTTCTTAACCAGAGATATCTAAGTCCCAGATTGATCATTAATGATTCCGGGACGTATATGCCACAACGAATGAGGACCATTCTGTGACCAGACCGCAAGACCAAGAGGTTGATGCCCTGATATCTTGAAAATTAAACTCTTACTCTTTAACTTTTACCATTTTTTGAAGCCATTTTGCTTATAAAACATATGTATACATGTATTGTGTTAAGAAGACTAGAATATGTAAGGAGCTTACGTGAATAAATATTCCCAGTGAAATTCAAAAAATGTAGAGCCATGCATACAAATCCAAGGAGGACACTTCAAGTAACTGGTATGACTGTTTTATTAAACACATAAAACTAAAATTATCTTAAACCTCACAAAATAATTCTATAATTATAGCTTTTGAAGAAAAAAACAAAAAACAATAAGTAATAAGTACCATAAAATGTATGGGTTTTTCCGTAACCTTGCTATTGCTTTTTATTTTTATTAATATTTCATTTATTAAAAAAAAAATTAAAAATTAAGAAAGTTGACCTCATTAGCGTGGGTAAGAAAATATTTACAGATTTTAAAATTGGATATCTGAAGACCCTATCAAGATATGTTGATTTAAATGCAGTTATAAATGCTTTTACATATATTTTCTATAAATAATTCGTATTAACAAAACACTTTCCATTAACAAAGGTCAGGATAGACTAAAGCAGACCTTTTCTTAAATCCCTGACACATGAACATTGGAGATAGACCCATACTGTGGAACGATTTTGTTATATACCCAAAAGACATATCCCAAAATATTTTTGACGAATAACGGGACACGCTGTATAAGTTTGTTATATAAATATTCTTCATTTTTATGTACGTGCATGTTAATTACATGTTTGCTGACTACTTGGTTTCGTAAGGAGGACTTTCTTGATTAGTATATATTCTTAAAATCTTTACTGAAGCCCTTTTTCACTTTGGTTTACATCTAGCCCACAACTCTTGGCCCAGTTACTAACTTTTCTTCAAGCCATTTCTGTCATTTCACTTAACACAGGGACAAACTTTCCTGACGAAGTCATCTGCATATACACAACCTCCTTTAAGCCACATTTCTCCAACTTAACGAGAAATTTATTCATGACTTAAAGCCATAGAAGAGGAAACAGAACTCCGACCTGCGGTGTTTATATTACCTAACGTACTTAGAATCCTTCTGTGAATGGATATGGTATAACCACTCTCTGATGTAGTCTTCTACACCAAACTCGATGATTACAGATTGAACTTGGTAAGGACGTTGAAACCACATCTCAGAAGATAACGAGAGAATATTCTTTAAATTGAATAGTTTTCTCAATTATTGTAAGCACTACCTCATAAAGGGCCGGTTCTGTGGACGTACCCTTAAGGTATACATGTTAAGGATTTTCAAGAGAATTTCCGGTTTGAATGAAAAGTACAAAAGAAGTCAGACTAATTAGCCGGAAATCCTTCGAGGATTCATGCCGGGCCTACCTACTGTCTCCAGGACTCGGGTACATATCTGGAGACTTATATGGAGAGAAAGTATTGATTGTACAGGCAATTTTCGCCTTTGTTATAACGGTATTGATTTGCCCTGCACGAATCATTCACGTGTTAGGGGATCTAAGCGTTTTGGGCTGCTGTTTTCTCTGCCCGGAAAGTGTGCCGTCATTAGTAATTCCAAGGAGTCAGCTGGAGAAATTGTCCAGAGTCCATTGGTCTTTTTTTTTAATCTAACTAACCCCAATTGTTTTATAACTTAAGCCACAATATTACATTTGGTTTTTCCCAAATTAGCGAAGGACTTATAAAAGTTGTAAAATTAAATAGAAAAAAACTACATGTTTTTAAACAAATGATGTTTATGTTGCAACAATAATTTGTATTCAATTCAATAATTAATTGTTTTCCTTATAGAAAAGCTTAGGAATAATATCGGTGTGTATTAAAATAATTATTTTTAATTTACGAATTTAAATTTTGATTGTGAATCGTTTTGATTTAATTTAATTTCGAAAGTAAAAACCTTCTGCATTATTGGAGTATTTTTAGAATCTTAAACTTAATTTGTTAAAAATCTTTCTCTTGTTTTATAAAATAAAGGGTTTTCCAATAAGAGGTGTTATTTTGATATTCAAAGAAAAATGGCATTTTTGGAGATAAATGATCGGATGTTTATTTCATTATAAAGAGGAAGGTATGCCGTTAATAATGGAACACAACATCAGCCAAATGGCCGCCAAGACCACGCTTACAGGACCATATCCTTTTCATGAAATTTTCCATAACCAAATCGCAAAGTGGCTGATGAGGCCCATTTCCACCTCGGAGGCTACGTCAACAAGCAAAACTGTCGCATCTGGGGCTCGGAAAACCCAAGAGTTATTGTTGAAAAGCCTCTCCATCCTCAACGCGTGACTGTTTGGTGCCCAGCGTCGATTCAAGACCTCAAAGATGAAATTCGTGAGGCTATCGAGGACATAGGGCAGCCACTTTGCGATTTGGTTATGGAAAATTTCATGAAAAGGATATGGTCCTGTAAGCGTGGTCTTGGCGGCCATTTGGCTGATGTTGTGTTCCATTATTAACGGCATACCTTCCTCTTTATAATGAAATAAACATCCGATCATTTATCTCCAAAAATGCCATTTTTCTTTGAATATCAAAATAACACCTCTTATTGGAAAACCCTTTATTATATTATAAAATTAATTTAATTTTTTCGTATGTCCATTTTAGACATACAATTTAAAACCTTTTACGCGTTTTAGAAATATTGAATTTTCAAAAATAAATTACTTTATTTTTCAATAATACAACACAAATTTTTTGATATGAAATATTCACCCCTGTTCTGATTTTCGTTCCGAATTGAATTCGTTACCGAAATTGGTTTTCGTACGGATTTTAAAACGAAGTTCTTAATTTCGTACGAATTTGCCTTGCAGTGGTACCAACATTCAGACAGGTTTTCTGTTACACATGTGTCTTCCCCTTCATAAAAGACAAAAAAATTGTTTTCAAATATATATTTTAAAAAATACTTTTTTAGATTTACGAATTCAAATTCTCCAGACAAAATCGAAACGAAATGAAAATGTAAGTATTACTTTCGTAAACCAAAATCAGAACAGGGTTGATTACTAAAATTTTAAAGGAGCTCCTGCATACAAATTTTGATCGAAATCGCTGCACCCACTTAGTATAATATGTCGAAAATAAGAAAGTTCCTGGCAATACTCGTATTTTTTCCTACCAAATATTGCAAAATTAAGCCCATTTTCCAGATACATTTTTCGTTACTTCGTAGAAACTTTAAGTTCCAAGTTCTCAAGTAAGAAATAAGTTATAGAGCAGGGAGATCAAATTTGAAATCAATTTTAGAAATTGAATTTTAAGGAAAAATAAAAATGTATGTATGAAGTTTTCTATTCTCTTTTTATATCAAAGTGCAAACCTTTTCATATTTTTATTTTCCCACAATGACTTTAAAATCCGCTAGCTGTTTTCATTTGAATGAATATCTACCGTTGTGATTTTATCACCTGATACATTTTCACAAACAAAACAATAATTTTGTTTTGTTTCCGTTTGCAGGTGTCCTGCCCATTGAGAGCTGTATGCTTTTATAAGATTTTTGAATATAAAAATATTATTCTTTACCTGTTTAGTTTCGTCACCTGCTGCACACATTTCTTCGTGAGAATCTTTCAAATGAAATAGTAGATTGAAAACTGTTTGTGTTTGTCCTGCAAGAAAAAGGATCACTCTTCCACAATGAATCTGATTATTTCCAACATTTTTTAATCCAGAAAACTCTTGCCGAATTTGAGTTGATGCAGCTAAACATGTTTGTCAAATCATTTATTTGTAGTTTTGTGTTGTGAAAATTGTCGTCCATTTTCCCTAGTTCTGAAATATACATACATATGTATTATGTATGTACATATATGTACATTATATGTATGTATATACATACGTGTATGTATGTATACATACATAATATACATAATAATGATCCAGGAAAAATTTGTTGGTAGATTAGGTATGTATACATACATACATACCTTTGTTTTGAATGAATGTGATAAGACACACATTTTACATAATATTCTTAACTACGGAATTAAATAAAAATAACTGACAATTGACAAATTTGAACAATTCTTCAGGGATGACTGTATACAAACTACAAATTCATTGAAAAGTCATGTATTACACGGCGCGTGAGCTTAACGCGCAACTCGTGGTTATTTTCTTTTGAACATTCATTCCGTGACGCGCTTGTTATTACACGAAGCCTTTTTCTCATTTCAGGACTGCGCGTTTATTTGACAGGTATTTTCATTGTATCTTCTTTGCCCAGTATTAGATTCAACAAAAAATAGTGATCAACATCATAGTCATCAACATCCAAAAAGAAATAAAGCAAATCCAAAAAATAAGAAAGAGTAGAAAGAGAAACGTCAAAAAAACGCAAGGAAATTTCTACCCGTGCGTGTTCAGATAGATTTATTTCTGTTTCATCTTTTCGTTCTTTCTTTCTCTTTTGCACTTCATTCACGCGAGGCTAAACACGCGCCGTGTAATACCGGACAAACACTCCTTTACTCAAATTCACACATTGCTTAGATTTTATTTCTAAAGCTATTTTTCGGAACAAGGTCTATAACACTATAGTTTACAATTTTATGTTTTATGAGTACAAATTAACATTCTTTTCTTGACTAAATTTGGATTGGTAATTTTTTTTGTTCAATTAAGTTTTTCGAAATATTACTGGTTACAAGAAAAATAATTTGTTTGTTCCGTTTGATGCTATGAAAAGACAGGGAATTGTTTAAAACATCTAAGGGGGCTAATCTTCTCTACAAAAAACGGCTATTTTCGTTTTTGATTTTCTCAAAAACAGTACCACCGATTTTGATAATTTTTTTTCAAAAGCTCCCTAAGAACTTGAATAGAATTGTGTACCTATTCAAATTTAAAAAAAAAAATAAAATTTTTTTTTTAAACTCAATATTTCGAAAACTCCATGCTAAATGTTTTTTAAACTTAATAGATAAAAGTTTCACGATATAATCTACAAGATGTGAGAAAAAATAATTTATTTCCCTAAGACTAAAGGTAGCCACCATAAGAAATGGTTTTCAAAAATCGTATTTTTTCTCGAAAACAGCGCCTAGAATTTTGATAAAAATTTTGTTCTTCCAAATAATTTTTACGATCTTTTATTTAATAAAACAAATTTTGGAATTAAGATATAACAGCTTGTACCTACCATAGATCCATTTTTCCATTATCGCCAAAACGGATTTTAATGAAATTTTTTATTGAGGTGCTTCTAAAAAGATTAAAAAAATTTCATTTTAAAATTTCTAGTTAATTTTGTAAGAGCTATTCGCGGGTGAAAACCAGAAGGTTTTGCGAGGTCTGGTTATCGAAATATAGCTATCCAAAGTGATTTCAGTGATTCCACAGATTTTTTAGCTTTAACTACTCAAGAATGTGTTTAGGTGGCGATATTTCCGAAACCAGGCATTGAAAAAGGTTGCGGTTTTCAAAATCCGTAGTTAACTTTTCCAGAGCTATTCACTGGTGCAAACCAGAAGGTTATGCGATATCTGGTTATCGAGATATGATCACCCAAATGAGTTTTCTGAAAATTGACCCAAATCTAAAAAAGTCATTTTTTTTTTTTTTTTTTTATAATCAACTCACGCTCAAGGGAATATGATTACCCTTTAAATGTTTTTTAACACAGCGCGAGCGTGAAGTTACGGAAGAGAAAGAAGGATAGTAAAGATGTGTGGCACGATGTTCTGAGACTGAAGGTGGTTGTCTCAGACTTTTTATCTCCAGGGATGGCGGCTGAACTAAAGCGGAGAATTGCCGTGTCTTATTTCTATGTCCCTTATAATTCGCATTATTTTATTCGTTTTTCATCCTTGTTGGGCATACTAGTTTAACTCAATCACATGTTCTTAGTGTTATGCCTAAACAACATGTAATGAGTAAACCAGCAACCCATTGATGATTAATTTTTGGAAGGTTTTAATGGAATTAAAGACGACATAGACGACCGACGGCAGAAATCGAACCTGTGATACTGAGGTTGACAGGCGAGCACACAACCATCGCGCCACGGCCACCCCCGGATCGGATGCAGATGGAGATATTTCCGCAACCAAGGCTCGTAACGAGTTACAGTTTTCAATTCTGAATAGAGAATTAACAGACCTTTCCATTGATGTGCCAAACTCAAAAATTTATTTTTTATTAGTTTTGGGAAAAATCATGGGCTAACCACTTGTCTTTAAAAATCATTATATTTTCGAAGTTCACCAATCGCACCGAAATATACATCAAACGAAAGGTCTGTTCAATACCTACACACACATGCAAGCTAAATTGTCCTGCGTGGTCTGGATATCGAAATATGGCCATCCAAAGTGATTTCAGTGATTCCACAGATTTTTTAGCTTTAACTACTCAAGAATGTGTTTGGGTGGCGATATTTCCGAAACCAGGCATTGAAAAAGGTTGCGGTTTCAAAATCCGTAGTTAACTTTTCAAGAGCTATTCACTGGTGAAAACCAGAAGGCTCTGCGATATCTGGTTATCGAGATATGACCACCCAAAGTTATTTTTCTGAAAATTGACCCAAATCTAAAAAAGTCATCAGATGCAGATGGAGATATTTCCGCAACCAAGGCTCGTAACGAGTTACAGTTTTCAATTCTGAATAGAGAATTAACAGAACTTTCCATGGATGTGCCAAACTCAAAAATTTATTTTTTATTAATTTTGGGAAAAATCATGGGTAACACTTGTCTTTAAAAATCATTATATTTTCGAAGTGCACCAATCGAACCGAGTTATACATCAAACGAAAGGTCTGTTCAATACCTACACACATCAGTTCAGTTCAGTTTTCTTTATTGAGACTAGAATTCACAAGATTAATTTTGAATACATGGGTAAAGCAACCGACTTCAAAATATGTCTGGTTGAAAATTGTGTAAAGTTAAGTATAAGGAATGATTACAAAATTTCTTCAAATAACATTATAATTACATTTTTTCTTAAATGTATCTTTCTTCTCAAAATATATGCTTGCTCCCGGCACATGTTAACATACAAAGTGGCTCTTTTAGGCCAAACTTAAAACTAATTAACAAAGTAAAAAAGTAAAATAACATTTGAAGAGTTTAATATAGATTTTAGAAAGTTGGTTAATTCAAGATATAATTTAATATATTGGAACAAGAAACTTATGATCTATACAAAATCTAACAATAGGAAAATTAAGGGATGTAAGATTACTTAAAACACATATGTACATAATTTTTAATTTATCAAGGTTTATGGTTTAGCAATGATGTTCTATGTATTTTCTTAAAATTATCCCCGGAGAACATTCAATGACGCTTTCTCATAGAAAGGAAGTTTAAGATTATTATTTATTTGAGGTACTAAGATTTGGGATCCATTTTGTAAGGCATTGAACGGCGATATGTAATACTGGAAATCTGTGCTTTCAGTTACATTCGTATCCCATAGATTTTTGATAATGGGATTTGGATGGTTTTGAATAGGCTCTAGTTTCGTCTTTAATAAGGATGTCATGTAGATCATTAAAGGTTTCACTTTAGTTAAGTTGTACAAAGTATAATTAGAAAACCATTTTTTATTCGGTCGACGAAATTTTCCACAGCAAAAACGCAAGATTGTTCGTTCGAACTTTTCTAACTCTTTTGCTGCTGTAGGTGATATCGTAAACCAGGAGCTAAAGCTATAGGAAATAATTGGCCTGATAAGAGTTTTATACATAAGGATCTTTGTTTCTTGTGATAGATGTTTTGAAGACATTAGTTTTTTTTAAAAGAAGCAGTGGCAGTTTTTGCTTTAACTAAAACATTTCTTGCGTGTTTATTAAATCTAAGCTTATTTTGAAACAGAATGCCTAAGTATTTGGTTTCTGTTTTTTAACGGGACGGTTTTATCTTCGATAGATATAGAAAGGTTCTTGCTCTCTCTTACGGCTTTTCGGTGACCCTTGCCGGAAGCGTTCCTGAAACAAGTAAGTCCACATTTGTTGGCATTTATGGTTAAACCCCAGGATTTAAAATAGGATACTAAAGTGGGTAATGCGTTCTGAATTTTTTCTAACGCGTATGCCGGCCTGTTATCTGAAGCTAATAGTTTCGTGTCATCTGCATAAAGAAGAGCTTCAGGCTCAGATTCTGAGGTGCAAAATGGCATGTCATGTAGGTATATATTAAATAACTTCGGTCCTAGTAGTGTTCCTTGGGCAACTCCTAATTTTATTGGAAAAACTTCTGAAGACTGAGAACCAATAACAACTGATGCATATCTAGATTGAAGAAAGTTTATAATCAACCTGATTAGAGGATTAGGACAATCCAACCTAATGAGCTTAAAAATAAGTCCCTTATGCCAAATAGAATCAAATGCTGCCTCTAGATCTATATCTAGGACAACCGTGCATTTTGTTTGCCTTAGATTGTGTATGATTTTATCATTTAAAACCAAAAGACATTGTTCAGTTGAGTGTTGTTTTTTAAACCCAAATTGTACGTTTGGAATAATGTTTGATTCATCAATAAAACTATCTAAAGAATCTGCTATGACCTTTTCAAAAAGTTTACCTAAGTTGGAAAGTAAAGGAATTGGTCGAAAATCTTTAACATTTAAAGCATGATACTTCTTAGCTATGGGCAATATTTTGGCAGTTTTCCATACATCTGGAAAATAACCATTCATGCTTATTTTGACATTCTCATGAATAGTCTATTCGTTAGAATGATTCTATTCCTTCGAATGAACTTTCTTAATTTTGAGATTCTAACGAATAACATTCATTTGCGAAAGATAGCATAAAATGAACTTCAAAAAAGATTCATTTTCATTGTCAGCCGTTTGACATTTACTATATTTCTATTTGAATTAGTATGACCGTTTTACATTTTTTTTTGTTTCGTAACATTTTATAGATGTTGGATAAAGAATCAAGAAACAAAATAAATAATACACTTTTTCATTATAAAGATAAGTTTAACTATAAAGAACTACATATTCATTACATTTTTTGTGTCAACTCAGCTGTTTTGAAACTATTCTTGAAAAAATAAGTTGATCATGACGCGTTATAAATTTTTATTTTTTTTTGGTATACGCTTGGTCACACTAACATATCGAAAACAAAAGAGAAGTGTTTGTGAAATGTCAAAACCAAAAAGTGAAATCTTTGTTTAGTTGTAATTGTTTTGTTTATTGTTTAAAAATTTAAATTTCTTTGATAAAACCATAAAATAATAAATAAAAAATAAAAATATGGCATTTGTGTTGTTTATAAGTGAAGATGGTGTTGAAGAAGTGCAGAGGAGAAGGATAGTGTATGCTTTCCGTATCAACGCGGGTGGTAAAAAAAAACCCTTTGCTACCTACCTCCGGATTTTCTTCCACTATTTTGATTAACTTTTCCTTTTGTTCGCGGTTTGTGCAGTTGGAATGCGACATTTAAACATAAAACAACAGAAAAATTAATAAAAGTAATTTATTTTCCATGAAATAATTAAAAACATACATGTTTTGTTGCTTACTCGACAGAAAAATTCAAACGACATCAAAATCACATTTAATTCTATTCTTTCGAATTTCAAAATTGAATTAGCTTTCGCAAATGAATGAACTTTCTATGGATTGGGTGAACTTTCGATTTGTTCGATTAACATTCTAATCGCCGAGTCTCAAAATTAAGTTTCAACGAATTCGACTCACTTTCGAACGAAAGAGAATGTCAAAATAAGCACCATTATTAATGCACTGATTAAAAAGACAAGTAAGAATAGTGTCAAGAGAATTCGGACATTTTCTTAAAATAAAGTTTGAAATGCGATCAAAACCGAAATATTTTTTGTTATTTAAACTACTTCTGAACATATTAACTTTTTGGTATGTCGTAAATGGTAAAGAAACTTGATTAGATGTGGTGTTAACTTGAGTAAACGAAGTAAGGGGAATATTAAGATGCACGTTAACATATTCTTCAACTGTTGAAGTGACATCACTGTTCACATTTAAATCATAAGACGATGTTCGATCTTTAAAACGATTTGAATATAAATTTCGAAATGCACTGAGCTTTTCCTCAATATCAATCAGATCTTGTCCATCAATATTCAGAATATCCTTGACAATATCTGCTCCAAATAGTTTTCTTCCTGTTATTCTATCAATTTCCTTGAAAGCATAAGGTGATGGTTTTATTTTATTAAGACGTGCTTTAAACTCTTGGTTAGGATCTTGTTTTACTTTTTGTTTTATTATTTTGCCAAGACACTGTATTTGAGACTGAAGTTCTTTATATTCGAAGTTGCATCTATTAAGGTCCCTATGAAAGATTCTCTTCAATTTCCGTAGCCATGAATTACGAATTTTTAAGAGATTTTTTGTAAAATCACTTATGTATTTATATTTCAAGTCTTTCACAGTTCGGCTAATAGAGTTGTCTCCAGTACATGATACGATAATTTGGCTTACACTTTCAACGAATTCGTCGATGTCTGCATTCGAAATATTTCGATCTGTGGGAATTGTTATCCTTGAGAGCTTATTGTGAAGTTGATATCTAAACACATCCCAATCAGTTCTCTCAAATATATATGTCGGGGGTGGTAACAAAATTGGGGAAACATGAAAGATGTCTAGATTTATTTCAATACCATAATGATCAGAGAATGTTGCAAATGTTTTGCAGAGGCGATTGTTAATGCTATTAGTAGTCTGCAATAGCGAGCATGATATCAAAAAATAGTCCAAAATTGAAGATGATTGCGGATAAGTTGGACTGAAAGGTGATACAAAATCAAGATTGAGGAATGCCTCGTTGTGAAACCAATTATAAATAATGTTGCCATTTGAATTACATACTGAGTCTCCCCATGTTGTATGACGACCGTTAAAGTCACCACCAATTATTGCAGCATCAAAAGTATTAATTATATTATTTAATCTTTCTAATTCAATAGATAGGTCCTGTCCTGCATTCGATGGTACATATATATATGCTTCCCAATAGAATTCGTTTAGTAACCCCTGAATTATTTTTACAAATTAGGACTCTTAGACATGTTGAAAAAATATCGCTATGAAAAGACAACGACTTAAACTTAAATTTGTCTTCAATAACGATAGCAGTTCCACTGCCATCGCCGTTGCGTAATAAGTTATATCCTTCAAATGAAGGTCTGTGCCTCATGCTCAATACAGTTTCAGATAAAAAACAAATTTGTGGCTTGTGATTCTTTAGAAGGGTCATTAGTGCTAATCTTCTTTCATTTGATATTATGGAATTTATGTTTACAGAGATTATTTTAAGTTTCATGTTTAAATCCATCATATAACGATTGAGGCTACGAATTCAAGATATGCAAACATCTTGTCTTCTTTATTTTGAAGTTTCTGGTATTTTGGCCAGAATTCTCTGATTTTGTACAACAGTTCGGTGAACGAAATATTAAATAAAGTTTTTGCTTCATCAAGAAATTCGGCAATATTATTGGGTTGAGAATTTTTTTCTTTAAGTGGGGTGCTTGTCAATTTAGGAGTTGACTGCTTCTTAGGAGGTATACCTAATTTTGGTTGATTTCTCGCCATATCAGCGAAAGAGATATGTTTGTCAGTAAATGTGTTTATTGAGTTAATAACCTGAGTTCTCGCTCTGTTTGCCATAAACTTTGCATTTTCAACAGTAAGCATTTGCTTCTCTTTGTATTTGACATAAGCTTCACACTCAGGAGAGTTTGCCGAGTGATTTTTAGACCTACACACATATGCAAGCTAAATTGTCCTGCGTGGTCTGGTTATCGAAATATGGCCATCCAAAGTGATTTCAGTGATTCCACAGATTTTTTAGCTTTAACTACTCAAGAATGTGTTTGGGTGGCGATATTTCCGAAACCAGGCATTGAAAAGGGTTGCAGTTTTCAAAATCCGTAGTTAACTTTTCCAGAGCTATTCACTGGTGAAAACCAGAAGGTTCTGCGATATCTGGTTATCGAGATATGACCACCCAAATGATTTTTCTGAAAATTGACCCAAATCTAAAAAAGCCATCGGATGCAGATGGAGATATTTCCGCAACCAAGGCTCGTAACGAGTTACAGTTTTCAATTCTGAATAGAGAATTAACAGACCTTTCCATGGATGTGCTAAACCTTGCAAATTTCCAAAACAAAGTTTTTTTTTACAAGTTTTTAAAATCATGGACTGATCGACAATTTCTGAAATAACGCTTAACTGATTTAAGTCAAAGAAAAACGTTTTTTTCGAAAAAATATACTGGCAATCAAATAAATCACTCTTTTTTTTCATATACCACAAATTAAACCATAAGTCTGACCTTGTTTTTGAGATCAAAGATTTTCTCAAGCATTATTACTGTCTTAAAAATATCATCTCACATAAAGTATAACATTATAATAAAAATAAAGCTTAATTGGTCATAATCGTCGGATGCATGTCGTTAAACCTTTTCCCCCAAAGTGCCTTGTCGTAATAAGGCCTAATAAAATGTATTAAATGTTAGGAATTAAGAAAAGACTTCTACCGCCACAGTTACTGATGGTCATTTTTAAGAACCAACTAACTATAAAAGTGTTTCATCTTGGGCAATCGCCCCTTCATCTTTCTACACAGTAACATGTTTATATGTGATTAGGGTTGGACTCAGGTCAAACGACCGGTAGGATCGGTGTTGCGTTTAAGATCATTATGATGTCCCGGGTGATGCTGTCGCTGTACCACCTCTACGTGTGATTCAGTAATTTATTTTCTTGCCACTAAAATGAGATTATGATTATTTTTGAATCTTGAACTTGCCTTTTTGTAAAGAACCGCATAAAAGAATTCGTAAATAGAAGCACCTTTTTCATATTTAAGCTGAATAAAAGTGTGTGTACATGATTTCTAGAGTACCTAATAGCTACACCTACTTTAATATGTCTTTATAAACGGTTTGTAAATCTTTGTGCCCATAAATTCTAATTGAGGGCATTAATTGTTGAATTAAACATAAAACATTTTCATATGTGGATAAATGAATGAATGTACAAGGAGTATCCTGTTTGATGAAAAAAATTTTTGTTCAAAATTATGTGACTTGATTATAAAGTACGAAGCGAATAGTTTTCACTTCGATATAACTTTTGCGATTCTGAGAAGAAAATTACTTGTTATTTGCATTTTAAAATAAAATGTATTTATTCAAAAATAAGAAATATCTTTATAAATAAGGAATAGACTACATTGTTGTCGAACTGAATGATAATAAAATGCACGACTGGGTCGCACGAACTTGCTCTTATGTAATAGACTGAGAATTTCAAAAATTAATATTATTATAGAAAACTGTTCATAAGCATTTAATTCTCTCTCTTTTAGTAGTAAGAGATAAAAACGAATTTATGCAAGAACAAAAAATTATAAGTCGTTACAGCAGTTTCTTAAAAACAAATTCCAAAAAAAAATAAGATTCTTGAGATAATAAAAGTTTGTAATGTAATCGAAGGAAAGTGATGAGAACAAGAGAATCTTTCTATAGTAATGAAGTTAATATACTTAATGGTTTGATAAAAGATTCGATTTCAGCTTTTCGAAATGATTCTCGGAATGAGAAACTTCAGAGCTAAGACAAAGGAAGAAAACTATTCTGGAACATGGTTAAAATAATAAAAAAGAAAAACATTTGATGACGTCAAAAATGTTTTTGTAGCCTTTAAAAGAAGAAAATCTGCAAGATTTAATTGCATCAAAAATGTATACCTAAAGATTTTCCAAAAAACCAGGAATTAAATAATGACAACTTTTTTTTTTAACTGCATGGAACACAGCAAAAATTATACCTATCTTAAAGCCAGGTAAAAGTAGTAGTAGTAGTAGTAATTTATTTATTCATTTCATACTTAAAAAAATATTACAAACGTTTATATGATAGAAATTATATAGGTATAGAATAATAGTGTTCATTCTGTAACTTTAGAAATTAGTGTTGAATGAAACATAGCAGGCAATTGAAGGCCAATAAAATAAATCTGTTAAGTTCGCTAAGTAAATGCGTTGAGCAAATAATGAAAAGTAGGCTTGTTTCATAAGTAACACGAAATAACATATGAGCACTTCAACACTTTGGCTTAAGGGCCCGACAGAGTAAAGTCCATCAAGTTGATAGAATAGATAGAATAACAAAAAATATATTAGAACTAACTTTACTAGAGGGAATGGTACAGGAATGGTATAGGAATTAGGAATGGTTGTGCTGGACGTTAAGTAAAGTTTACCAATGTAATTATTTAAGATGTTTCTTTCTTTTATATTTGACAGAAAGAAAATGGTGCTATGTCCAATCTTGTATACTATTTTAACTTACGACTTCCCATGTCTCATAAACTCAGGAAAGCTATTTTCGCCCAGGACACTTGCATCTTCTCATTGGATTCAATCTGCACTGGATGTTAGACAAGAAAATGTTTTCCATTGGAAGAATAAAATAAGTGCTTCAAGGAAACAGGCTATCTTTTTCACTCGAAAAAGATAAGCCTGTAAATGTGCATCTATAGTCTTCCTTAATAGCTGGACTTCTCGCTATTTCAAATACATATGCAATTGGTAAAATGGAACCTTATAACATCTTGCATACCGTCAGATATCACTCTTATTTCAAA
Organism: Chrysotoxum bicinctum; assembly: GCA_911387755.1. Classification (NCBI taxonomy): domain Eukaryota; kingdom Metazoa; phylum Arthropoda; class Insecta; order Diptera; family Syrphidae; genus Chrysotoxum; species Chrysotoxum bicinctum. Next base: position 33,802,954 of record OU426988.1, read on the forward strand.
CCTTGATTTACAGCTTATAGCACTCTGTTATTTAAAATAAAATCGATTCTGTGATATTAATTTTAATAACTTATTTATTTATTTATTGATACATTTTTGTTCTCTTTATTTATTTTTGTTAATTTGCTTATTTATTTATTTTTTTTTATTTATTTTTTTTTTATTTATTTATTTATTTATTTCTTAAATTGTTTTGTAATTTATTTATTTATCCATCTATTTATTTAATTATATAAATTTATTTTTTTAATTATTTATTCATTTTTTTATTTTTTTTTTATTTATAATTCATCTATTTTACATTTGTATCTATTTATTTATGTGATTTGCTATCAATGTAATAATCTTTATTATCATTTATTTCTTATGCGTACATTTAATTATTGCGAAGGTTAAGGCCTGCTTTCTAAAATTACTGCAACGCCAACCCTTCTAACAATTCTTACTCAACCATAAATAATATATTTGTTTACCCTTTTTACTTGCGACTTATAGGTACTACATATAAGGCAAGTTATGCATTCGTAAAAAAATCGAACTCGAGATTTTGATCAAAATTGACATTACGATGATAGCGAAGACCAAAAAAATGGGTCTCAGTCTTTTCCACTATACTATAGCCTAAACGGCTCGGCCGATTTTCTTTAAACTTGGTAGATATCATTCGTAATTTTTTCCATCCACACGTTTTTTTCTTATTTTTAAGACCAAATTTTATAAATATTTTTTTTTCTCAAAAAAAAAAATCATAAAAATCATTTCATTTAGTAAAAGCTAGGTAATGGCTGAAAAAATTTTCGAAAAAAATGGTTATTTTTGGTAGCCCCCCTGGAACCATTTATTTTTGTTTTTGATTTTCTCAAAAACGGTAGGTACAACCGATTTAAATCATTTTTTTTATGCTAAAGTTCCTCCAAAGTTTGAATATTATTACATATTCAAATTTTTAATTTTTATTTTTTTGGATTTTTTAAAAAAAATTTCAAAATTTTGTTTTGGAAACTCAATATTTCGAACACTCCACGATTGATTTTTTTCAAACTTGATAAATAAAAGTTTCTTAATATTATCTACAAGATTTGAGAAAAAAATTTGTTTTACCTAAAAATAACGATACCTACCATACAAATGTTAAAAAATAGCTTTCAAAAATCGTATTTTTCTCGAAAACGATTTCGAGAATTTTGATAAAATGTTTTTTCTTTGGTTTAATTTTTATGATATGGGTGATACTACAAACAATGCAATAAAATGTTACACGGCATTTTTGGAAGCCAGAAGTTGATCATTAGAACGTCTTTAAAAATGACTATTTTAAGGACATTTTTTGAAAAAAGATGTTCAGGGGACTGAGTTTTTTTAAGGGGACTGAATAAATCTTTATTTTTTTTGTATTTTCTCTTGGGTAGGTACACATTGAAATATAGGAATTAAATTTTATTTGTCTTCATAAACATACAAATTCATGGTTAATACATATAACTTAGCATTTTATTAAAAGAATATAATATATTATTATTAAATATTTTTTTCTATTTAGAATAAATTTAAAATAAATTATATTCTCTTTAAAAATATTCGCAATGAAGTTCGAAGTTCAACATAACTAAAAATTTCTCAGGTTTCTGAATAGAATATCATTTGTTCATTTATTAGCCAGGGGACTGAGTTTTTTCATGTTTTTTTTTGTAAAAAAAATATTTAGGTTTTAGTTAAAAAAAAAAACAAAAAAAATATATATTACAGTTTTATTAAACCTATACTATACTTCTAACAAAGCTGCCTACTTACATACAAATTTGTTTAGTAAAAACTCATCAGAGGACTGATAAACTAAACGGTCAATCCACGACTTCTTGCACAAATGTCTTTTTCACAATACTAACATAAGAAACAGCATCGAGTTGCACCACGATTTTATTGTAAGGAGACTTGGTACTTCAAATTTCCAGTGCTGGAAATTCAATCGATATCCTAGTTATTAATATTTTCGACTGTTTCAATATTCCAGCGGACTGATATGAAATGCAGGGGACAAAATTTAATTAAGTTTTTTTGTAATAAAATCAATTACTAAAAATATTTATCTATTTCGTAGCAAAGATGTATTATTTGGTGTAACTTTGGTGGAATTCATTTTAGTATGAGACCTGAAATAAGTTAACGGTAATAATTTTTCTTTGCGAAAACGCACTGGGGACACGTCGGGGGACTGAGAATCAGACACTTTGAAGAATTTTTTGAGCAAAATAAAATAAGGTCACTCTAATAATATTGTTTGGCCAGGTAGATATCAATAAGATTAAATTTTATAAAAAAAATCATATTGAACAATTGAACGGATTTTAGAATATTTCTGGGGCCGCCGAAAATTCCATCGTTTGTATAATCACCCATAATAATTAAATAAAGAAAATTTGAAATTAATATATTACTTACTGTACCTACCATAGAACCTGTCACGACTTTTTGTGACTTCAAATAAATAAATACTAAACAATTTTTAACTGACTATCAACTTTTATTATAAGTTTAGTTGGATCGTTAGTTGGCCCATTCGATCGTAAGTTGGTTGGAAAAACTTGTCTTGCTGTTGCCGTCCCGTTAGATTTTCATCCTTTCTCAAAAACTAACGCCCAATAGTATCTTAACGATGTACCTTTTAATTGGCTTCGTTCAAGGATAAGTATATAATATATATTATATATTATATTATAAGAAATGGGTTCGTTAGGTTGGCAGCAGCCAGACCGATAGGGCGAACTTAGGGTTTATACAGATTGGCTAAGGGTGTTGGACTATCTTTGACAAAGCCATTTTTTCGAATTTTGAATTTCTCATTATCTGCATAACCGATTTTAATGAATTTTTTTATATTTCAAAGCTTAAAAAAATAATGTTTTTTGAGATTTAATTTTCATTCGTACAATTCAATTTAAATTTATTTTCAAAAAGGGTGTACAAGACTTAGTCTTTTATAGTACCTAAGAACTGGTTACATTTTTCGACAAAACTAAGAAAATTACAATCAAAAATTAAGAAATAATAATAAAAATTAATACTAAGAGAAAATCTAAATAAATAAAAAAAAGAAGAAGCCTGTGTTATTCACTTTTTAATAATAAATTATACCTTGTGTTACAGATTTTTGCCATTTGATCCCTATACATTTCTCCCTTCCCGTCACCTCCCAATTTCACCACGCATCCCTCACCTTTACTTCATTGTTTCCATGTTATTTTATTGGCTAAAGTGAAGTATTATTGCTTTCTTAAAATTTGCGGTAGAAATGATTTTTTTAATAGTAACAGGCAGAGAGTTCCATAACTTAGTTGCATGAATAAAAAACAGCCGTGAAGAATTCAAAAAGTTGTAAGAAGGTGTTAAAAGATTGAGTGTTCTATTAGATTGGGCAAACTGCAGTTTTTTATAAATGTATACGATGGTTTTCTATTTTGAATGATTTTGTGCATAAATATACAGCATCTTGAATCAAGGAATTGTTGAAAAGAGCACCCAAGAACCAGTTTATGAAAATGTGATATGTGCTCATATCTCCTAAGCCCATAAATGTATCTTAACATGTCGTTGAATGCTACAAGAAGCTTATGCTGGGAATGTGAATCAAGCTTACAATATATAACATTGGCATAGTCAATTAGAGGAATTAGTAGTGTTTTAACAAGTCTTAATTTGGTATTAACAGGAGTTACATTGCCAAATAGCCAAAGCTTACGCAACCCACCGTAAATTATTCCAATGGTATGGTTAACTTGATTTTCAGGCGAAAGAAAAGTGTTGATCCTTAAACCAAGACTAATCACAGAGCACACAAACTAAAGTTGTACATGCGAGAGATACACCAGTGGTAAAAGTAAGGTATTCTTTTCTTAGATATCGCGATCAATTGGGACTTAGATGGGTTGAGGGTTAGGCCATTGTTAAGGGACCAAGCATAGATTTCCTGAAGGTCCTCATTCATTCTACAGATTGAATCCTCTTGTAAACCAATTGGACGAGACAAATAAATTTGCACATCTTCAGCATACAAATGAATTGATGCATTGGAACAAACATTTGGCAAATCGTTGATAAAAAGACAAAATAAAATCGGTCCCAAAATAGAGCCTTGTGGAACACCCATCCGCAGATTCATAAATTCAGAAACCATTTGATAGCTTTTACCCTCTGGCACCTATTTATCAAATAGTTTTTAATAAGATTCACCGCTCTATCAAGAAAGCCAAAGCAGCGCTTCAATTTCATGCAGAGAATTTCATGATTAACTGTGTCAAAGGCCTTTGAAAAATCCAGCAAGCAGAGAGCAGTCACATTACCCAGGTCATATTGAACTCGTATATCATCAAGCACCTTGATCATTGCAGTCTGGCAACTGTGATGAGCACGGAATCCTGATTGAAATGGGGAGAGTAAATTAAACCTATCAAGGTGACTAGAGATCTGAGCTGCTAGAATTTTTTCAAAAACCTTTGACAAACAGGGTAGGATACTAATCGAACAAAAATTTAAAGTTGGCGTTCCAAATTTTTTTCTTTAAAATGTTTTAAAAATTTTTAATATAAAAGTATATTTTTTTTAAACAGCTACAACGATTTATAATTTTTAATCTTGCATAAATAAATATTTGCTTGAGAAATCACATGGCATCCTGTTTTAGTCCTTAAAAATGAATTTTATGGTTATGAAAATTTTTTCGATCCAGTCGTTCATTTTATTTCTGCTGACTCTGCTCGCAGAGGTGGCAACACTCTTGTACGTATGAAATTAATATAAATTCTCTAGGATTTGTAAGATTCTCTAATTTAATTTGCAGAATTTTTTTAGGATTTTGGAATGGTACAAAACTGGAAATAGACCGGAGTGATACCAAACCAAAACAACAGGCAAGAATGCGCGCTGAGCTTTAACTTGTTATTACTCTTTTTCGTTTTGTTGGAGTTGGGTAGTTTGAAAAGTTCATTTATTAAAGCTTTTTTTGTTACGGCTGATAGCGTGCCTTCTCGCTTGAAACTCTTTAGTTTATGCAATTTGTAAATCAGGTATTTTATTAAAACAACAAATACATATCGCACACCAGTAAAAGTAGGTTGATAAAATGGTATAAGCATACATCTTACACAGCATTCAATTTTACTTTTCACCATATTTACACTAATTAGACTACTCACCCATAAATAAATCAAAATAATTATAAACATTTGAACATTAATTTTGAAGGATATACCTTTTATTTATTCTTATAGTGAATGTAACATCATATAATTTTGTATTCTTATAATGTACGTAAAGTAAAACTTTCTTCATACATAGGTCTTAGATATGAAAATAAAAAAAAATTAATTTTCACCCTCATTAGACTGAAAATAACTTGTAGCACTGCGTTCTGATGCCGGACTTGGAGCTGGACTTATTGCCGGACTCCTATTGACGGGTGTAGCTGCAGGACTTTGGCCCAGCGGAACAACCAAAGGTCCAATGGGTTTTCTCGGCCTTGGGGTACCACGAGTTCCGGGATTAGGCGGACCACCTGGTTTTAATCTTGGTCGCCCAGGGCCTCGTTTAACGGGCGGAATAGTAGGCACAAATGCACCCTCACCGGTGTTTGTAAGATGTTCAGTTGTTGTACCTATACAGAGGGTGAACAAAAAAAAATATAATAGCATCGATTTCATTAAAGCTAATCACGCTCGACAAACAAGCATGCAATTATAAAAGTCACTAACGACTTTAATAGAATAATTATGCAACTAATGTAATAGGCACGTTTCGGCAGGACATTCGAATCTGCTTTGCATAGGTTGGCAGCACGTTTCGGTGCGGAGGAGTGCAGAAAATCGGCACATGTTGGATCTGTGGCTACGGTTCGATCCAAGCAATGAGCTTACTGCAATTATCCTGCACAAATGTATTTCGGGTTCGACACAATCAGCCATAAGCCGATTTATTCAATTAACGCTCTGCAGTGCGTGTAAATGTACACAGACAGGCTAAAGGAGAGAAATGCATTTCTTTAAGCTGCTTAACAAGCCTCCACATGATTAGCCTGCCATGGAATGGCATCATCAGGACCAGGACGTCGAATGTAATTCCCAACGCAATGATACTTAATCATAAACATCCATTAGTCGTTAAGTACATTCGTCCTTGTATGAGGATTTTCCATAAAATATAATGTAGGGACAGACTAAATGTCTGCATTTTATTATCGGACACAATCATTGGCAAAATATTCGGGATACTTGTACTTTATCCCAGGATCTGATCTGTGCAAATATTTTGCATGACTCGGTACTATCTGGATGCTGGATGTGTGAGATACATCTATCCCGAACAAACACATTCAATTCCAGAGAGCAATGAAGATGGGGGAAGCACGTGCGGTTAAGTCGTATACACCAAACAATGTAACATGAGCATCAGCTTGGCCGATTTGAGATGGGGGAGTCTAGGAAACGAATACCGTGATATTGAAGTGTTATGTCATAAGGGAATGACAGGTCCTTGTTGCGATTGAGAAGGAGGGTGAACTGATGATGTATAAACGTGACTGCCTTAAATACTTTATTTTGGTAAATGGTGAGTCGTGATTAAGATGATGCTACTTGATGGTTTCCGTTTTGGTATATTAGGTACTTAAAAAATAGATGTAGGTATTTTTTTTTTGTAAGGATATCCTTACTTTTTGGGGATCGATTAAAAAATTAGGATACTTACCACCGAAATTGGATTCATTGGATGGAGTGGATCTTACAGGAGTTGAGTCTGTTCGGCATAGGGAACCATTTCCGCCACCGCGACGAGAACCTCGTGGTCGACCGCGTTTTGTTCCGCGTGGATGATGCCGTCTGCGGGAACGCCCAATGGATTCGAAGTGATTGAACATGCCTGAAAAATAAAATATGAAGTATTTAAGAAAAATAATAATGTGCAGTAGATAGGTTTATATAAAGTGTAACTATTTTTAGATTAGATCAGGATATTGAATTGTTGTTTGAACTTGGAATCAAAACCAGCAGGAACATTATGTAAGGATGAAATTTTATTCTATTTAATATTTTACTTTCTGACTTTAAAATACATTTTTGGATAGAGGAGTTTGCGGTTCTACATAATTTTGGTCGAATACTAATGGGTCTAGTACCCAAGTACCTTAAAATAAATAAAATTACCTCAACTGTTGAGATTTAAAGAATGGGGATACTTTTGGTTACCTAGTTCATTCAAAGATTTGTGAATGTCAAGATCTTTTATTTAGTACTCTGTTTGAGTGCGAAAGAAGATTCGTCCTATAAGATCGTTTACGTTCTCAAGTACAGGAGGAGTCATGAAACTCTCTGGTAACGTCGAATTGAGAGTAAACTGTGCTGCAAGCAAATTGGCTTTATCTATCGATCTTACAACAGGAGTGGACGATCACTTTATGTATTAAAATCTTTTAATCATTTGTTAGTGAAGATCTTCTGTTAATAAACGGGTATAGCATGTTAATTGCAGTATCTACTTATTTTCCCTAAGGTATTATTTATGGGCGAGGCAAAGGTTAGACACAATTTTTAATGTTGAATTTTTTTGTGGATTTATTATTTGTAATAAACATTCAGACAATATTTTTTACCTCAATAACGCTACCACCATAAATATGCTGTGTTTCGTAGTAAAGCATTTCGATACGCGAATACGAAATTTTGAATATCTTTAATGACAAAATACAAAATGTACGACTCGGCTACTATCAAACTACTTTTCTTCATTTTGATAACCTAAAACATGCGGTTTACACATACATATTTCTAAGACAATTATATTTTTTTTATTGTGCTCAAAATAATTTAAAATTGAGTTCCTATCAATTCATAAAAAAATTGATTTATATTTCAATTCCGGATCTTTTTTTTCTATTTTTAGAACTAAGGTTGTAAATGAATGCAAGATGTTTTAGGGAATGCAACCGACTTTTCTGGCAGCACTCATAAAGTATCCTATTACAAATTGCAGGATTCGATCTTCTTTTTTTGAAAAAAAAAAAAAAACACTAAAACAAATACGATGCTTAAAAAAAACGATAAAAAGCATATAATTGTTACGCTACCACATGCTAGATCTGTAGGTAATTGGTCCCGTACATTTATTCGAAAAAAATAAAAAGCATATGTTCGCACGTCCACACCTTAGCTAAGGCTATTCGATTACTACATTTAATCGAACGATTTCACGGCAGAAGGTTGATTTATAACCCAAATGAAAGCATTATTAACCCATCAGAAGTAATCCATCTTTATTTGTAGCCCCCAAAACAAAACAAAAAATAGATTACCTTTTTTATTCAGCCATATCATGACTCCATGATGGGCATATGTAGCATTTGTGTTTCTACGGTATGCACATCATCTGACATTTCTCTTATTCGCGGAATCATTCTGCTTTCTGGATCTTTTTTTTTTTGTAACAGTAAAACTATTTTCCATTCTTATTCAATGAATCAAGAAACAGAAGAAGATTGCCTACTTTTCCTTAGCCGTACCGTAACAAGGTTCCAATTGAAATCCAGAAAAGTTTTTGTAAAGAATTTAAATAACCACGCAAACACAGGGAAGCAGGTAAGTACGGCAAAACGTAAAGAATTCATTAAATCAGTTGCATGTTCCCCTACCATCCTATTTATCAAATCTATTTATGCATCAAAAATTCTTCAACATGGGCTAGCAGTCACAGAGAACGATAAACTAAACACGGTGGGACTTAATAGCTCCAAAGCCTGGAACAAAATTGTATGTATGATCGTTTAATAAATTTCAAATAAGAAACAAAGCTAGAAGACCCATTTTGTTGAAAAATAACTATGTACATAATATCGTCGTCGTTCTATTAAAACTCCCTAAGTCCATTTAAAAAAAAATGTGATGCAATTCTTTTTTAATTCATTGCGCATAAACCATTTGCAAAAAATTTGATTGCACAATGCCTACGCCAAACAAATTCTACAATTGAAGCCTGAGATCATGCTATTCTGATAATTTTTGGATTTTTTTATATTAATTTCCAAGTTCAAATGCAAATATCTCAAAAAACAAAAAATGGACTTAGGGAGTTTTCATAGAACGACGACGATATATAAATGCCCTATTTCTGATATCTTCGGTCCTTTTGACAGTTTGGAAAAACAGGTTATTTTTTGTATTGCTCTTTGAATTTATTTAAATAGGTGGAATATGTCACCGCCAACGGTCACAGGCTCGAATCAGAAGAAAGCTTTTGAGAAATCAAAAAAAAAAATCCTTAAATATCCATGTCGCCGATCAATACTTGCTTACAATCGCATTGAAGCGGAAACGTAAGCAACCATCGAAAGCCCTGGTGTAAACAGGTACGCTACAAAAGTAGAGCGACAGGGACAGCAAACGACGACATATTTCTTGCCACTCTTTTGACATTTCTCTTCAGGAAGGTTTGCCATTTCATGATGGAAAGATATACGAGCCAACAACGAGTCGAAATTATTAAAATTTACTACCGAAATTCGGAGTCAGTGGCCTCAACGTTAAGAGCGCTACGTCCAATTTATGGTCGTCATAATCGTCCTTGCAGATCAACAATTGAGCGTCTAGTGGAAAAATTTGAATCCACAGGCAGAGTACAAAATGTTCCCGTGCCAGTGAGACAAAGAAGTGCCCGTAGTGTCGAGAATATTGCTGTCGCTGAGGCTTCAGTTGCAGAAAGCCCAAGTGTGTCTCTAACACGTCGTTCTCAAGCGTTGGGCATCTCTGTGACGTCGTTGTGGCGAATTTTGCAGAAAGATCTTGGCCTACATGCTTACAAGATTAAATTAACGCAAGAACTGAAGCCGCTTGACCACCAGAAGCGTCGTATGTTCGTGAATTGGGCTGAGCAACAACTTGAAAATGATTCGGATTTTCATCGAAAAATTATCTTCAGCGATGAGGCTCATTTCTGGCTGAATGGCTTTCGTCAATAAACAAAATATTCGGTATTGGTCAGGCAGCAATCCACACGTACTCCATGAGTCATCATTGCATCCCGAAAAAATTACGGTTTGGTGTGGTTTATGGGCCGGCGGCATCATTGGGCCGTACTTCTTCCGTGATGATCAAGACCGGCACGTTACTGTGAATGGGGATCGCTACCGTTCAATGATAACCGAATATTCCAGCAGGACGGCGCCACAAGCCACACAGCGAATGTCACAATCAATTTATTGGAAACCAAGTTTGGAGAACGTGTTCTCACGAAATGGTCCAGTCGCTTGGCCGCCTCGGTCGTGCGATTTGACGCCGTTAGACTATTTCCTGTGGAGCTACGTCAAGTCTATGGTCTATGCCAACAAGCCAGCGATAATTGATGAACTTCGTACGAATATCGAACGTGAAATTGCAGCAGTATCGGCCGATTTATGCTTGAAAACCGTCGAAAATTGGGTTCAGCGTCTGGACTTCTGCAAGTGTGCCCGTGGTGACCATGCAAAAGAAATCGAGTTCCATACATAATGTCAACGAACGTACTTTCACAGGAATAAAGAATTTCATTGATATCCAAAACTGTTTTTGTTTTATTTAAAAAAAACTTTTGTAGCGCTCTTATTGAAAAACCCGATAATAAAATATTTATTAAAATCTAAAATTTATCTAAAAACGAAGTATTATCGATTTTGAGCATAGAAATTATATTTAAAGAGTTCGGATTTTAGATTGACATTTGCAGACTCAATAAAAAAAGAGAATTTATTAAAAATATTTATTAACTGGTTTAGAGGACTGTTAGCGCAATAGTTTGATCTGCTAAATTGCTAAACTAGAACGACTTAGGTATATTGAAATTTAATCGACGAAGAACTGATGAAGATGAAATAGATCCATTCATTACTGCAGTTATGAAACAGAACTGCAAATATTCTCTGTGAACAGAACGAGATGGATAGTTTATCAACTAGAACTCTATCTGACCATGGGAAAAAACGCAGAGCAAGTCTTAAAAATCGTCTTGGAATAATTTCTAGTCTATTTATGTGAATAGAGTAGTATGGTGCCCAAACTACACATCCATATTCAAGAATTGGCCTAATAAAAGAAACATAAAGAATTCTCTTAACATATGGATCACGGAACTCACGGGAAAATCTTTTGACAAAACCAAGTATTTTGTTTGCTTTCTTTACAACATAGTTATAATGAACAGTGAATGATAATTTTGACTCTAATAAGATTCCAAGATCAGAGAAACTAGACACTCTACTAGATTGACGAATTCAACAGGTATTCAAATATAAACAAATTACGTTTGCGAGTAAAATACATGGTCTTCAGTGGTCAATATTTAAAAACAAACAGTTATTATTGCACCATTCATAAAATCTCCGAAGATCGTCTTGTAGCTGTTCAAAATCCGCAATGGAGTTCATTTTTCGAAAAAAAATTTTACGTCATCAGCTTAGATTAAAGCCATAGAATGTTTTATTATTAAATATAGAGGGAAGATCATTTATAAATAAAACAAATAGCAAAGGGCCAAGATGACTCCCTTGAGGTACACCGGAATTAACTTAAAATTGACACGAACGGTTATTTCTGAATATAACTCTATAAAATCTCTCTTTAAGGTATGAAGATATCCACAAAACAAAACAATGGTTAAATCTAATTTTCTTTAATTTATCTATAATAGTATTTTGTGACTTAATTTGTCAAAGGCTTTACTAAAATCTGTAATAATGCAATCTACTTGTGAGTATTTTTCAAAAGCATCTAAACAAAAGGTAGAGAATTGTAATACGAGTAAATTTGTGACTATGGATTTTTTCTTTACAAAACCATGTTGATTTTCACATATAACAGATGGACAATTAAAAGCAAGTATGTCACAGACCAGAGATTCGAACAGTTTGGGGATTGCTGATAATTTCGCAATAGGACGACAGTTTGTTATTTAATTCTTTTGGCCTTTTTTATGTATTGGCGTTAAATATGAATTTTTCCAAAGAACAGGAAATTTCGAACATCTCAACGACCCGTTGAAAACAACATGTAACGGATAAGACAGGTAAGTCGCACAACACGATTATGGAATAACTTACCCGGCACAGTAATCATAGGTTATTTTGACACTGACAGCTGTTTCCTGCACGAAATCTTGACAGAAAGACTGTGTCATATCTCCACGGAACGAAATAAGTTGCTCTTCACTTGAACAACGTTGGGAAATATTGAAAAGTACGCAGTTTTGTGCGAAAAGTTCATGAGAATGGTATGCTAGTGGACAACACTCATTGTTTTCGTCTTCGCACGGTGCGCACAGACGAGAATAAAAGCTGCTATAGCCGAGAGTGTGAGATTTAATTCACGAACATAAACTCGCCATCGATTTTATCAGCTCAACATCTCACGCACTAGCTTGAGGGAGTTCTGCCAAAGATCTCGGATTATTCACTTACAAGGTCCATTTAACTAGGAATTGAAGGCGCATGACCATCCGCTTAAACGAAGTTTTCTTCAACAATTGATGGGAATGTTAGCTCTTACTAATAAAGCCATAACCCATGGAAGAAAATTTGTTCATTTTATTGCATTTTTTAAAAGAAACTTGTATTTTATATGTTAAAAAAATGTTCGTATAAATAAATTAAAAATTCAATGTTATTTATTAATGATTTAATTATTTTCAACATAAACAATTACTTTTATAAATGTTACCCAAGTTTGATATCAGCGCTGTCCCACTGTAAGACGACTGTATAAAAATATACTAAATACATAAATACAGGTGCTATTGCCATTTCCTTCCACGGGTTGAGGTTCTTCAATAAGCCCGACTTTAAAAATAAGGGAACCTACATTTAACAGCGCCCTTTGACTCATTTCTTTTATATCAATAACCCTTTTAGATTTTGAACTTAGAAGAATAACTTTCCTAAAAAGTTTTATCAATAAAATATTTGTTTTTTTTTTTTTTTTGTCAAGGAATCGATTTGACCGATTTAGTAGCATAAACATGAATTTAGGTCATATTTTTTAATTAAAGTAGGTCTTTTCAATACATGTATTTCGTGACAATATTATTAAATTAATACCTTTTGTGAAAATAAGTAACAAGTCAGCCAAATTTAGGGGAAGTGTTTAAATAAAGTATTTTAAACACCTGCCAAAAAACTATTAAAGCACACTGTCGTTTAATAAAATAGGTTCAACCTATAAATTACAAAAAAAAAGGTATAAAAGTTCTTCAAGTCTTTTTGTGCATGCACATTCAATTGTGCCCTTTTGCCAAAATGTTAATTCAAAAGAGATAACTTGTCAACAGTCAACAGTTCTTTGCAATTCTTAAAAAAAAAATCATTTTTTAATGTGTCAATAGAATATACATACATAGGTTCACCTGCTTTAAAGTTAGTTTTGGATTCTATAGATCACGCGTTTTTTTAAATAGGAGGGTGAAGGGCGATATATCAAAACATTTAAAAAAAGTTTTCGTTCTGAGGAAAAAATATAAATCGATTTGTACTCCGAACAAAATTTAAGTACGCATGTAATGTCAAAAAACCCTGGTAAAATCATGAGAGTGTGGACAAAAATCACATTTGCAAAAAGGAGAATTATAGTATATATGTATAAAGCTTCATCTGGATGTTCTGCAAGCCTTTTAACTGTTAGAATAGTAACTAAATGTGGAACTCCAAAAGAAACCTCTCTTTAAACTGTCAACGCCAAAATTCACACCTATAGAGCAATTTCACAGCTTGGATAAACGAAGAAAACTTGGCATTGTTAGAATGACCTCCCTAATTCCCAGACCTAAATTTTGCTGAGAACGTGTGAAAATGGCTCGTTCGTATGGTCTACAGGTAAATACAACAAAGTTTGAAGATAAGGAATCACTGAAAACAGGAATACAAGTAACCTAAACAAAAACTATAAAGTACCTTTAAAAGCTGTAAAATCTTATGCTTAATAAAGGAGTTTCTACTAATTAATCTTCTTAATATATAAAACAAAGTCGGGTTTGTTCGAACACTTATAACTCGAGAACGACTGGACCGATTTTCATGGTTTTTGATTTGTTGTATTTGTCTTCGTTCCGAATAGCAGAATAACTATTAAAAACATTGGAAAGTTGACGAAAAAAGTAAAATAAAAGAAAGCGCCAGGTGCAATGAAATATGTATGTTCGTCATTAGCTCGGCCAGACCTATTCATTACATTTACATTGTAATCGGAAATGGATAGAAATTATTCAAATACTGCTTCCCGGGCAAACATCAAGTGATCGGCACGAGATCACCGCACGTGTTTCTAAGCTAAAAATCCATTCGCTGATGAATTACATGGTTAAGCAACACGTATTTGGGATTACTCGATGCTGGATGTATTCGACTGAATGGCAAAAACGAGGCTTGCCGCATGCACACATTCTTACTTGGTTTATCGAAAGAATTCTACCAGACCAAATGGTTGGATCGTCCCATATTCGCCACTTCTTTAAAGAAAATTCAAGGCACATTGTAACGTTGAGTATTGCAATTCGGTGAAGTCCGAAGTAAATATGTCTATGTATATGGCATTTTTTGGCATCCGAACATCCAATACCGACGATGAAATTACGCGCTATCAAGTTGGTAGATATGTGAACTGGAATGAGGCAATTGGGCGTGCATTCTCATTCCCTATTCACGAACGTCATCCCATTGTACATTTGGCGGTGCATCTGTAGGACGGTCAAAGAGTATATTTCACAGCGTCGAAAAACACCTCCAGACTAGTGGATGAAGCTTTTAATAGAGAATTAGAACGTGAACGTGAATATGATCGATATGAATTAGACCAATCAGTTCAAACGAATGTACTCCTGTTCAACCCAAAACAGAAGGAAGTCTAAGATAAATTGAGGCATTGAGAGCAGAATTGGCGTAACCCTCATTTGTTTCAATTTTGACTTTATAGTACACAATGGTCAAAAATAAAATTTCTTTTAACGCAGAAGTGACGTTACTTATATTTGCTCATAAATCAATACAAAAATGCTGAAACATTGTTTCTGCACGGAACTTTTCCTAGAGCAGAAATGGTGTAACCCACTTGGGCAAAATAGAAACCGTCCGTTTTGTGACAATATATTGTTTCTCATAGTGACTATCTTGTCAATCAAATCGATCACAAAATTCTTATGAGTGGCCAGGCTTACTTAAACCTTGTGACCAAGACTTTGGTCTTATCGAAAAGCAGAAAAAGTATTTTAAAGACATTTTTGGCCCTATGAATTGGCAGGGGTTATAGCAGCGGCAAGAAAGAAGAATCCATTTCAAATTATTGTAATGGATGAATCTATGACGAAAAAATGGGAAAAGAATATAAAAAATCGGAAAATTAATGTAAATAAAGGGAAGGTGGAATGGCTTAAAATTAAATGGCTACAATTTCTGAAAAAGACACCTTTCAATATTTTTTACAAGTACAGTAATAACGAAGGCGTGCTTTTTGATACTGTGATTTTGAAAAAAAGAACACCTGCACTCATCACAGATCTCGAACTATTGTTTCCAAAATGGAATGCCGTAAGTGAAGCAAAAAAGAAAAACTTATTGGAGTTACTTAATTTTATCCCACCGAATTACCACGACTTTTATAAAAAATTGAAAACTGTTTCTATGGACAGAAACGTTGGGCTGGTTGAGTACGTAGATGACGAAGAACAATGAAAGTACCTATCATAGTAGTGTAAACTTAAACTTAACTTTCTAACTATGTTGTACTTAAAAGCGATAATATTTTTTTTTTTTCATAACCTGTTTTTCAAATTATTGGTGTAACCAACTTTCTTTTTTGAATTTATTCCAGTATCTAAGAAGCAGTAGTGGTGTAACCCACATAAAATCCAGTAATTAATAATTTAAAGAGAAGATTAAGGTCTTAAATATAAGATATCCCACTAGTTATGTCATAACTGAAGTTTATTAACTATTATTTTAAATAGGAAGCTAATAACAAACATTTCTTGTTCGTTAACTTTTTAAACCGTGATTTTCTCAATAAGTGAATATTGGGGTTACGCCACTTCTGTTCTCAATGCCTCAATTGATTAATTAATGCAATAAATGATGGAAATGGGAGCTTGTGGTCTCAACTTAGAAAATCCATGTTTTTCTCACCATCCGCTTTATTTGTTCTTGCGTATGATATATAAAAAAAAAAAAAAAAAATGTCGTATATCACAAGGTGTTTCAATCAAGAGAATTAAACCGGGCGCATCCCATGCTGCACAATATGTACATAGTTTAATTCAATCATGTCTTGCTGACACGCGCTTGATATACTTAATTTTTGTACTGTTTTATTTATTTTTGTGCTATTATTAATAAAGTAGTGAACTTAATATTTATTTTGTATTCATTACTTTCACAAGATCATAAATTAAGTTCAGCTAATCTGTAGCACGACATTCATTGACTGTTAGGCGGTGCGAAGTTCGCCGGGTCGGCTAGTAATCCAATAAAAAAAACAGATTGTAAGCTGACTCTGAAAATCGCCTTCAACTACAGTACCTACTATAGTGATAGTACGAACGAAAATGACTTAACGATGCACGTGTTTATTGAAGGAGTGCCAAAAACGGAGAATGGGCACTACGCCTATACACCAGCCTCTGCCACTCTTCCAGTTAATACGAGAGTCAGTGAGTTGATAGGACCACCTCTCCCTAAGTTTGGTAAAATCCTCTTGAAGGAACAGCCCCTTTGAATTAATTAGCAATACTGACCAAACAAACGGACATAAACACCAAACACTGACCTATCAAACTCATCTACCAGACGTTGCAAGAACTAGGCTTGATTGACATAGGATTATCATAGGTTTCCATACAAGGGAGTCACAAACCCTAGGGTATCACAACGGATCCACACTGATCTAAGTGTGACGGTAACAAGATCAACTGTCAGCTCATTAACCAAACCCAACCTAAGCTGACTCTGTTTAACTTAATTTTTGTGTTCCTTTCCTCTTCATGTTTCCCTATAAAATAGCTGAATATAGTCTATTGGCGCATTGAAAAAGGCCTTTGTTGGAAGCATCGCAAAATTTTTTTTCATTTTGATCCTTTCTTATTAAAAGTTCGGGGAAAGGGCACTGTAAGAATGTGCATCCACAAAAATTTTTCTGTAAAGGGTTTTTTAAGAGAAAAAAATGAGTTTTGTCATTTACATACATGGCAAACCTATTCTATTGGCCTGCGTTATATAATATTTGTATATTTATTTTCGGAAAACCCACAGCCGCTGTCGTAAAATCAAGCTACAAACTTAGGTTATTTCTAGCATAATCCGTACTTTAATAATAAACTTCATACGAGTACGTGAGAGAAACAAATAGAACACCTTAACTGTTGAGAATTTAATTTTAAGTAAATTCGTATTTTACGTTTGATTTATTTATTAAGAATGAAAAATATAATTTTATAAATTGAAAACTAAGCAAACAAATTTCTAGGAAAAATAAAATAGAATAATAACTAAAATTAAAGTGGTTTTCTCTACAGTGATTTTTTAACAAATCATAAATTGGTTTCAGCGCGGTCTGATGTTCCTTAATGACGATGAAGCCATTAACTATCATCAACATTAACGATTACGTAAATGGTAGAGGGTTGGCCATACAGCGATAAGACAACGATTGACGAAATTCAAATGGCAAGTAGCGCTAAAATTGGTATTGAGATCATATTCAATACTTGAATTGTCTTGACAGTCTTCTAGAGCAAATACTGTTCCTTACACATTCTACTCGTGAGCCCAGGCATTCGCAATTTTTTCAGTAGATATGCGTAAATCTTCAAAATTGAAAACCAAAAAATGTCTCACTACACTGCAATGTTAAGAGCTGAATTTTTATATCTACATACATATATCTTGAATCATGATTGACCCTTAGAAAGAGCTTAAGCGCTTAATAAATTGGAGAATGAAGACAAAACACAAAGAAGACACACATTCAAGTAAATCGGATTATGTTGAGTATGAAAATTGGACTGTTTGTTGTTAGATAAATTCGGAATTGGGTTTTTTATGACTTAAAAGATTATTTATTGTCCTGATGACACTGTAATAACTACTTACTTTAAATCTGATTAATCTGAACATTTTTCTTAATTTGTCCAGATTTATTTTTTATAATTCACAAATCTACTCAGAACTCAGTAATAACTTACGTTTGCATGGTGTTTGTGACTTTACTGTCAAAAGGTACTTTGAAAAATGCTTCACGCACAGTTTCCATTTATACGGCGGCGGGGGTATTTTACTAAAACATCATTGACCCTTATATTCAATTCCCATTTGCAATATTATTCACAAATCTAATTTTGCTTCCTATATATTCGTACATAAACGAGTAAATACTAAATGCCAAGGTTTGGACTCGTAAAAAATAGAACTCGTAATTTTATTTAAACTTGACATTTTTATTATTATTTGAACACCAGAAAATTGTCCATCGCAATTCTGTCTGCATTTGGATCTGAGCCTTAACGACTGAAGCGATTTTATTCCAATATTTTTTTTACGACGGAATTAAGTTTTTTAGGTGATTAAAAGTTTTTAAACTCCAAAATTAAAAGCACCTGTCAGAGAGCGTTAAAGATTCTGGTAAATTAAAAAAAAATCTTAGTACATACATATGTAGGTATTTATTACATTTTGTAAAGAAAAATGATGTATCAGTTTTTTTTTTTAATATTCGTCGTTTTATTGATAAACATTGGTGCGATTGATACCTACTTGTTTGCAGCTCGAGGGCTGTTTTCATTGAGTAGTTCTACGTTTTTCCACTGAACAAAAAAACAATCTTTTTCCATATTGTTCTTTGCATTTTGCATTTTTTTTGTTTTTCACTTCACAGAAAAATCAATCATTTTTTCGGACCTTGGTTAGCTAAAATTTTTTGTTCATAATTATTCTTTTAACTTAGAACTAACCTGCATACACTACACACCAAAGTTATTTGACATCTAAATGTGTCTAATGGGTATTTTCTTATTTTGAAAAAAAAAACAATGTTTTTGTATAATGTTCTGTCAAAAGATAGATTTTGACAAATGTTGTCTTTCATTGGGCAAACAAATATAACCTAATAAGAATGAACCCGGATTTAATTTTGATAATTCGACCATCTTCAACAATCAAACAACGAAAAACAACATACATACAGATCAGTTAACAACTAATTAAGGCCCGGTGCACACAAGCGTTCTTTTGACGCACGGTACCGCAGGCTGCGAGTCTTTTTACAGGAAAAATAACGCGCGATGCCGCAGCGTCATCGCACTCGTGTGTGCACCACTCAATTCATTTGTGAGTACTGTAAGACGCAAAGGCGGTGATGCTGCGGTACCGCGCGTCAAAAGAACGCTTGTGTGCACCGGGCCTAAGAGTATTCACGATGCAACAAATTCGGCTCGCTTGCGATTCCTCAATGCCCCGAACGAGTGGTGCCCACAGAAATAGAGATCCAGTGTACTGGTGGACAGAGGAAATAGCTGGGCTACGCCTCAGGTGTATACTACTTCGACGCACAGTCAACAGGGGTAGAAGAAGAAGAAACGCTGAACCTATGGAGAAAACCTTAGCGGAGTTCAGAACCAAGAGATCCGAGCTTAAGTGGGCCATAAATTCGAGCAAAAGAGAGAAATGGGAGGATCTCTGCCGCAGGGTTGCGAATTTTTGAATTAACAAAACCACAAGTCTGTAGATGATTTGTGATTTAAAAAAAATCTAATTCATAAGTTAGTCACTAACTAACTTATGATTTAAAAAAATTTAATTCATAAGCTACTAAGTGACTTATGAATTAAAAAAAATTAATTCACTACCTATAAGTGACTTATGAATTAAAAAAAAATTAATTCACTACCTATAAGTGACTTCTGAATTGAAAAAAATTTAAGTCATGAGCAAGTTAGTGACTTATGAATTAAAAAAATTAATTCACAAGCTACTAAGTGACTTATAAATTAAAAAAAAATTAATTCATAAGCTAGTTAGTAAATTAAGCTTGTTTTGACTACATACATAATTATTTAATTATTAACGAAAGTAGATTTCAAGCTTTTGTGTGTCATAAAATTATCATACTAGCTTATAAATTTTCCAATTAACAATTTTTTTAATCAGAATTTATCCATTAGCTTATGAATTGATTTTTTTTTTAATTCATAAGTCACTAGGTAACTTTTGAATTAAATTTCTTTTGTCACTTACTTGCTCATGACCTAAATTTTTTTAATTCATAAGTCAGTAACTAGCTGCTGAATTACATTTTTCTTAATTCATAAGTCACCCACTAGCTTGTGAATTAAAGCCAAGCTTAAGCTAAAAAGTGAAGCTTTTGCAACCCTGCTCTGCCGCGACGTCAATAGCGACCCCTGGGGACTAGGCTATAAGAATGTAACGCGGAAACTCGGTTCTCAGATGGCACCCCCTGTCTTTAATGGAGAAAAAATGGAGCGCATTGTGGAAACACCATTCCCAACTCATCCTGTCAGGCCACCTGACAACACACCGGTTCAAAGACGGGACATTCCAGCTTTAAGCAAGAAGAAGTTGAGCATAGCTGTGGCAGTACGCTTTCCGGAGAGGCCGTTCTACGATCGGAGCAATACAACAAGTAGTGTACGCCAGCCAAATAGCCCAACAAGGAAACCACTACTCGAAGAAGATCGTTTTGCTAGCAACGCTGGACTGGACGTACCAAATGCATTCAACTCGGCCAGATCAAGCGATATAATGGATGCGCTCGAACGGAGATTGCACATTCCAGCATATCTCCTGCGGATGGTGAAGGACTATCTCAAGGATCGAGACCTTCTTTACGAGACCAGAGAAGGCCCGCGAAAGAAGGAAGTCACATCTGGCGCAGGGCAGGGATCGATCTTAGGACCAGACCTCTGGAACATCTCCTACGACGATATCTTTAGCGTGGAGATGCCTGATGATGCCTTTCTGGTCGGGTACGCTGACGAGATCGCCGCGGTGATTACGAGACACCGTTAACGCGCAAAGAAAGCTGAATCAGGTCATGTGACTAGCAAACTGGAAATGCACGGGCTCAGCCTAGCCTCGGAGAAATCTGAGATAGTCCTTCTGACGAGGAAGATGATTCCCAAAAAGGGGCAAGACATACTTAAGCTTCGGTGAAGGCGATATTTCGGTTGGATATTTATACTTCAGACTTCAAGAAAAAAAATCCAAAATCGGGTATGTCCCAATGTTTTGGCTAAAAAAACGATTTTAATGTTAATGCACTTAATAGCTAATTTTTTTCATAAATTGGAAGGCCTTAAACCATTTTAGCGATCGACTTGAAATTGAGAGAATTGAAAGAAAAACAATGACTTGTCGATTTCCTTTAGGTACACATAAGAAATCAATTTCTGTGTGAAGATCTTGATCCCGTTCTTCATACCAAAAAAATGAATTTTTCTATATGCTAGGGTATATGAAACACGCACACCAAATGGAAAAATTTGATCCGGCATCGAAATCCCTGGTGTCTAAAGGAACTCGACATTAGTCACCTACTATTTTTAATCTTAAGTTTGAAAATTTATTTTTTTTTGTTCAAAGGAAAAACTTGATTAAGTATCTAATAAATAAAATGCACGACTGGGTCGCACGAACTTGCTCCTATGTAATAGACTAGGAATTTTAAAAACGAATGTTATTAAAGAAAAGCTGTTCATAAGCATAAAATGAATTTTTAAATTCTTTTAGTAGTAAGAGACAAAAACAGAATGCTATTTAAATATGAATTTATGCAAGAACAAAAATTATAAGTCGTTGTAGTGGTGTCTTAAAAAAAACAGCTTTTATATACAAACTTTTTAAGAAAAAATTCTGGTACGCCAATTTAAAGTTTTTATTATCTATTGTTCGAATAAAAATAAAATTTGCAAACAAAATATTAAGCCATTTCGGAGATATTGAGTTTTCAAAAAAAAAAAAAGGAAAAATAGATTTTTTTTTTTTCAAAAATTCAAAAAATATTTAATTTAAAGTTTGGAAATGCAATGTGTTCCAGACTTTTTAGAAGCTTCTCTATAAATTTTTTTATTAAGATCCGTTATGTGGATAATGAGAAATACAAAATTCGAAAAAATAGTTCTATCGTATGTACAAGCTGTAATATCTTAATTTAAAAATTTTGTTTATTAAATTAAAGATCGTAAGAATTAATTGAAAGAAAAAAAAATTTATCAAAATTCTAGGCGCCGTTTTTGAGAAAAATACGATTTTTGAAAACCATTTTTTTTTTAATTTTTAGCATTTGTATGGTAGGTGCCTTTATTTTTAGATAAAATAAAATTTTTTTTATTACATCTTGTAGATTATATTGAAAAACTTTTATTTATCAAGTTTAAAAAAATCTAGCATGGGGTTTTCGAATATTTCGAAGTTTTGAAAAAAAAATTTCGAAGTTTTTTTTTAAAATCCAAAAAAAATTGTTTGAAAATTTGAGTACACAATTCTACAAGTATCTATGTTTTTGGGGAACTTTAGCAAAAAAAAATGATCAAAATCGGTTGTACGGTTTTTGAGAAAATCAAAAACAAAAAAAGGGTTCCATGGGGGGTACCCTCAATAACCATTTTTCGAAGAAATTTTTTCATTCATTTTTTTGTATTTTTATTTTTAAAATCTGTCGAACAGTTTTTGAGAAAAAAATGTTTATAAAATTTCGAAAAAAAATCGTATGGCAGGTACCGTTATTTTTGGTCTTAAAAAATCAAATCAAAAAACATCCGGGGGTAAAAAATTAAAACCCATGTCTACCAAGTTTGACGAAAATCGGCCGAGCCGTTTAGCTGTAATCGAACAGACAGACAGACAGACAGAATTGCGAGACCCGCTTTTTTGGTCTTCGCTATCATCGTAATGTCAACTTTAATCAAAATCTCGAGTTCGATTTTTTTTACGAATGCATAACTTGCCTTATAGTACCTATAAGTCGCAAGTAAAAAAGAAGAGGTTTTTGGTTGTAAAAAGGCCAAATCATAGTATGGTAAGAATCGCTATTGGTTGAGTAAATGATTTTGAATTCCTAAAAAGTCAAAGGGGCAAAATTTTAAACAACCTATTGTTAAGGTACAGTTAGCAATTTGCTAAACATTTATTAATTAACTAGCTATTGAAAATTTTTAATCTTTTTTTTTTTTTTTTTTTTTTTACTAACTAGTAAAATACTACTCGTAATTCCAGTTTATTAAAACGGTGCACCCGAACACGTCTAAATCATGACAGTTCGTGAAAATCAACAAAGCAAACAAAACTAAATTTGGGGAAAGGACATAATAATTTGAAATGTCAGAAACTCAGAAGTCAAAGTGACAACCTACAATTTATTTTGTTATTTGTTTATTTGAGATTTGTATTATTTTCCACACTGTGGACTGGACCATTTCAGGTAATGCTCCTATAAGATTAATTGTTGCACATAGGCATATCCTCTGTGTTCCACTAGGAAGTTAACTTACCAGCATTGGCCTAATGAATATTTCTCCCAAAGAAGGTAAATGTAAATAGTACTTATAATTGTCGGTCTTGGATGTTTAGGTTTTCAACCAAGAACCGAACTGTTGTCTTGTCAAACCTATACCTGGAGTAAAATTCAGAGCACGGAACTTTAAATATCGCACATTACTGCACAAAGCTAAATCTTCAAACAAATACATATAAAGGTCTTCGTCTTCCGAAAACATTTTATATTATTTTATTTGCTTTTAAAAACAATTAGCTCACGAATCATAAAAAAAATACAATTTAACTCTTTCAAATAAAATTGCCAAGAAATTTTTTTCGAGTAAAGTACCCAGTTTCTTATTTTTACTTTAGTAAAATGTAGTAAGATAGTAAGATGCTAAAATCGTTTAAGATTAGAAAAATTTTAACTTTTACTAAAATGGCTTTAGCATTTTACTAAGTCCTTTAAAATTTTGCGCTGATGTTGTAAAAAAATGAAAAAAAATATTTATCAAGTTATTGACGTTTACATCTATGGCCTTAAAGGACAAAATTTTCTAGAAAAATATATTTCAGGAAAATCATTCTTTTTTATTTGATCTGTTGAGAATTAAATGTAAAAAAAAATAATTTTTGTTACCAAGATGTTTTGATGCATAAACAGATACGAACATATGTATGTTTTATTTATATGAAAAAGAACAGTGCTCATTAGCCATTCGGAATCGACAGAAAATTGTAGGTCCCCTTTATTGCCGGTAACGCGCACACAGAAATGGTTGAGAGTTGTAATTGTAAGTCACTGATTCTCTTGGAGCTATACAAAGTTTAAAGAAACTTACTGTAATGTATTGAAATTAAAAAATCTCAAGAAAATTATGCCAATGCTCGAAGAACAAAACCATTATCTTATTCAAATTGATCACTAAACAAATAAAATTAAAACAAAATTGTAAAAAAAATTTAAGATTATTACATTTCGATAAAATTAAATTCTTTTTTAACTCAATATTCATAAATAAATTAAAAACAAGCTTCAAAAAATTGTGATCTCATTTTTCGGCATGCCAAAACTAAATTCGCAGTTTGATCGAACTTTCACAGATAATAATTTATCAAGCAACAAACCGCGTTGGAAGCAATGGTTCGAAATAAATGCCAAAAATTCCCGAAGCTCATTCAATGCCAACACGATTTCGGAGACCAGGACCTATGAAGGAAAAAGACTGGGAAAGATTTAATAAGTGGATCAAAGAGACAATGACAAAAAAGTCTTCATTGATAAAAGATGAAAACAAAGATTCCACAATAAAAAGACTCAAAACAAAACCACTTCAAAAGCGATTGGATCAACTTGCAATTCCTAAGCATAAACGTGAAAAATTCAACCTATCAGCACCACAGGTTTATACTTTTTCACCGACAACGAACGACTCAAAGAAACCAGTGACTTCTGCACACAAGAACCGTTGCTCTTCAAAAAACTTAAGAGTGCCAAAATGTTGGTATCACGAAGAATCGGAAATGAGTTTTTGGCGTAATATGAGATTTCCTGTTAGTTGCAAAGCGCTTCAATATAAAATCTCAAATCATACTGAAAACTTAGCAAAACACAAACAATTTCCAATCAAGCCACATTGCCCTGTACCGGAGCCAGTAGTGTTTGAGCCAATAGAAAGAATTCAAATGACAAAGCAGCAGTGGAGGGAACATAAAAAACGATTGGAATATTTAAGTGATTCTAATTACAAGAATACTAGAGTCGAAAAAGTTTTGAATAAATCGAAATCGCAAACGAAAAATAAAGTGCAACCGCCTGCACCGTATGGCTTCGTGAGAGTACATTCGTATGAAATTGGCAAACGAAATTTGGAGCCAACGAAAAGAGCTAATTTAAAACGATAAATCTTTGCCCCGAATCTTTTCGAAATTCATTAAGTGCGAGAATGAAATCAAATCTATTTTCTTCTATGCACTCAATAAATTTGTCCAAGAGTCAGAGGAGAACGAGTTCTCGTTCAATAGGGAAATAATGAGTTTTTTTAAGTAAATCAATAAAGTTTTCTCATGAAACCACAGAGGCAGACATTATTTTTTCGTATTTCTTATGTAAACATTAGAAATGTTAAGAGACTCGGAGCCAACATTTTTAATATTTCTTCTATACGAACTTACAATACACTTAAAATCTGGCACCTAAACTTCCTAAAACTCATTTAACATATCAATTGAAGAAAAAATTTATCATCTAAGGGATGAGCACTGATCTAACAGATAGAAATTAATCATCTAAGGTATGAACACTGATCCTGATGGGGACCGTGTAATAAATCTGAAAATCATGCTGTTCACAATTGGTTTAACCTCTTACTTGTTTATTTTCATTCCCACTCTCTCTAGAGGTTTTTTTCTTTTCTAGAAAATTTCTTTTAAATTCGAACTCCATCAAAAAGGTCGAAAGATATAAATTTCCAATTACAGAACATAATGCTAAGCATCTCTAAGCCTTTTGAAAATATCGTTTATGATAGAATGTTGTTCCACTGCAAGCAAATTGTCTCCCTCACAATGACGGCTTCATTAAGGGCAAATCCACGAGCACTAATTTGCTGAAATTCGCCCCTGGAATCGATCTTAGCCAAGTCTTCGACAAAATCTACAACTCACTGATACCTTTCAAGTTTATTGTCCTAGCTTTTCATTTCGTTGATTTAGACCTACTTAAAAGATATGTAGTAAAGAGCAATCTTTAGATCCTCCAAACCTGGTCTTATCCTGGTAACTTCTGGGGTTCCTCAGGGAAGCCACCTTGGCCCATTGATATTAATTTTGACTATCAATGACGTGGACTGCATCATCTGAGATCTTTGAGTTATCTATGATAAGAAATTGAATTTTTGCTATCACATTGACATGTCCATCAAGAATGCTAACTCGGTTTTATGAAACGAAGCTGTCCATATTCAGTGACATATTTTAAGAGGTTTTATTTTCCAACTGGCAGCACTTTTGCCATAGACAGCCAATTTCGGACCTGACATTTGATTTCTACTCAATTTCATATTCTATATTACCATGAATGGTGAAACAACGCTTACAGAATTTATAAAAATAATTAGAAAATTGAGTTTCAGCTGCCGAAACAAGCTAAGCACTTCTTTGCTCCGCGATGAGAATTATTTTTAGTTGGAAATCTATTTCAACAAGCTAAATTCCAACAGATAGAGTAAACAAATTCACAAATCATTATTGATTTGATTGATTTCATTGAAATTTATCGCGTGTGTCCATGTTTGTGGAAGAAGTGACCCTTTTTATCACAATCCAGTTAAAAGAGAAGCAGCATCCAAGCTCAACTAAACACCGGACTGACGTCTAAATACACTGCCTTTTTTAACTGAACTGACAACTGAACTGATAACTGAAGGAACAACTGATCGTTAAAAGGGGCCTTAAGCAATATGATCTGTTTACAGAAACTGGCCAGTAATGCGCATCCCAAGATGATGAGGAGAAGCCGTTAGGATTCATTGAATTATGGATAACAGTAATGACAGAGTTTTGCACTTTAACAACGAAAAACAATTTGAGTTTTTGAGGCATTATGCCCCTTTCAGACGATCAGTTGTTCCTTCAGTTATCAGTTCAGTTAAAAAAGGCAGTGTATTTAGACGTCAGTCCAGTGTTCAGTTGAGCTTTTATTTTACTTGTGAGCAGTCGAAAATCAGAGGAAATACATTGCGTAATGGACGATAAAAGCCTTTTTGCAATAGCTATAGTTTTGTCGCTTAATAAATCACCGCAAACTAAAATTGAAATGACGACTGAACTGACAACTGAACTGAAAACGTATGGGAATTTCATCAGTTTCAGTTTCAGTCTCAGTTAAACGCTTCAGTTTTTGTATTTAGACATCAGTTTAACTTAAAGCTTAACTGATAGCTCAACTGAAACTGAATTGATCGTCTAAAAGGGGCTTAAAAGGAGCTTTATGTGTATTATTATTGATGTCCCCATCTAAAGATGTTAGAATGTTAAATAAATATGATTATTTCTCAGTGTTCGATTATTTAAATACTCTCAATTTGAAATTATAGATAATTGTTGTACATACTTTGATTATTATGTCATAATTAACTTCAATATTAATTTTTTTCAACATTTTTTCTTCAAATTTTGTGTTAAAATTGTGTAAATTTATGTTGAGATAATTTGATATGCCTAAATCACATCTTAATACCGAGCCAGCGGTTCCAATTTTAAAATTGCACCAAAACGATTTAAATGAAAAACCAAGAACGCGATGGGAAATTTGGGCAGCTAAAAATGCTCTTCCGAAAAACCGTTATTTTCCCAAGCCTAAGCCTGAACTCACACGATTCCAAAAACCGGGTCCAATGTCCACCAAAGATAAGAAACGATTTCTTAGGTGGACCATGAAGAGGTCCCTTCCCAAGCAAATAGGGCAACAGAAACAGACCGAAAAACCAATTACAAGAAGATTCGAAAAACCCAAACAAAATACTTTGTCTACTATAATGCGGCGAATCCAACGTTTAAGTATTCCAAAATGGCCACGAGAAAAATATGTTCCCGCTCCACCACCAAAATATCCATTTTCACCGAAGATTCATTATAGAAAACCTCCACATCATGATAAAGGCCGAACTTTTCAAAATGTCAAACTACCAAATTGGTGGTATCACGAGGAATTAGAAATAGATTTCTGGCGATGGATGAGATTCCCAATCAGTCATTGTGCTTTAAAATACAAAATCACCCGCAACACTAATAGAATGGCGGTTTCAAAAACTTACCCTGTTAAACCACACTGTCCGTATCCACCACGGGATTATTCACCGCCAGATCGTATCAAAATGAAACCAAGGCAATGGCGAGATCATTTGAAGCGATTGGATTATCTGGCTGATGCCAGTTTTAAGGTATCTCGTCAATTTAAAGTTAAAATAAAAGAAGTTTGACAAAATTGGCACATTTGGTTTTATTAATTAAGAATTGTGAAAACTTAAAATAGAGCGCATATAAACCAGAACAAATAAGTCTGCAAAAAAGTATGAACTTCAGAATTCACAAAATAAATATTGACAATGCTTTGCATTTCAAAAAATGAATATTTAAAAAATATTTAAATAAATTTTCCCGTACTCAAAAAACTTATCAACCAAAGAGGATCGTAGCTATGTAATACAATTTTACATTTTTTTATACATTTTTGCTAGCAGATATTCAAAACGTCAGCATGACAGTAAAATAATGAAGACTTATGTCGGTTTCCTTTACACATGAGAAATCAATTTTTGTGTGAAGATTTCGATCTCTCGACAGATTTTACGTTCCTTCACACCAAAAAAAACCGATTTTTTTTTGACAGAGATCAAATTCTTCGAATCCGTATTTACATGTATACGAAATACGCACACCAAAAGAAAAAAATTGACAAGGGATCGAAATCCCTAGTGTGTAAAGGAAATCGACATAAACCTCTGGTCGTTGGTGTCATTCAGCAACCGTTACTTCGTGTGTAGCTGGGTTGCATATTGATTTTGTGTTGCTGCAACCGCTGCCAGAAATATCAAAACGTTTTGATTTTTCGGTCGGTTGCTCCAACAGTACTGTGGTTGCGACAACAGTTGCTACGTGTGTAGTAAACAAACGAAACACGTTGCCGCAACGGTTGCCTCGTGTGTAGCTAACATAACAATAACATCCAACTCTGAAGTAAATGTCAAACTCCTTCGAATGCGTGAATTTTCATTTGATTTCAAATATGTATGCTCTGCGAGCAGTGAGATTAAAGGAATTTTTATTTCCAAATGTAAGCAATTTATTGTTACCGTTTTATTCAATATTTTATAAAACTCCTTGTTTATAATTTTTGCACAAGAAATCATTTAATAACTTTAACACGAAGCTGTCTCATTTCGATAGTCTTGTACAAAGTGTCAGTGATGATTTAACAGCAGAACTATGCAAAAATATTTATGGTTAAGGTAAACAACATTTAAGACAAGCAAATGTGTTTGTTTTTAATTTCCTGTTGAATTTGTTCCTTGCATTCGTTTTTTTCTTAAGTAAAACAACGTAGACCTTTCTTTTATTAAAATATTGTAATTTTCATAAATAATTTTACGATAAATTGATTGGCTTATGTAGACTAGACTGGGCCAAAAAAATTGACTATTTTGTTTTTTGAAAGATATATCGAGAATATCATTTCGTAAAAGTTTGAGCCCTTAATATCAATTTTAAGAGGTCTATCATCGCTAATTTTGATTTTTAGTCATAATTTCATGTTTTGCGTCAGAACTGACAAAACATTGAAGTAAAAAAAATTCATTTTGACTTACTTTTATATAAAATTAAATTCCCTACAAAAACGGCTTGTCTGACGAAAATTTTCAATTAGACCTTTTTTGTAGGGAATTTAATTTTATATAAAAGTAAGTCAAAATGAATTTTTTTTACTTCAATGTTTTGTCAGTTCTGACGCAAAACATGAAATTATGACTGAAAATCAAAATTAGCGATGATAGACCTCTTAAAATTGATATTAAGGGCTCAAACTTTTACGAAAATTTTTTTTTGTCATTCTGAATGATATTCTCGATATATCTTTCAAAAAAAAAAAAATAGTCAATTTTTTTGGCCCAGTCTAATGTGGACGTTACAGGAGGTATAATTTATTTCGACTTTTTTTACTTGCCTAATTTCAAAATGTATGCCAGACTATCGAAATTCGAAAAAATTGAAATAATTGGCATTACTGGCATACTTTCATACATACATATCTATGTAGTACCAATTTAATTTAGAATCGGGAACATCTTTCGAATAGAATCAAAAGTAAAATCGAGTAACATAGTTGAACCCCAGTGTTTTAACTTGATTTGGAAGATGAAAAATAATTACATATACATTTGTACATAATTATGTATAAAGCCTAAAAGCCTTTGGGTATATTTCCACAAGTTTTTTATTTCTTTTTTAGAATTTTAAGTACCGCATTTCGAGTTAAAGAAAAACTTTTTGTAATAACTGTTCTAAATATTTTTAATTATTTTAAGACTATATTTTTGCAAAATGTTTATAAATGGCATACTTCATAGAACTTTTTTTATATTTTTGGTTTTCTATACGGACTTCTAAAAGTTTAAATAGTATTATGTACTGTATTGGACTAAGGAAAATGTTTCAAAATTTTCAAACCCTCAATGTTTCGAAAACTTCATGGTCGATTAATTTCCTATATCATGCAAAAGTTTAAAATAAAAATGTTGATGAAAATCTCATTTTTTTTCTCATAAACGGCGTGTACGATTTTCAAACACCAAGACACTGTCTACCATCAGCAATGAAACAATACATACCATGGAACCATTTTTTGGATAGAGTACTCGTACTACATAATATGTACATAATGTATATACTAGATAGTTTTCGAGATTTTGATCGAACTTAACATGACGATGACGGATAACGAGAAAGAAGTGGGTCCCGGAATTTTCTCTGTCTGTCTCTGCCACGATCTACAACTCTGGCTGAAGCAGTTGGTACTTAAATAGCTTCCGTGTTTCCCTAGAGCAGAAATCGAATTTTCTAAGGGGTACAGTACCTGTTCTCGAAAAAAAAGTTTTTGATAAAAATTAATATACACGACTAGATCGTACTAACTTCATCTTATGTGAAAGACTATAAATTTTAAAAATTAATGGCCCAAAATTTTAGTTGAATTAGTACGATGTTAAAGCTATTTTAGTATGAAACTAGGTTAAAACAACGATTTTGCAAATTTTAATCGAATATAGCATCATACTTTCTCTACCCTTTTATTAAAGTTAAAATCATCGAATATCTAATTTATTTTTTTAGTATCGTGCTATTTAGTTACAAACGACACAAAAGGCCTGTTTACTTAGTTTCTTGCATGAACTGTCATTGTTTTAGGTGTGTTCAGAAGCAATTTATTAAGAAAATTGCTTTAATACGATACTAGTCGGAAAATTCTTAAAATTAAGAAGAAGTTAGTAAAGTACTTTAAATTTAGGAAATTGTAAGGTAGTATCATACTTATACCTTAATAATAGTCTGTTTAAAATTTTGCGCCAATGTTACTAGAGGAAAATGACCATTACCATAAAATTCATTTTGAAAGGACTAAAATGACTCCTTTAGAACTTGGGGTTAAATACAAGATGTGATTTCTTAAGAAAATATTAGTTAATGAAAGAACAAAAAGGGAAGCGTACGAAATGTCGACAAAAAAAATGTCGACTGGACAAATATAAATTTCATCGACTGTTAAAATGTCGACTGAAGTTTGATCGACAAAAAAAAAGTCGACAGTTTAAAAAATCTCGACTATTAAAATGTCGACTGAAAACTTGTCGGTGAAAATGTCGACTTTTATCCAATTATTAATTCAATTTTATAAATTAAAAAAAAGGGGAGCGTATCGATTCTTTCTCTCACTGCTTACGCGTCGACATTTTTCGAGTCGACATTTTTAAAATCGAATTTTTGATAGTCGACATTTTGATCAGTCGACATTTTTATCAATCGACTTTTTGAAAATCGACATTTTGAAGATCGATATTTTTAAATCGACATTTAAAAAATCGGTTAATCGTACCCAACCCGAACAAAAATTATAAATCTGTAGCGGTTTTCAAAAAAAAAACAAAAAAAAAGCTTTTACATATTTTAAGAACAGATTTTGGGACGCCAACTTTAAATTTGTATTATGTATTATTATTGTACTTATTATATTTATTTAAAATTGACTTTTTTCGGAAGATTCCAAAATGCAATGTTTTTTTTTTTTTTTTTGATTTTGAAATGCAATGTTTTCCAAGCATTTTAGATGTTTCTCTATGAGAAATTTTATCGTAGATAGTCAAAATATCTTAGTTTCAATTTTTTGTATTGTATTATATATCGTAAAAATTAAGCGAAAGAAAAAAAAATATCAAAATTCTAGGTGCGCGCCGTTTTCAACAAAAATACGATTACCGGTATTTTTAGATAAAATTAAATTTGTTTCTCTTGTAGATTTTATTAAAAAAACTTAACCGTCAAGTTTTAAGAAAATCTAGCACCAGTTTTTCGAAATATTAAGTTAAAAAAAAAAAGATTCCAATTTTTTTTAAGTCAAAAAAAAAATTTAAATGTGAATACGTAATACTGGCCAAACTTAAGCAAATGCTCAAAATGGTTGTACCGTTTTTGGGAATATCAGAAACAAAAAATGTGTCTGGTGGGGGGGGGGGTATCATTAATAACCATTTTTCTGCAAGAAATGTCTAGATTTAACCAAATACAAATTTTTGTTTTCTTTTTTTTTAATCTATAAGAGGTTTTGAGAAAAAAAAATTTTTTTATAAAATTTAGAAAAAAAATCGTTTTTCGTAATACCGTTAATTTCGGTCTAAAAAGAAAAAAAAATGGGGGAACATTTAAAAATGCTATCTATTAAGTTTAAAGGAAATTATCCGAACCGTTCAGGTTGTAGTCGAATAGACAGACACACAGAAAGAATCGCTAGATCCACGTTTTTAAGTCTGATCAAAATCTCAAAATCGATTTTTTTGTACCTACGAGGGCAGTTTGAAAAGTTCTCGGCCTGACCAATAAAACGCAATAAATTTTAAAACTTTTTTTTAATCTTTTTCTACATATTCTCCTCTTATATCAATGCACTTATTCCATCTGTGTTCCAGTGCTTCTATACACTTTTTATAGGCCGATTCCTCCAGCTCTTCGAAAAACCGCTCCGTCTCAGCAATCACCTAATCGTTGGTGAAGAATTTGCGTCCAGCCAAATGTTTTTTTAAGTTAGGAAAGAGGTAATAGTCTGATGGTGCCAAATCAGGTGAATAAGGGGGGTGGTTCAGTACACCAAATCGAAGTTCATGGAGTTTAGCCGTAACAATAACCGACTTGTGTGCTGGAGCAGTATCCTGATGAAAAAGGATCTTCTTTTTGGCTAATCCTGGTCTTTTTTCGGCAACTTTTTCATCCAATTTGTCCAACAGGTTTGCATAGTATTGACTAGTGATAATTTGACCCTTGGGAAGGTAATCAATCAAAATAATTCCCTTGTAATCCCAAAAGACTGACGCCATCACTTTCCCAGCTGAAGCACACGACTTGGCTTTCTTCGGTGGAGGAGAACCGCTATGCTTCCATTGTTTTGATTGTTTTTTTGTCTCAGGAATATAGTGATGAATCCATGTTTCGTCGATGGTAATGAATCTTCTTAAGAAATCGCTGGTATTCCTCCGAAATAACGCTAGATTCTCTCTAGAGATTTCAACTCGATTGAATTTTTGTTCTTCGCTCAGCAAACGCATTTTTGTACGCATGTTCTACATTTTGGTGAAGTAATTTTTACCAAAAATGTTATAAGCGATTCCATTTTGTTTTGTGTTTAACATTCTCATTAACGGCTTTACCGATTCAAACCAAGTGTTGACACAGGGGATCCATTGAATTTGAAATAATATTGTATATACAAATTTTCGAAAACATATTTTTTGGATTTAGAAAATAAACAATATTGTTAAATATTTTAAATATACGTACCATTTTTTTAAATAAGCTTTAAGAAAATTGTATGCATTTTATTTTGGATTTCATATCGGTTCCATA
Organism: Chrysotoxum bicinctum; assembly: GCA_911387755.1. NCBI lineage: Eukaryota > Metazoa > Arthropoda > Insecta > Diptera > Syrphidae > Chrysotoxum > Chrysotoxum bicinctum. Next base: position 33,837,152 of record OU426988.1, read on the forward strand.
TTTACACAATTTTAAAATTTTATAAATCTTATACATACATATATAAAAATGGATGTGTGTATTTTCCCTGTGCACTCTAATACGGCCTTCAGATTAACTCAGCGCGTGATCTTGTGAAGTTTCCTAGCGATGAGTTTATTTCCTGGCGGCTTTTTTTTAAATTTATCATACACAAATTTTTTCAATTGGGATTTCTAAATTTTGACAGGTGATTTCAGCCAAATAGTTGAAGCCACATTATATCAGTCAAATTGGCTGTCAACTGTGAATTTTTTTTTTAAGCGAGGCCTGCTATACATTCATAGTAAGTCTGGCCAAAAAAAATATGATTGACAAAATGTGCATATTCAACAACCAGAAAATCTATATTTAAATTGGAATGTCGGCTTCGATACTGGACAGACAAAGTGGTGCGAGAAGAGCACTTCGATGTAAACCAACAATTATAATATGTGAAAACTCAAACAAGACAGTTGGTTGCTGGATCAAAAAATTCCTTACGACAAATTTATGCAACGTCTAATAAACAGAAAAGGCCAGTTGCAATCGCAGTCGAATCATGTTCAACTGCATCATAGCTTTTATACGATAGACGCACTGCGAACTCATCAATTAAGCAACTTAAGCAAAAACTCAGGCATGGCCACAATTTTTAAAACGTACTTATAACAAATCGCAAAAAGCTCTTGACCGGACTCTGCGTGATTTTCGAAGAAACAACCAACCGATGGATGGCGTGTTATTCTTCTTGCTGGGGACTTTCGTCACCAAAGTATTTACTATAGTCTTATAATCACCTACAAAAAATCTGGATGGACTATGCGGAGAAAAGATCATGTCAACAAGCTTAAAGCCAAGTGACAAACAAAACAGTCAAAAACAAATAGATCAAAGCATTAGTGGATAAAAAAAAAGCCGTCAATTATTCGACTGAATTTAAATTCATTGAAACCTCCCGAAATACAGCGGCACTTATAAACATATAAGGTTAGGGTGATGCTTATTCGCAACTTAAAGCATATCATAACTGTACAACGCAACAAGAATGGAACAATCTTCGATGACAAATCCAAAGGCGAAGACGTACCGATTCCAGGCATAACGAGGATTTCCACCGATTTACCACTTCAGTCGCCTTTGCTTACCATTAAGGCATTAACAGATAGAGCATAAGGCTTAAATTTTTAAAATATGTATATACAGGGTGTCCCACAGTCACAGCCCCAAATGAAAACCATGGATTCCTGAGGTAATTTTAAGTCGAAAAACTTAAGAGGTCATTTTCTCGTTTTCGTCCCGTTTTCGAGTTATAACGGTTTTTATGATTTTTCCCTTAACTGGCTTTATCTTTGCCAAACTACGTCCGATTCGTAAGTTTTTTTTTGTAACCAATCAAGAATTTATTACAGTTTTAGTTTGTCCAAAGACTTAAAATGACCTCAGGAATCCATGGCTTTTATTTGGGGCGGTGACTGTGGGACACCCTGTTTATAATATGTAATTAGATTAAATAGATATGTTTCATATAATTTCCAAATATATTTCTTTTTTAAGTATTTGAAGTGCATACAGAGGAGTTGTTTGACTCAAACAAAAAATTAAATAACTTTTTTATAAGAAAAAAATTTAAAAAATTTAATAATGTGTTTTTTATTAAATAAGTTAATACAGGTAGATAATATTTTATATTTCTTGAATGTTCTTTAAACACGAGGTCTTGATAACGTTTATCTTGATTTTATCGGTTGATGATTTTCTTGAATCTTGAAGTTTTATAGGCAATACCTTCAAAACAAACAAATAAAAAGTTAAAAATATTATTGAAGTATGTATGTATGTACGTATGTACATTGTACATACGTATGTATATGAGGCACTCAAAATAATGATGATCTAAAACCACCTTGAAATTGGTGACTAAAAATAAGCTTATGAAAAAAAAATCCTAAGTAAAGGTTTCTTACGAATTCACTAAATTGGTAACTTAAATTGAGCACTTCAGCGGGAGAGCCCAAAATACCCAAATTAAACAAAAATGGATTACGACCATTATTATTCGGAACCCCTCATATATGAAGTACTTATGTATATGAAGATTAACCAAAAATTATTTGTTTATTTTTAGTAAGGTCTTAGAAAAGTATCAATTTTGACTCGATTGAGCGATTTGTACAAAATTATAATAAATAAAATGCACGACTGGGTCGCACGACTAAAGACTAAGAATTTCAAAAATTAATGTTATTAGAGAAAAACTGTTCATAAGGATAAAATTCATTTTTTAAATGACAAAAACAACTCCGTTCGTAATTAGCAACTATAAGTTTATGCAAGAACAAAAATTATAAGTCGTTATAGTGGTTACTTAAATAAAATGCACGACTGGATCGCACGAACTTGCTCTTATGTAAAAGTACTTTGGAATTTAAGATACATTTTATAAATATAAAACATGAATTTAAAATTAAATTACCGTCTGATTTCTAGAAAAGTATGAATTTATGCAAACAAACTTTAAAAAATCGTTTTATTATTAAATAAATAAATTTTTTATATAAGAAATTTCTTTAAAATTTTTCAAGAAAAAAATGTGGGATGCGGATTGATTTTTGGAAATAATTTCAAAAAATTATCGTTCATAGGTTTTGAAGATACTGATTTTTCAATTTTTTTTTTTTTTTTTTTTTTTTTTTCAAAAAAACCCAACAAATAATTTTTCGAATATTTTTATATAAAATATTATTTTAAACTTAGGGGAACTCCTGCTGAAAATTTTTGGTGTTAATGAGAAAGTCGAAAATCAAAAAAACGGTTTTATAACAGGTACCGTTAATAACATTTTGCCTCAAATTTTTTTTTTACCAAAACGTAGTCCATGTCCATAATATCACACCTAATTTTTTTTATCAAAATCGTTAGAGCCGTTTTCGAGATAAATAAGATTTCGCATTACGGGTGTATGGGGGGTACCGTTAGTTTTAGAGCTAAAAAAAAAATTCAATTTCAACTCTAGGGAATCACCGAAGACCCATAACTACCGAGTTTGAAGAAAATAGGTCCAGTGGCTTAGGCTCTAGATCGAGGTACAGACATACCGACAAACAGACATACAGACAGACAGACGGAATTGCCGGACCCACTTTATTCGTCTTCGCTATCATCGTAATGTCAACTTTGATCAAAATCTCGAGTTCGATTTTTTTTCCAAATGCAGAACTAGCCCTATAGTACCTATGTATATCGCAAGTAAAAAATAAGCTTTTATATACAAAGTTTTTAAAACAGTTTTATGAAAAGTTTTTATTATGGTTCGAATAAAAATTAAATTTACAAAAAAAAATATTTATCCGTTTTTGAGATATCGAATTTTCCAAAAATAGATTTTTTTTTTTTTTTTTCAAAAATTCAAAAAATATTTTTTTTTTAAGTTTTGAAACGCACTGTTCTTTAAACTTTTTAGAAACTTTTCTATAACAAAATTCATAACAATCCGTTATGTCGATAATGAGAAATTAAAAATTCGAAAAAATGGTTCTGTGGTATATACAGTCAGTAATTGTATATTGATTTCAAATTTTGTTTTATTAAATTATCGATCGTAAGAATTAATCGAAAGAAAAAATATTTTAGCAAAATTGTCGGAACCGTTTTCGAGAAAAATACAATTTTAGAAAACCATTTTTTAACATTCGTATTGCAGGTAGAGATAGTTTTAGGTAAAACAAATTCTTTTTCTCAAATCTTGTAGATTATGTTTAGAAACTTTTATTTATCAATTCTGAAAAAAATCGAGCATGGGGTTTTCGAAATATTGAGTTTCCAAAAAAAATGTTGAAATTTTTTTTAAATCCAAAGAATAAAAAATTGAAAATTTGAATATGTAATATCTAATATTTAAACTTTGGAGGAGCTTTAGCATAAAAAAAATGATTTATATCGGTTGTACCGTTTTCGAGAAAATCAAAAACAAAAAATGGTTCCACGGGGGCTACAAAAAATAACTATTTTTTGGAATTTTTTTTAACCATTACCTAGCTTTACCTAAATGAAATTTTTGATTTTTTTTTAATTCTGTGGGACAGTTTTTGAAAAAAAAAAAATATTTATAAAATTTCGAAAAAAATCGTATGGCAGGTACGATTAGTTTTGGTCTTAAGAAAAAAATGAGTGGGGGAAAAATTAAAAATGATAGCTACCAAGTTTAAGGAAAATCGGCCGTTTAGGCTGTAGTCGAAAAGACAGACAGAATTGTGAGACCTACTACATTTTCGTATTGTAATTTATTAATTGTTTTTGCCTTATCAAAGCAACAAATATTAATAAAACATTTGTTTATATTTATATAAAATACAAGCCTTTTCCCAGAGGTCAAATGTCAATTTTATTCAGTTTCAGGGAAACTTAATTTTACGAAATTCAAAAATTGTCGCAGATTTTCCTAAAATGGAATCTGTAATAGAATCTTCGGGATTCGAAGCGTATTTTCCATTACAATGGAGTTCTTGATAGGGGTGAATGTGTATTTTCTTTTTTTACAGTATCGAACGCACTTTTCATGTTAAGTGATACTCTTGACGGATTTGTCACTTCCTTGCAAAAGGTACTGCGCAGCAGTCCTGAAATAAATATTTTTTTTTAAGATGGCATATGCTGGGATTCGATCCTCAGACCTCTGACGTGAAAGTCAAATGCACTTGCTACTACGCCAAGGAGAACTACTTTTAATAGGAACACCAAAGCACACATTGAAGGTAAAAATAACGTAATTTCTGTGAAGCCTGCACATTGGCCACCTAGAGTATAATTTCAGATAAATTGCAGAATATCAAACAATAAAAAACAAATCATTGTATCTATCTTACGCCATTAACACACTTAGCACTATTCAATAACTATGTGTGTCTTAAGATTTTCTTCACATCATGAGCACAAAAAACAATGTTCCAAATTGTTGCACCCAACATTAAACTTTGGAATAAAATAACTAATCGATTACTTAATTATTTCAATTTACTTGCAACTTTAACTCGAAGTGTTGATGTTAAGAGAAACTAAACGGATTGACAAGTACACCTGTTGTTAATCAAGTTGAATTTATTTACACTTCATTGCCCTAATACTTTCATGGATTTTTCTCATCGCACGATTGTACATTTATCGATTGGAAAGAATTCTTATAGCCATGGAATTAAAGGTTATATGACAAAAACAGCCTTCTTAGAATGAATAAATGAATATTTTTTGTTAATTTATTTGTCTGAAAGTTTTTGAGTTCTTTTGCCAAAAAAAAACATTTAAGTTGGTTTTTAAAAACCTATTGCATCACAGAAATAGTTTTGAGATTCGCCTGTATTTTTATGTTGTGTTTTAAAAACGGTGAAATGTAACTGCTTTTGACCCTTTTTTTAAATTTAAATTCAATTTTTTAGACCATACTGCTTTTGATTTTTTTGATTCAATTTGAAAGTGTTTCAAATTCTCGTTTTAAAATTAATAAAACAAATTACAAATAGATAACGCACAAGCAACAAATTATATAATTACATAACTTTAAATACAAGCAAAATATAGATATTCATTTAAATTCGTGTTTTGTGATAAACTGGATTAATTTCAATATAAATAAAAATTAAAGTCTTCGAGAAAGATGGCTGAACAAAATTCAGAATATAAGTAAAGGATAGACAGAATTTGAAATTTGTATCATACACGTCAAATCGAACTGTCATCCTTGACTAAATCAGTTTAGTTTAAGGTTTGCCATTTAACAATATGGATCGTTTGACAATCATTATTATTTATTAATTCATCAAGCAGATTAATATAATATTATTAACACATAAAATATAATCTTACAGACTACAGAAATAAGGTTTATAACTTTAGAAATAAAAGTGAAACATAAATAAATATATCTAATTAAAACTAAAACTTAAACCACCAGTGTCGGAGTTAAGTAATAAAAAATAAATATTTTCTAAAAGATTCTCGACTTTGGTAGGAAAAGAAGTCAACATGATTACAAATGATATTAGATTTTCTTATGTATCGAGTTAGAGGCTCATTGAAACCATAGTTTACACGATGATAAGATTCATAAAATAGAATGCAAGATCGCGTTTGCCTATACGGAGCATATATATCAACTAGGGACAAAAGTAAAGGGCAGTTTATATGAGAAGTAATAATATCACGTATGAAAACCACTGAAAAATACCGACGGCGAATACCAAGTGGTGTTAGTCCAAGCAGTTTACATCTGGTTTCATAAGGAGGTATTGGAATGTTCCAATTTAGTCGGTGAACTACAATTCGCGAAAATTTTTTCTGAATCCTTTCAATCCTTAAACAGTGAGTTTTATAAAAAGGATTCCAAATTACTGAACAGTATTCTAGGGAAGATCTCACATAAGCATAAAATAATGACCGAAGGGTAAATGGATCTTTAAACTCTTTTGAGTTACGAACCACAAACCCCAGCATAATATTTGCTTTTGCAACCTCTTTTATCTAAGCTTAGTAAGTTTTGTTTTATTTATTTCGTATTCAAAACTAATTGGACTAAGACTACGAGAGAAAGATAAAGATTGGCATTTGGAGACATTTAAAAAAAGCTGGTTAGCAATGCACCATTCAGATAAGCGCTCAAGGTCACTTTGAAGTAACAGACAATCGTCCAACGATTTGATACAACGGAAAATTTTAATATCATCCGCAAACATAAGGCAGAGAGCATTTTTGATAAACGTTGGAATGTCATTGATTAATAGCAGGAAAAGAAGGTGCCCCAAATGACTACCTTAAGGAACACTAGAGGTTACATGAATTACTTCAGAAAATAAATCATTAACACGGACAAACTGTGTTCTACCTATAAGATAGGATGCAAACCACTTTAAAATATTTGAATGGAAGCCGATAGATTCCATCTTTTTTAATAATATAAAATGGTTTACCCTATCGAAAGCCTTCGAAAAGTCCGTAAAGACTACATCAGTTTGAAAACCATTTTCGAGATTTCTATAAATCCATGCTGAGATGGCGCCATCGTTTCTTTAAAAATAAACGTTAGTTTTTCATAAACAATTTTCTCGAAAATCTTGGGAATCGTAGACAATTTACTTATAGGACGGTAATAAGAAACATCCTGTTTGGAGCCAGATTTATGGATAGGAATAATAAAGGATATTTTCCAATCGTCAAGAAAAAGGCCCTTTTCAAGAGAAACATTGAACAATAAAGTTAATGGCCCTGAAAGAGCAACAGCACAGTTTTTCAATACAATTGGAGGAATGCCATCAGGTCCCGGTTGACTATCATCATTGAGATCCCTGAGGGCTGACTCAACATCTTTGCAGCTTAAGTTTAAGCTGCCTATATTGATGGAATTGTCACTTATAACTGATGAATAATTTTGAGGAACACATTGAGGGGAGTAAACCGATTGAAAAAAGTTAGCAAAGAGGTTGCATATGGTATTTAAGTTAGTAGATGTAGTCCCTAAATACTGCATGCAATTTGGTATCCCATTAGAGCATTTTTTGTTATTTATGTACGACCAAAAATGTTTACTATTTTGTTTTAAGCAAGATTCAGTACGATACAGATAATCCTTGTACAAAAATTTGTGTAAAAAATCAAATTCTTTTTGAAGTCGTAAATAGTTACTCCGGAGTGCAATATCATTTACAGAATTACGATATAATTTATACGACTTATTCTTTTGATTATTTAAGTTTGATAAACGTTTGTTCCACCAATGTGGCTTAGAATTATTAAAAACAACAACTTTAGGTGCAAATAAATTAATCGCTTCTTTAATTGTCCCCAGCAATAAATTATAAGCATCCGAGAGCTGATAATTAAGAACGATATTGTTCCAAGAAACCGAATTTAAATGATTAATTATTCCTTCGAAATTAGATTTTTTGAAATCATATTTGACTAATCTTCCCATTACCGGCTTAAAATAGTCATAGAAACTAAGTTTAACACTTAAGCACAAGTAGCACAGAATTACTTAACGAAGTCTTTAAGAATTCTAAATCGGTATGTGACATCTTCTATAAGACGGATTTAGGTTCCTATTAAGTAGAGAAAAGGCGCAAGTGGGCGGTCCGATAGAAGGAAATAAGAAGATAAATTGAGTCTTTAAATGGTCTTAAATCGGGATATCATTCTTCTTAAATACTTCATTACTCCTTCTTAAATAGTTCCTTACATCTTCTTAAATACTTCTTAACTCCTTCTTAAAGAGCTACGGCAATTCTTAAAAAAATTATTAGAAACAATAAAAATAAATTTTTTTTATTATCTGTTTGTTTTTTTATTATTGTTGATTATATATTCTAGTCTTTATGTGAATTTTTGCTGGAATGAAAGAATTTTAAAAGTTAGTTTTTTTACCTCTGTGCTTCCACTGAGATTCGAACCCGAGTCCTCTCGCTTGCCGTGCTTGTGCTCTACCTATTGTGCTACTGTGACACTTAAAATATCTTGTCTCAAAGTGCTACTCAAATAATTCTCTCGTGTTTTTAATATTATACTCTTTAAAAAGACTTAAATACGTATTAAAGAATTTGAAAAATACCGATTTAATACCAAAATAAAAAAGGAATGTTTTTGGAAGGATTAAAGAAGGAATTAAGTAACAAAAACAACCGATTTAAGAAATGCCAATTTAAGAAGTATTTAAGAATGCTTTAAGTAGAATTAAACACACCATGTTAAGTTTTGTAAAGCAATACCTAAAAAAGACGAAATTAAGACGGAATTAAGTAGCCATAAATTAGCACACCTACCCAATAAAGAAGGAATAAAGTATGAATTAAGTATGGACATTTTGTCAGTCACATAAACGGATGTCATCAAAAAAGTCACATTTTAAATAAATGCTATTTTAATTGTTGTTTGTCTGCAATAATGAAACAATCTCTTTTTTTTTAAAGATTTAATAAATTCGGTTTACACATTTTGCTTTCCATCTAAAACTAAAAGTACGAAAACGGCGTTATAAATCATACTGTTTCAGAAGATTTAAATACGTATTAAAGAATCTGAAAAATACCGATTTAATACCAAAATAAAAAAGGAAGGTTTTTAGAAGGATTAAAAAAGGAATTAAGTAACAAAAAAAACCGATTTAAGAAATGCCCATTTAAGAAGTATTTAAGAATGCTTTAAGTAGAAGTAAACACACCAAGTTAAGTTCTTTAAAACAATACCTAATAAAGATCATATTAAGATGGAATTAAGTAGGCATAAATTTACATACCTAATAAAGAAGGAATAAAGTATGAATTAAGAAATGTGATACCGAAATTATACCATTTTGTGGTACTTGTGAGGCTAGGTGGTAAATACTATTTTGAAAAATAGCATAGTTACAATCTTTGACATCAGCAACAGTTTCACTATCGATAAATATGAGATCAAGAATACGATTTAAACTATTTTTAAAATTATTTATTTGAGTGAGATTTAGTTCCGAAAAAGAATCAGATACCTCATATTCACATTCATTACTAATATTAGATGCAAATAGACATAATTCATCAGGATCCCATACCCAGTTTATACGAGTATTACGAAGGTTGAAATCGCCCAGATCGCTGAAAACGCATAAATCATCCAAAATAGATAAACTATATTTGTTCTCCTTTTTCAGTAATTTATGATTCACCAACATTAAAAATCATCCATAATGTCGTCCAAACGCATTTTATAACAGAACTTTGGGAGCGAAAAATGAAAAAGAAAAGATGGTATGAAGTCGTTTTGATATTAACCTTTATATTTGATTTACGTTTGTTGAAAAACTTTCAAACAACTATTTTCAAATACATGAATTCAATCCAAATTCCATAGAAGATACATACGATTATATCCAAGAGCTGTCTTAATTTATCTTAAGCACTTTTCCCGACAATCCATATTTCTCATTTTAATCAAACGGCACATCTTCAAATGAAGGCGTGAATTGTCTGCTCAGTAAATGCGCATTCCTGACAAGAGGATGCGTTAAGAAACCCGTGTCTTTGTAAACATTTTTTTTTTGGATTTAGAAAAAAATCAAATTTATTTTTATTGAAAATTCAATATCTTAATATCGGGTAAACGTGGAATTTTTAAAAATGTCCCTAAATGTATGTATGTCATTAAATAAAACAAACTTCCATATTAAATTTGTTCATACAAATTTTAAGAAAAATTTTGTATATAAAAAAAAATATTTCAGTCTGTAACTCAACCTACAGCCTAAGCATCAAACTTGGTATTTAAGGGTCTTCGGTGTTCGGTGATTTTCTAGCCGTTATGAAAAATCTTTTTTGTTTCGAAAACGAGTCTAACAATTTTTATAAAAAAAAAACTGTTATGAACGGTACCTAACATAGAACGGTTTTTTTAATCGTTAGAATTAGCGATTTTGATTTTGAAATAATATTGTAATTATGCAAATTTTCGTAAAAAATATTAAATTGATTTTTGAAAAAAAAAAAAAAGAAAATCAATTTTTTGTGAAAATAATTAGACGATTAATTTTTCAAAAACTAACTAAAATTGATTTTGAAAAAATTTTGTATGTAAGAAATGAATTTAATAATAAAAATATTTCTCAAATTTTATTTTCACAAATTTATACAAATTTTCTAGAAATCAGACGGCTATTTTATGCATTTGAAGATTTTTCTCTAATTAAATCCATGTTTTTATATTAATTAACAATTTTTAAATTTCTGATTACTTCTATATAAGAGCACGTAAGTGCGATGCAAGCCTAAATTGTTTATTTTGTTTTGTTTGACTTTCGGAACTAAGCCATTAGTATCAATTCATTTTGGAATTCCGCCCCTTTACGTTCGTGTTTTCGATTTTTAAACGTTAATTAGATGTTATCAAATTTTTTTTTGGAATTTCAAGAAAATTTTATATTTTCTATAATTTTTATGTGAAATATTATTTAAAATTTAACGCAGATCCTGAACACAAATTTTGAACTTACTCGGTAGATCTGTTAATGAGAAAGGCGAAAAAAATAAAATGCACGAACTTGCTTTTATGTAAACGACTAAGAATTTTAAAAATGAATGTTATTAGAGAACAAACTGTTAATAAGCATAAAATTAATTTTTTAATAGACTAAAACAGTAGTAGTTGGAGCTAAAAAAAGGATGCCATGTGATTCAGAAAATATTAGCTTATGCAAGAACAAAAATTATAAGTCTGTAATGGTTTCTTAAAAAAAATAAGCTTTAATTAAATAAAATAAGTTTAATTACTTAAAACACTTTTAAGAAAAAATTTTAGTACGCCAATTTAAAGTTATTATTACTGTACTGTACTGTAGAAATCAGATGGACAGGGAATGGTGTTCTACAGAAGAAAGAATATGACATATACTATAGCTGTCATACAAAACACCATGTGCTCGGGGTAGGCTTCCTAGTCAGCGAAAATATGAAGTCTACCATCATCGGCTTTAACGCTATAAGCGAAAGGCTATGCACCCTTCGCGTGCGAGGCAAATTTACGAACATCAGCCTCATTAACGTTCACGGACCTACGGAGGATTCCTCAGACGAAGAAAAAGAGACTTACTACGAACAAGTCGAGAGGGCCCTCAATGCCTGTCCAAGGTATGATGTTAAAATCATCCTTGGGGATTTGAACGCAAAAATAGGTAGGGAGCCCGTATTCAGGCATTACGCAGGCACCCATAGTTTGCATGAGAAAACTAATGACAACGGACTTCGAGTCTTAGAATTGGCAGCATCGAAAAACATGGTCGTTGCGAGTACCAGGTTCCCGCGTAAAGATATCTACAAAGCCACCTGGGTATCACCTGATGGAGTCACTCGTAACCAAATAGACCACGTGTTGATAGACCGTCGCCACTACTCGAATTTGATGACGGTACGAACGTACCGAGGTGCCAATATCGACTCGGATCACTATCTTGTTGGTATGGTTTTCCGAGGGCGGATTGCCTTGCGAAGACGCATTGCATCCGCCGATCAGGTTCGAATCAACACGGCTGCCCTGCGCAATGAAAACACCATTAACACCTTTGGTAATGCGTTAGGACTCGCCCTAGAATCACTTGATTTAGGGAGAGTAAGTCCTGGAGCCAGTATGCTGGGCGTAAATGAGAAGTGGACACGCCTTAAGAATATTGTCATTAGTACTGCCAACTCCATCTTAGGCAGCAGTCGTAAAAATCGGAACGACTGGTTTGATGATGAATGCAAGCTAGCGACTGAACGTAAGAATGTTGCGTACCGAGCAATGCAACAATCTCATAGAACGCGGGCACGCGAAGAGGAATATAAAGAGCTCAGAAGAACAGAAAAACGGCTTCACAGACAAATAAAATCAGCCTGGGAGAAGAACCTAATCTGTAAAATAGAAAACAGCCGAGAGCGAGGTCCGCACCAGGCGCGGAAGTTCTACCAATCCGTCCGAAACATGACGCAGTACACACCACGCTGCACATACTGCAAGGACGGTGAGGGAAATCTGATCACCGATCCTGAAAGCATACTGGAGCGATGGGAAGTGTACTTTAATGAATTGCTAAATGGCCAGCTCACTGCAGAAGTGGAGGCTCCACTACTTCAAGAAGAATACTCTATGTTGCCGCAACCAAGCATAGAAGAGGTTGAGAAGGCTATAGGCCGGCTTAAACAGAACAAAGCCCCGGGAGCCGATGGCATACCAGCCGAATTATTCCATCACGGCGGGCCAGCCTTACGTCAAGCAATTCATGATATTATAGTACACGTATGGGAGCAGGAAGAAATGCCAGAAGACTGGCGAAAAGGTTTAATATGCCCCATACATAAGAAGGGAGATGTCACAACGTGCAGCAATTATAGAGGTATCACGTTGTTGAGTACCGCCTATAAGATACTCTCCTCTATCCTACAAGACCGGATAACCCCATACGCTAAAACCGTTATCGGACAATATCAGTGTGGTTTCATTCCAGGCAAATCAACAACTGATCAGATATTTACCCTTAGGCAGGCGATGGAAAAATGTCTAGAATTTAACATCCCAACATACCATCTGTTTATAGATATTAAGCCCGCCTATGATAGCATAGCCAGGGTAGAACTTTACAAAGCCATGAGAGAATTCGGCATCCCAAATAAATTGACACGACTATGTAGGTTGACCATGACCAACGTAACAAGCCAAGTAAAAATAGCCGGATTGCTATCCAGACCAATCAACATCTTTAATGGACTCCGACAAGGGGACGGTTTGGCCTGCCTCCTCTTCAACCTGGCGTTGGAGAAAGCAATCCGTGACTCTGGCACGGCAACAAGAGGGACCATCGTCAACAGCCAGTTACTGGCTTACGCAGACGACATCGACATCATCGGAAGAACCGAACAAGCTGTACACGATTCCTTCATCCAGATCGAGCAGGCGGCACAAAATCTGCGATCTGAACGCGAGAGGAACAGTTGGTCAAACAATCAAGGTTGCGGAGCACAAATTTGAAGTGGTGCAATCCTTTAAATACCTTGGGTCAATAGTAGCAGCCGATAACAATATAGAAGAAGAAATACGCGGGCGGCTTCTCAAATTCAACAGAGCCTACTATAGTCTGTCAAAGCTCTTCAAATCTAGAAATCTCACCATTACTTCAAAACTGCTGCTGTACAGGACCATGGTCCTGCCAGTACTCACATATGGATCCGAGACTTGGTTGCTTAGCAAAAGGCACTCCGACCTCTTAGCTGCGTTCGAGAGAAAAGTCTTAAGTAGAATTGTTGGCCCCGTATGTGAGGGAGGACGATTCCGGAGACGGTACAATCATGAACTGTACGCAATCTACCTTGAAGCAGATATCGTGACAAAAATTAAGCTCGGTAGACTCCGGTGGGCAGGGCACCTAGCTCGCATGAGCGAAGAGGAACCTGCTCGGAAAGTTCTTTGTGGTACATTCTATGGTAGACGACAGCGTGGTAGACCATGCTTGCGCTGGAGAGATGGCGTAGACCAGGACGCCCGAAGCCTTGGGGTGCGCAACTGGATGGCGTCGACCGGGATAGGTGGAGAGACTTGTTGAAAGAGGCCAGGACCGGAACCCGGTTGTCGAGCCGATGATGATGATTACTGTACGAATGAAAATTAAATTTACAAAAAAAAATATTGAGCCGTTTCTGAAATATCGAATTTTCAAAAAAAAAATTGAATTCTTTTTTTCAAAAATTTAAAATATTTTTTTTTAAGTTTTGAAATACAATGTTTTCCAAACTTTTTAGAAGCTTCTCTATAAAAAATTTCAATAAAATCTGTTATGTCGAAATTCTAAATTTAAAAAAAAATGGTTCTATGGCAGGTACAATCAGTAATATCTTGATTTCAAATTTTTTTTTATTAAATTATAGATCGTAAAAATTAATCAAAAGAAAAAAAAATTAAGCAAAATTCTCGGAACCGTTTTCGAGAAAAATACGATTTTCCGTCATTTTTAGGTAAAATAAATTTTTTTTCTCAAATCTTGTAATTTATAATTTTATTTTTCAAGTTTTAGAAAAATCGAGCATGAAATATTGAGTTTTGAAAAAAAAAATTGAAATTTTTTTGGAAAATTTGAATACACAAAGGGCCTTATTGCGAGTGTCGTCAACGTTCGATTCGATAAAAGTCGATAGTTCCAAAATGTTTAATGCGTTAAAATTTGTAACCAAAGCTATTTAGATAACTTAATGTTTTGTAACCAGATATAAAAACACAGATTATGGTATCTTATTCTAGAATAACTTCAGATATCTTAATTTTTCGATGAACGATTTTCGACAAAAGTCGTTGATCGATTAACAAACGACCGCAATAAGGGCCAATAATATTTAAACTGGTGGGGAGCTTTAGCATAAAAAAAATATCAAAATCGGTTGTACCGTTTTTTGAGAAAATCAAAACCAAAAAAAATGGTGCCAGGGGGGTACCAAAAATAACTACTCGTATTTTTTGAAAAACAAAAATTTTAACCACTTCCTAGCTTTAACTAAATGAAATTTTTTGATTTTTTTTTTAAATCTGTGGGACAATTTTTGAGAAAAAAAAATCATTTATAAAATTTCGAAAAAAAATCGTGTGGCAGGTACCTACCGTTATTTTCGGTCTTAATAAAAAAGAAAAAAACATATGGGGGGGAAAAAATTAAAAATACTATCTACCAAGTTCAAAGAAAATCGGCTGAGCCGCTTAGGATGTAGTCAAAAGACAGACAGACAGAATTGCGAGATCTACTTTATTAGTCTTCGCTATCATCCTAATGTCAACTTTGATCAAAATCTCGAGTTCGAGGTTTCCTTCGGTCTAGCCATCATTTACCGTTAAACATAATCTTCTTCGCTTTCTCCTGAATACTTATAAAAGGTTCTCCAACATCACGTTTTATTTTCCCATTATTTCAATATTTAATGGGCGTAGAATAACTTTACAAAAATTGATCCTAGAAGTTTGTTAAAATTTTTTTTTTTAATATTTATAAGGTCTTTAACATTGATACTGCAGCGTCCATTTCCCAAGGACTACATATTCTAGTATAGATGCTGCCTTACGCCACTTTGAAATCGATGAAAATGTGGTGAATATCCATTTGAAGTGGCTAAGTTGTTTCCAAGATCTGCGATAGTGAGAATATTTGGTCGATGGTAGACTTTTCTGGCTCAAAGCCAAACAAAATATAAACCTATCAGGTTTTTGACCAACGGCTTCGGCGATCACATACTATGACAGAGCTGATCTTATAGACGATGTAAAAGAGATAAATTCCTCTGCAGTTGCAGTTGTAACTTTGATTTTTTTTTTTTTTTTTTTTATAATCAACTGACGCTCAAGGGAATATGATTTGATTACCCTTCAAATGTTTCAACAAGCGTGGGCCTGAAGTTACGGAAGAGAAAGAAGGATAGGAAAGATGTGTGGCACCAGCGTTGCCACGAAGTGCCCGATCGGGCCATTTGGCCCTCTGTTTAACATTTTGGCCCTTTGCCCGGGCCAATTAGAAATGGCCCCTAAATCTAAATTTTAAAAGATTTAACATCACATCATATCGTTCTTAGCAATAATTAAAAAGCTTTACAAAATTAAATATAAACCATCGCAATGCATTGCCACTACAATGGGTTTCCACCACATATAAATAACCATACTTAAAATGTAACTAAATTCATTCATTTATCTCGTTCAGCGTGTTGACATCTCTCACGTATTCCCTCTAACCTTTCTGCAATTTCATGTTTAAATTCAATCAATATCGGTCAAATGTTGAAATAGTCTTAATTGGACTAAATGATGATAAGCAACCAGGACCCAATGGTATTCCTCCGATCATTTTGAAAAACTGGGCAGCTGCTCTATCGGGGCCATTAACTTTATTGTTTAATAGTTCTCTTGGAAGGGGTTATTTTCTTGATGATTGGAAAATCTCGTACGTTATTCCTATTCATAAATCAGGATCTAAGCAAGATGTTCCTAACTATTGCCCCATTAGCAAATTATCAACGATACCAAAAATTTTGGAACAAATTGTCGCTGATAGCTTGTACTTAAAGAAATTATTTTCCCATTTCAACATAGATTTTTTGCTGGTAGGTCAACAACGACCAACCTCGCAATATTTAGTAATCAGATTATTAGTAATTTTTAAAATGGTTTCCAAACAGATGTCATATCGACTTTACTAAGGCGTCTGAAAGAGTAAACCACCATACACTAATACAAATATTGGAATCAATTGGCTTCCACTCAAATATTTTAAAGTGGTTTGAATCCTACCTAAGCGGAAAAGAACAGTTTGTTCGTATTAATGACGTACTATCAGATCTCAGATGTAATTGAGGTCACATCAGGAGTGACACAATGAAGTCACTTGGGCCCTCTTCTGTTCTGGCTGCTGATCAATGATTGATTTCTTAAAAAAAATGTTTCTTGTTTGATGTTTGCGGATCACATTAAAATATTCCGTCGTGTTACGTTAATTAATGATTTTCATTTACTCCAATGTGATCTTCATCGCTTGTCTGAATGGTGTTTAGCTAATCAGCTTTTCTTGAAAAATTGCCCTTTCCTTTTGTGTCTTGCAAATGTGTATGCTCCGTCAAGGCATCTGCGATTCCGTTTCCTTTTTAATGAACCTCATCATCAAGTAAACTATAATCTAAATGAACCTTTAACTCGATGTAAAGCCAACAGTATATTATTTGTAATTATATTGATTTTTTGTCTTAAAGTCGAGAATCTTTTAAGAAGCACTTTAGATTCAATTTTTAATTTTATTTTGTTTGCTCCACTAATTAATTAAATTACATATTTGGTTTTTCTATTTTTCAATAAAAAAATTTGATTCAGTAGTCTGTAAAATTATATATCCTACTAATATTATAAATGTGAATGTTACGATGTATGGATGTTTGTTACTCAATAACGCTTGAACAACTGAATGGATCTTGATAAAATTTAACACACAAAAAAGTTATAGTCTGGATTACCGTATAGGCTACTTTTTTTTATTATCAGGGGAGGGGCATTGGGTGGTCGAAACACCCCAAAATTATTTATCTCTACTTCTATCTTCGCATTGCACTGAAATGTAGTACATATACATAAGTAGTTGCATTGAAATGCCATAGTTTGGGGGTGCAGGCCCAGAGGAGGGGAATTGTTTGATTAATTTACCTAAGCAGTAACGATAAAAACACTCGAAAAAGTTTTTTAAAAAAATAAAACAAAAATAAAATTCTCCGAATTAAAAACAAAAAAAAAATTGAAAAATATTTGTGTGTCTTTGAATTTAAACTATTTTAAGGTGAGTTAAACTTTATGTGCCAATAGGTTTAACTACATACATAATACATTTGTTATAGGATAGTTACATACGTATGTGATTTGCTCATTGTTTGTTAGTTTTTTTCAAAATATCCTGCGCTTGGCTCCATTACCTTTAAGAAAAGGACTTGATTGGATTTATTGGTTTGCTGTTTTGTTTTAATCCAGGTACATGCATACGTTAAATAAAAATAATTCGTCTTTCAACTTCTCATGTCAATTGTGACAGTTCTTGGCTAAGCTAAACGTGTTTATTATTTCAGTGGTAAGTCGTCTTTTTCAAATAGAGCTGTTTAACGATGGCACACAGAAGTAAAATAAACACCCAAAAACAACATTCCGTACTTCACACAAGATTTCCATTTACACAAGATTTCCAATGCAAGAAAAACTGAGCGAATCTACAGAAACTTTTAGACACATGATTTATTTTGAAAAACTTCAGTTGAAAAAAAAAATTTGCTTGCGGGAGTTCCCGCACGGGTACGCTAGTTATTTGTATAAATTTGCTTGATGAAATAAAAAAATAAATAAATAAATCGTATAGACATTTGCTTTTTTCCGCCGCTTGTTGTTTGTTCATTCGTTGTACATTCAAATATTGAATTAAAATATTATTGGTGTGATTTATATTTTTTTTAAATATTTTAAGGTAATTCCCAAGAAATCAAATCAGACGACAGAGTCAAGATCTGCTTCTGCTGCCTATTACATACATAGATTTAAGAAATGCATTAAATAAATAATGCATTAAATAAATAAATACCCATATTTATGTATTGTAGTTTAATGTTTTAAGGACAGATTTGTAAGTAAAATATTTGGCCCCAACTTTTGTCAAATGGCCCTCAAAAACTTTCGAAATGGCCCTCTATGTTTTTTTCTTCGCGGCAACGCTGGTGTGGCACGATGTTCTGAGACTGAAGGTGGTTGTCTCAGATTTTTTATTCCCAGGGATGGCGGCTGAACTAAAGCGGAGAATTGCCGTGTCTTATTTCTATGTACCTTATAATTCGCATTATTTTATTCGTTTTTCATCCTTGTTGGGCATAGTAGTTTAACTCAATCACATGTTGTTAGTGTTATGCCTAAACATCATGTAATGAGTAAACCAGCAACCCATTGATGACAATTTATAGAAGGTTTTAATGGAATTAAAGACGACATAGACGACGGTAGGGATCGAACCTGTGATATTGAGGTTGATAGGCGAGCACACAACCATCTATTTACGTTTTTTAAAACTTCTGAACTCGATGCTGTAACATTCCTCTATTTCCTGGATTATGGCCTCTTCTTAGTCCTTTTCTTCCGGCGGAACATTCTTTAGAATGTTTCCCAATGATTCTTCACACTCAAAAGAAGATATACTCGTAAACAATCTATAAATTGCAACAAAATGTGATGGACAGGGTTCGGAACGTGGCTATTAAATCTTTAAGAATATTCTTTGTTCAATCTTTGTTAAAAAATATTCTTCCTGATTTTGTGAAAAATTACTCAAAACGTTTATATGTTCTCTTTAACATTCAGTCCTCGTCCTCAAATTATTTTTAAACTTAGGATAAATGCTTACTGTATGCAACACTTGTGGATATTTCATATATTTTTTTAAATGATGACTAAGTACGGCCCATTTCAACTTAAAATTAAATGACCCACTTTAATGACTCAAAATTTAAACTTCTTTAAAAAGACTAGACATAAGATTATCATGCTGAGCCTATGTAAATATGTCGGTCAGTTGGATGCAAACATTTTTCTGCCCATATCGCAATCATATTCTCATGTCTTGCCTTACTCTCAAAACATGTTGACACGATAAAAACAAAAATAAATTCGATTCGATTTTTAATATTGCAAGAAGACATACGCAAAACATTTGGAAAGTTCGCAAAATCACAAGGCAAACTAATAAAGTAGAAAACATGTTAATTGTCCAAACGATTCACATTGCAGATTAATTATTGTCGATATTGTTACATCCCACGTGTAACATAAGCACACACTGTACTGTTTCCCCTAAAACCGAATATGAGTTAAAACAAAAATAAAAACATTCAGAACCGGACAGCTATATATGTGATGTACTAATTTGATAGTTTATTTAGTTTTAGTCCTACTTGCCTACGAACATAGGGATACTTACATAAAAAGTTCGGCAAAAAATCTTAATTCTATCTTGTAATGTTTTGTTAAAATAACGAGTAGTTTGTATGTCGAAAAAATTTGTCTAAAGAGACAAATAAAATCAACTATCCATGAAATAAATATAAAGACTGACGACATTAATTAATTATTGTGTTTGTGGATTTTTTGTTTAAATCGATCTTATGGTTTTTGAAACCAAACATTTAATAAAAAGTTCTAAACGTCTATTTAACAACTCACTCGGAATATACATTTGAAATATCAAACACATGAAATGTTAGGGGAAGGAAGTGTATCGGAATCCCGGTTTTTAAAAGCCAGTTTGTCAAAAATCCCGAAAAAACGTTTAAAACCCTCTCATCGAGTTTTGCTATTTAAATTAAGAAAATTAGGATTTAGTGAACATTTTGTAATGTGGCTTCAATCTTATTTATTTGTTATATCATGCTTTTCAACAAAATGCGGCAACAAAAATTCTTAAATAAATCCACTTTTGGCCAGCTTTTATGTTCAAATACCCCAACGTGCATTGATCGTTTCTGCCTACCAACTATCCAAGTAGACAACGCCAGGAATAAAATCGTTAAACATCATCAACTACTGGGTTCGAGTTTCTTTTTAAAGTTCGGCTTATACTAACTAAAACTACATTTTTTTTTTTTTTTTTTTTTTTATAATCTACACGCGCTCAAGGGAGTACTGTTGCCAATTATTTGGCAATAAATATTCAATTTACAGGAATTGATTGCAAACAAATTTTCTTCTTTTTTTTGTAATTTGAAAACAACAACTTACTTGGTGATGTTCGTCTGAGTGGTGTATCACAATCGACGATCAGAGCCTCATTGCTGGATTCATCATTTCGCACAACTGGAGTTGCCCCGGGCACAAAAGATTCCGTATGCGATTGCTCGTTGCTGGGAATTGGGCTGTTTGCTCCTACATCAATATTCGAATCATCGTCCAATTCCAGTTTGATGCGTTTGGCAGTTTGACTGTCAGGTGTAGAAGTCGAACCATCAGTAGATTGAATCTATAAAAGAGAGAAATTTTAAGAATGTACAGTTTTAATAAAATCATTCTAATAAACTAAAATTATTTTAATAAAAATAATTTTAACAGTGTTTGTATGTACATAGCATATGCTTGTCACATCTAAGATCTTTTAAATGAAACTCGTATTACACGACAATAGGTGGAAATAGAAAAACATAAAATAATTTTCATTGGGGGAGTAGATTGAGAGTAGTGATCATTATGTCTCAGGAAATTCCACGTGTTGAGTCCAGCTGCAGATAGTGATATGTATGTATGTATATAGAAAAAGTAAGATGCCTAGTGTCAAACACTATCTAAAACTAGCGTATAGTAAAGTCAGACAAGTTTTTGACATCAGAATCATATTTTCTTCAAAAGTCTTTTCACATCCTAATTTTTTGAGCCGATTTATTTCAATTTCTATTTATTGATCGGGGCGAAATAATGTGTTGGCAAAAATTATTTACATTGACAGCTTTTGAACATTTTTTGTTATAATTCCTGCTCTCTGTATTAATTACCTTACAATAGAAGGAGTGGAAAGTTTCCAAACATCAGTTTCTTTATTTTTGGAAACTTTGACGGTCTCTATTTAATTAGGCGCAGTCAGACGTCAACAAATTACAAAAATGCAAGCTGAATATATTTAGCATGTACGTTATTGCTCTCCCATCAATAGGAATCGAAAATAATCAGTTTAAAAAATAAAAGGGTCGAAATAAAATGAAGAGCTGAAAGGAGGAATGTGCTTTAGAATTTGAGAAACTGCGCGTTACAATATAAGTTTACAAGCTTACATTGAATAACAAAAAAAAATTACTAGCCTTTTAGAAGCTATTAATTTTTGTAAATTAAGATAAATGTTTCCTATTTCGTGACCTATTTTTAATTAATTATATGTTCTTAAGTAGTAGTAGTAGTAGTAGTAGTACCCCTTGGCATAATGGTTGGTGCGTTGGACTGTCATGCGGAAGGTCTCGAGTTCGATTCTCAGCCGCTGCAAAAAAAAAGTTTTTCAAGGGTGTACTGCCTCTTGTGAGGAATTGGCAAATCCTATAAGAGTATATTTTTTGTCATGGAAAGTGCTGCTCATTAGCAGTCTGGAATCGGCAGAAAATTGTAGGTCCCATTCGTTCTTGGTAGCACGCATACAGAAATGGTTGAGAGTTTTAAGTAGGTCTGGTTCACTTCAAGCTGCTGCACTACCAAATTTATTTATTTATCTACTTATTTATTTATAAGTTCTTAAGTGCTCCTTAGGTCAATATTAAATATTGATTTTCGATAATCAATATAGCTGTAAGAGCTGTAAGTACATACCCGAAACGTTGCAGATCTATTGATTATTGAAAATCAATATGTAATATTGATCTAAAACCCACTTCAGGACATATAGTTTATAAATTTAGTATAATTTTGAGAAAACATACAATTAAAAAAAATACCAAAGGCGGGTATTGAATTTGTTTTGTTTGTGTTTGATGCGTGCCTCAAAACTCAATATTTTCCGAAAATTTGGAAACTCGAGTTATTCCCATTCCTAAACCTGGCAAAACAGCAAAACTTCAATCATACCACCGACTGATTAGTTTGCTGAAAAGTTTTTTGTCCGATAGATGTTTCAATGTTTTTGTTATCTCGTTCAACACGGCGCACAGTGGAAGGACTAGTACAAAATTCCGGACATTGGGTGATTTTTTGTTTTCATTATTCGAAATATTTTTTGTTTGATATGCATAGAAAATTGTCGCCTCTCTTACAAATAAAACAGTTTTTTTATGTACACTCTATAATTTTTCTCAGACCCTTTTTATGTTTTCTTTTCGAAATAAATTTTATAGGCATGCAATTGGTTCATTTAAGGTTTACAATTAAAAAAAATCTTTGAAACAAAATTGTTTTAGCCTTAAAAAATACTGTTTTTGTGAGTATTTTTAAAAAATCCTAATTTCAGGTTTGAAGATGAATGCTCAAAAATGCTCGGTTTTTGGGTAGTCTTAAATGAATTGTGCACTTATATTTTCAAAAAACTGGATCCGACCGCATCCGGCCCCGCTTCCTGGAGGGTTTTTAAAAATCTCCCTTAGAGCTGAGAACTCTTAAATAAAATAAGTTTGTTAACTGCAGAAGTGGGTAGGTGCATCTTTGCATTATAAATTATAATAACTAACATTAATGTTGGCAACTCTGGCACAACTTAAAGTTAAATAATTGTGTACCTCTTGTTAAAATTGTTTTTAAATTAAATAAACGAACTTTAAATACTAATTTTGCATAAATTGTGTTGCTTAGGAGATACAGATCAAGTGAGGTTTGAAAATCGTTGAATTATATTCATTGTAGACTTATAAAATCAAAATACATATCTTGATACGAAAATTGTTCACATATACATTCTATATATATAAGTTTCATATAAAATCATCAATCTAAAATCACTTGATGAACGAAAATAAGAGAAAAGTTCAAGACACATCCCCTGAAATTCCTCAATCACTTTCAAAAAAAGACAAAACAATGTCCTCTTTAGTTGGTTCTATGACCATAGACGAATTAAATAACTTGTTCGCCAACAATCTAAAAAATGTTGCCACAAAGGATGACATCGCAAATTTGCGCGAAGAGTTAAATGAGGTTAAGAAAGATAATTGTCAACTGAAGGATACTGTGGATATATTGAACAAAAGATGTAACATACTCCAAAACGAAATCGATCACTTAAAAATATCCGCAAAGGAATCCAACTTGATCATACGAATGAAGAACGGATCTGGAAATACACTCGCCGAAGCTGAAAATATATGCAAAAACATTTCAGATACACCGAACATTATCACCGCACAGGGACTGAGACAAATTTCAGCTAATGACGATGTTGTTACGATTTTGGCCGAGTTTAAAAGCAA
The DNA here is from genome assembly GCA_911387755.1 of Chrysotoxum bicinctum. Taxonomy (NCBI): domain Eukaryota; kingdom Metazoa; phylum Arthropoda; class Insecta; order Diptera; family Syrphidae; genus Chrysotoxum; species Chrysotoxum bicinctum. The sequence goes on from OU426988.1 coordinate 33,861,097, forward strand.
ACAAAATGCATTTCAAGTTCTCAGGAACGTTAAAAAGTTAAAAGGAACCGGCGTCTCAATAAGCCGCGATTACCCTCCGAAGACACGCCAAAAGCGTAGCAGACTTCTGCAATTACGTAAGCAAATCCAAGCAAAACAGCTCCGTGTAAAAATGTTACTGCGCGATGACAAATTGAAAATAGACAATATATCCGTCGAATGGAATGAAGATCAGCAAAGGTTTGTAGCCGACCCGCAAAATGGCCTGAAAACAATCATCCAAAAACATAATCTTGATGAAAACTTTTTCGAAAACTTAAATTGTTTACAAAAAATTCCAATAAAACAAGCAAATAATGTCAATTTCACAAACCAACGCCAAACGTCAGGCGAAGTTGGCTGCGGTTCGTCAACATCAAGGGCTGCTACTACTGGAAGTACATCTGAGAGTATTTCGCATCAAGGGTTAAATACCCAAGCACATTTCAATGTAAAATTTTGTAATTAGAATAAAGCCGTCTGTCAGAATTATGAATTATTAAAAATAAATATTTTAAGTTATAATGTTGGAGGTTTAAGTAATAAGATAGAAATTTTAGATTTTACAAACTTTATAAATCAATATGAAATATTTGTGTTAATTGAAACTCATGTAACCGAGGAAAATTTTAAGAAATTTGAATTAAGTTTCAGTGATTATAAATTAATGTGGTTAAAAGCAATTAAAGTAAATAGAAAAGGTCGGGCAAGTGGAGGAATACTTATGGGCTTTAAAAACAACCTTAAAAACATCAACTGTCTGTATAAGCTTGCAGGAGACATCTGTATAATGGAAATCAAAGTGGATCATAAGGTACTAAATTTAATCCCGGTGTACTTAAATTGTAATAACTGGGAAAGCTATTTTACAAAGCTCGAAGACAACCTGTTTAGCAGTGACTTAACGAACATCATGCTCATTGGTGATTTTAATGCGCGAACAGGAGATTTAGAAACCGAAAGTAAGCTTAGAGATATGAGCCGTTGTTCTAGAGATGGAGTAATTAATAGAGAAGGAAGAAGAGTCATTGATTTATGTAATTCATTTGGGCTTAGCATATGTAATGGCACCACAGATGGAGATGCATCAGGCGATTTCACTTTTATAGGACCACAGGGAAACTCTGTGATTGACTATGCAATGGTGTCGGGAGACTGGAATAATTTAATAGATGAATTTAAAGTCATAACTGCAATACATTCCGATCATTTACCGATTCAATTGACAGTAAACCTAAAACAGAGTCAGTCCGAAGAGTCAGCTACACGAGTAAAATATAAATGGAAAAATGCTTTTGCTAGCGCATATGCAGTAGCTTTAAATAATGCTCTCCTTTTGCCAGAAAGAAATCCTTCACTCCATGTTCCTAACTTGTCTAATCTTGATGAAATTGTTGAAAGTGCGATACCAGTACAATGTAAACCAAGCAATAACAACTCTTTCCACTACAAAGAAAAATGGTTTGATAAAGACTGTATGGATGCTCGAAGAAGATCCTTTGCCTGGCTAAGATTGTTCAGAAGATTTCCCGACAACATCTTTTACAAAGTACAATACCTTAGCGTAAATAAAAGCTACAAAGAATTACTAAAGACTAAGAGACAAAACTACTCAAGGAAAATTGGTCAAGACCTTGCGGGCTGTAGAAATACAGGCGAGTTCTGGAAGATTGTTCGCGAAATAAATAAAACGTCAAACAAACAAGTCGCTCCACCAGTTGATATTGAAAACTTAGCAGAACATTTTCGAATACTAACAGAAGATAGTTTTTCCTCGTCCTTTCAGTATGCAGTACCTTATCAACAGAACGATGAACTCGACTTACCATTTTCTTGTTTAGAAGTTCAAACGGTGTTGAATGAGCTAAAAAACAACAAATCACCAGGATCAAACGGAATCCCTCAAGAGTTCTACAAATTCAGCACAATTCTCTTCGTAGAAAACTTAGCAAGAGCCTTGAACCAAGCATATGAGAACGCTAGTATACCAAGCTATTTTAAAGAGGCTATCATCTGTCCAATTTTCAAAAAAGGTGACAATAGAGTCTCTGCTAATTATAGGGGTATATCGCTGCTGAATTCATCGATGAAAGTTCTAGGAAAACTACTGTACAAGCGTCTCTATAAGTGGGTAGAAGAAAATAACTTATTGAGTGAATCACAAGCTGGTTTTCGCGCAAATTACTCTACAATAGATCAAATCTACTCACTTACCAATATAGTTGAGATATTTATGGGATCAAAAAAGAAGCTTTACGCTTTTTTTATTGACTTTAAGGCGGCATTCGACACTATAGACAGAAAAGCACTAATGCTGAAGCTCTACAATAAAGGAATTTCCACCAAGTTTGGAAACATTTTGGAACGGTTATACGATTCAACAACTTCTGCAGTGACCCTTGGAAGCAAGGTATCTGAACAGTTTCCAGTAGAGATAGGGTTGAGGCAAGGCTGCTGTTTAAGTCCCCTACTTTTTGCCTTGTTTATCGACGACATCGAAGAAATTCTACAAGGAGGAGCTCGAGTTTCACCAGACCTTCTAATAAAAGTGCTTATGTTCGCAGATGATATCGTTGTGCTTGCTGAGTCAACCGGAAGTCTCCAATTAATGATCAATCGATTGTTCGAGTACTGCAATAAATGGAGGCTCCAGGTGAACCTCGACAAGTCCAAAATTATGATTTTTCGTAACGGAGGAGGGCGAAACTGTCGCAGCGAAAGATGGAATTTTGGAGAGCACAATATTGAAATCGTGAATGAGTACAACTATCTCGGAATGCGGATTTCTAGAAATCTTAACCTGAAGAACCACATGAAAGATAAACTAGCGAAGGCAAAAAATGCGTTAAATGCAACGTGGAGAAGTGTGATGCACAGCAGAGATGTCGAATATGAAGCTAAATATGAAATTTTCAGAACAACGGCCAAAGCAATAATGTTCTACGCTGCTCAAGTTTGGGGACATAAAGAATTTGAAGAAGTGGAGCAGGTTCTCAGATACTTTTTAAAGCGCACTTTAAAGCTACCCAACAGTACGGCTAACCATATCCTTATGCTGGAAACAGGTCTTTCTCCCTTGTATATTTCAACCCTTAAGATGCAGGTAGACTATATTCTAAAAACAATTAAAATGGATGATAGACGATTGCCTAAGCAAATAACAATGCTGGTGATGAGAAAGAAAATTTCATGGTTTGAGTCTTGGAGTAATTTAGCCCAGTACTGTGGACTTTCACTCTCTCTTCAAGATGAATCGATCGACACGTGGAAAAGCGAACTTTACAACCTAATCAGCCTAGTAGATGAAAAAAAAACGTGAAGATTTTATTTGGAAAGCCAGGAGCTCGTTTCACAGGAACATTTATGCGCAGCTTGACTACAACTTGGCAGTTAATAATTATTTCAGGGCGGAGTTTTCAACCGACCTCATGTCACTTGTTTTAAAAACACGAGGAGAGTTACTCCCCCTGAATCATGTACCTCACAGAAGCGACCTACAGGAAACCTGCGACTTGTGCAACCTAAGAGAGAGAGAAAACGTTTTTCATTTTGTGGGAAGATGTCCTATGCTTGTGGAAACTAGGAGAAGTATTTTTGGAAAGAACTATCTGAATGAAGTTGAAATTGTCGACATCCTTAATGGAGGAACTGACTGGGATAATTTGTATAGATACGTCAAAATAGCATTGAGTTATAGAACACGAATATTCAACGAACTTTTCTAAGATCAAATATAATTATAAACCTGGATAAAAAAATTAAATTACATTTATTTAAGTATATTACTTGCCAACTGACAGACGGCGTAGGCCATGTCATATAATGAAAGATAGACAAAATTTTGTAAATTTTATGAAATAAAAATCATTTAAAATCTAATCTAAGAAATCTAAAACTATGAGACAGTGCATACATTGACATGAAAGATAGAGGGAGGGTGCGGGGGATTCTCTTTTTATCAATTAAATCTTATTTGCTCTAGTTAAAGAGGTTTTGTCTTTAGGTAAAGTATGGCTCACATGCTTACGGTTATTTTTTCTCTTTTAATTTAAAAAAAATGTAATCATGTGATTTTATAATAATGAATGCCATTTTTGTTTAGTTTTTTTTTTAACAAAGCGATCGTCTAGTACACAAATAATTTTGAAGCCTTCTACTAAGTGAAAATGGTTGTGTTTACTTACATAGATTTTTTCAACATCTTAAGGGCTAACGGTGGTGACTAAGTGACTATAAATATTGCTATCCAAAAAGCGAAAGTAAAATATCGGGAAAAAAATTGGACTTGTTTGAATTTTTTCGCAAGTTTAGTTTGAAGCTGAAAAATGGATTTGTAGAATGCAGTAAAAATAAAATGCGATAAAATGCGTTAAAACGGTTTAAAACGTGGCTTGAAACAGAATTTAACAAATTAACCTTTATATAAAACCACCGCCATCAACCGCTAACAACACTAATGAACAGTTTGATAACTTTAGTGAGCGACAAAAATAGGCGTAAAACCGAAGCTTTACGTCAAAGTACATGCAGCACTACGCTTCTTTTAGCCGAAAAGATGAAGCTGAAAGGTGAAGTTAAGTTTAATGTTTCATAAGCAATAGATTTTTTAATAAAATACCATGAAAAGGCCAAAGAAATTTTGTATTAACATATATTAACTAGAACAATACTCAATATAAATAACATTCAAATTAAAATGGGAGCGATGTCTCGAAATACATATTAAAAAAAAAAAAAAAGTGCAAAAATGCACATCAAACTTGTAATATGAATTAAGAGCAGTACATATTAATTATTCTTCCGCCATTAAATTATTTTTATTTGCCTAAAGCTAAAATTTGAAAAGTTTCACGGGTTATGTTAAATTTTTGTTTAGAAAATTGCTCATATTTTCAGAGTTTTTGAAATATAGTATAAAACTATATTACATGTTACAGCTCGATGACCACTTTTCATGTTTTCGTTCGTGCGGCGCACTATGGGACCAAATGATGAAATCCATCTCAAAAATGGTTTTGGTGAATTTCGTAATTTGAAAAATCTAATGATGGCATTATATACTAGAAATAGGGTTCTTCCAAAAACAATAAATTTTTTGTATCTTACTTTTGTTCTAGGTACCTAAAATTACCGTTAAAAATGACATTTCGATATTTTTATTTTTTATAATTATTAGAAGTGAGAGTTTGAAGTCAATTACTCGTATTTCGTATTTTTCTGGACAGAATGTATAAGTATTATACCTTTTTGAAAAGCCCAAGCCCTCTTCTTTACAAAACAGTTTTATTTTTTTAATTAAGTTCGCCAGTAAATTAATAAAAAAAATGACTAAGGTGCAGTATCTTTTTCATTTTTTTGTTTTCAATTGAAGTTCTCTCTGTTAGCTCCGGCTGCCTCCGTTTAGTTAATGGCTGTTTAGTATTCTAAAAATATTCTAAATTTGGAAGAAAAAATAAAAACTTTCGCATTTTCATGCGTTTTTGTTTAAGAAGGAAAAACGTATGATGACTAGGAAAAATAAGTTTTTAGAATAAAAATTCGTATTCTTATAACTTTAGTGTTAAGTGATGAAAAAAATTAAAATTTGGCAAAAATGTGGTACCTTTATTGACGCACATAAATGTGTATTCAAAAAAGTCTTAGACCATTATTTTATTACTTTTAGCTCAAAAAAACATGTTATTTTTTGTCAAAAGTTAAAAAATATAACTGTTAAAACATGTGCAACACATTTTTTTTCATAAACATCATATAAGTGACTATGTTTCTACGAAATTTATAAGTTTTTATCAGTTATTTCCAATATTATTAAAATTCAAAATTTTATTTTAAGAATAAAATATTTTTTGTTTTCCAATTTTAAACTTCCTTACTCATATTTATATTAAAAAAATCATAATTAAATAAAAATAAATGCCAAGCATTTGAGCTTGGGAGGGTGTGTGTGGGTTATGTTGCATATAATACAAATGTAGGTACATAGGTATAAATAACACAAAACAGAAGAAGACAAAAAGTTAACAGTTCACTTAAAAGAGAACTGCATACAATATGGAAACTGAATCGTAAACAATACCAAAAGCAACAACAAAAGCTGTGAAAAGAGTCTAAAAGGTGATAGAGTTGGCATGGGACAGCCAAATTGTTGTTGCAACATTAATCAATCAAGAAAAATTCATAGATAATGATAATGTAATGAGTTGATTTCTAAGCTTTTATTCTCAATAAAGCGTTTGAAGCATTCGGATTAAATTTAAAAAAAAAAAATCAAAATTAGAGAATTTATTTGCAAGGAAATGTTCAAGATCAGCTTCGAACGAAGATGCTCTACACACTTATATTATATATTATATACATATGATCCGCATATATCTAGTCTGGGAAAACCAAGAACAAAAAATGATACCAAAGCATTGTTTGACAAGGCTAAAGAACTTTTAGACATTAATTAATATACCTAGTAATAAGGTATACTTTTGAATTCCTTTTTTTTGTCTTAAGGGCGAAAAACTTTCATATATCAAAAAGGGGCGTGGCAGTACACGGATTTTACTAAAAATAAATAACACTTTTCATAAACTCACTTCTAGATATAAAACTTAATTTAAAAAATGCCTGCTCTTAATGAACTTTAAGCTGAAAACAAAAACAAGGGGAGTGAAAGTAGGCGGGGAAAGTGGACAGAAAAAATATACATGCGATGTCTTAAGTTTAAAAAAACCTCAAATACAAATTTTCGGCTTCCTGTTCACTAAAAATAAGAAAATAACAAAAATCTGAAAAATATGGGCGTGGTAGTGGGCGGATTTTACAAAAACTATTTTCAAATGTTTTCACCGGTAAAAGAAAAAAAACTATAAATTTCATCCAAATTGTTGCAATAATTCTTGCTCCAGCAAATTTTGCCCATGTAAATTAAACAAAATCTACAAATTTGTTATTTTATTTTATTAAAAAAAAAGAAAATAATTTCTTTCTATTTAAAACGTTTTAATATTTTAAATTCTTGGTTATACAAGTATAAGTGTGCAAAATTTCAAAAAAAAAATATTGAGAACCGAAAAAGTTATGGATTTTTGAGATGGTTTGCACCATTTGGTCCCATAGTGCGGCGGCGTGCCACAAGGGTCGGTATTTGGTCCTTTTTACTTGCGATATAGGTACTATAGGGCAAGTTCTGCATTTGGAAAAAAAATCGAACTCGAGATTTTGATCAAAGTTGACATTACGATGATAGCGAAGACGAAAAAAGTGGGTCCGACAATTCCGTCTGTCTGTCTGTATGTCTGTATGTCTGTATGTCTGTATGTCTGTACCTCGAACTACAGCCTAAACTACCGGAGGTATTTTCTTCAAACTTGGTAGTTAAGGGTCTTCGGTGATTCCCTAGAGGAGAAATTGAAATTTTTTTTTTAGCTCCAAAACTAAGGGTACCCCCCATACACCCGTAATGCAAAATCTTATTTATCTCGAAAACGGCTCTAACGATTTTGATAAAAAAAATTAAGTGTGATATTATAGACATGGACTATATTTTGGTGAAAAAAAAATTTGGGGGGAAATGTTATTAGGGGTACCTGTCATAGAACGGTTTTTTTGATTTTCGAATTTCTCACCAACGGCTCTAACGATTTTGACCAAAATTTTTATGCAGGAGCTGCTTTGCATTTGAAAAAATATAAACTAAAAATTTTTTCGAAAAAATAGTTTTTGGATTTTTAAAAAAATAATACAATTTTTTTTTTTGAAAATTCAATATCTTGAAAACCAATACACGATTAAATTTTTAAATTACGTTTTAAAATGTATTTTATTAAATACTAACAATTTGCATATCAGTTTTTTTTATAAAAATATTAAGGAAAATTTAGTACACAAAAAACATGTTTCAGTGTGTCTGTATGTCTGTACCTCTCACTACAGCCTAAACCACTGGACCTATTTCCTTCAATCTCGGTAGTTAAGGGTCTTCGGTGATTCCCTAGAGGAAAAATTGAAATTTTTTTTTTAGCTCTAAAACTAAGGGTACCCCCCATACACCCGTAATGCAAAATCTTATTTATCTCGAAAACGGCTCTAACGATTTTGATAAAAAAAATTAAGTGTGATATTATAGACATGGACTATATTTTGGTGAAAAAAAAATTTGGGGGGAAATGTTATTAGGGATACCTGTCATAGAACGGTTTTTTTGATTTTCGAATTTCTCACCAACGGCTCTAACGATTTTAACCAAAATTTTTATGCAGGAGCTTCTTTGCATTTGAAAAAATATAAACTAAAAATTTTTTCGAAAAAATAGTTTTTGGATTTTTAAAAAAATAATACAATTTTTTTTTTGAAAATTCAATATCTTGAAAACCAATACACGATTAAATTTTTAAATTACGTTTTAAAATGTATTTTATTAAATACTAACAATTTGCATATCAATTTTTTTTATAAAAATATTAAGGAAAATTTAGTACACAAAAAACATGTTTCAGTGTGTCTGTATGTCTGTACCTCTCACTACAGCCTAAACCACTGAACCTATTTCCTTCAATCTCGGTAGTTAAGGGTCTTCGGTGATTCCCTAGAGGAAAAATTGAAATTTTTTTTTTAGCTCCAAAACTAAGGGTACCCCCCATACACCCGTAATGCAAAATCTTATTTATCTCGAAAACGGCTCTAACGATTTTGATAAAAAAAATTAAGTGTGATATTATGGAAATGAACTACATTTTGGTCAAAAAAAATTTTGGGGCAAAATGTTATTAGGGGTACCTGCCATAGACCCGTTTTTTTGATTTTCGACTTTCTCATTAACGGCTCTAAGGATTTTAACCCAACATTTTTTTTTAGCAGGAGTCCCCTTAAGTTTAAAATAATATTGTATATAAAAATATTCGAAAAAATATTTATTGAGTTTAAAAAAAAAAAAATTAAATCAATATCTTCAAAACCTATGAACGATTATTTTGTGAAATTATTTCCTAAAACCAATATTATTAAATACTTAAAATTCGTATCCCACATTTTTTTCTTGAAAAATTTTAGAGAAATTTCTTATATAAAAAATGTATTTAATAATAAAACGATTTTTTAAGGTTTATTTGCATAAATTCATACTTTTCCGGAAACCAGACGGCAATTTTATGCATTTGAACATTATTATCATATAATAAAACGGCAAACATGTTTTTTGTGGTACACTTTTCTCCAAAAGTATTTAACCGATTTCGATAAATTTTATATGGTTGGAAAGCCACAGTTACGGAGATGTGCAGAATATACTTGAAACACGCATTTACACACTGTGGGTCATTTTTGTTTTTGCACTGTCGAACGCTTTGCATATTACATAAAATAAAATTTAATTTAATTTAATAGATTTGCTTGAAAACACTGCCAATAATATAAATAATAAATAATAAATAATAAATAATAAATAATAAATAAATTGGCACTCGAAGAGCTGGGTCGGCTAGTCTCATTAAATCCATGTTTAATATTTTTGAAATGTATCTTAAATTCCAAAGTACTTTTACATAAGAGCAAGTTCGTGCGATCCAGTCGTGCATTTTATTTGATCAGTATTTATACATTTGATATGCCTAGGCTACCAGAGTGTCAATTAGCTTTATTTGCTGATACTTTATCCTTTTATAAATAAAAAGTCTGGTCTTAGCAATGATAGTAACATCATAATTTATAAAATAATTTTTCAGGCAATCCTGCTTTATGGCTGCCAAGTGTGGGAAAAATGCACAAAATGACATGTAAATAAATTGTAAATATCTCAAAACATTACTTAAAATGATGCTTAAACTCCCTCGCTACCATTTTCTACAGTGACTTGCATGAAGAAGCAAATGTTGAAATGATATGTAAAAGCATCGAAAAACTTAATAATTCATTTTTGACGATATCCGTTAATCAATCAAATAGTGCCATAACCATATTTCTGTTTTATGTATTACTCTAATTTATCTGTATCCATATATTTATTTATTTACTGATTTATTATTTATTAATTTATTTATTTATTGTATTTGTTATTTATTTTTATGTATTAAATTTTTTATTTATATGTATTAAATTACTTATATATACATATGTATTAAATTATTTATTGATGTATAATTTATTTAGGTGTTACTTTTTTTTATTTAATAGTTGTTTGTTAATTTATTTTGTATAAATTTATAACTTGTTTATTTAATATTTATATATTGCAGTGACACAAGCTCAAAATGACGCAGATATCCTCATAATCGAAACAGCAATTGAAAAATTTAATGCAATAAACACAACAATTGTAGTTGGTGAAGATGTTGATTTTTTAGTACTATACTTACTGCAAGGACTCCAATGGATACAATTATTTATTTTCTGAAACCTGGAAGGGCTCAACAGCGAACAGAAATATATTCTTCAAAAAGTTTATCTGCTTATCCCAAATGCCAAAACTATATTTTATTTTTACATGCGATAACCGGCTGTGATACTTCGTCAGCAATGTACAGAAGGGGCAAAACGTCAGTATTAAAATTATTCGAAGAAAAAGATTTGACTGACTACGCTAAAGTATTTACTGAAATTGATGCCAGACCTCAAACAATAATTACGGAAGGAATTCGCTTTCTTCTTGCGGTTATGGAGCTCAAAAAAATTACTTCCATTAATAAATACCGATACTTAACTTTTGTAAAAAATACGCGTTATTATCTAGAACTTGACGGGTATTGTTCCCTTAAATTATCTTAAAATTGTCATGACAATTAGTGGAGTAGGCCTACACGGTAAAAAAAAAACGCGCCGAGTACACTACCTCACAGGTGGCGTGGAAATGTGCGAATATCATGTATAATTTGACTCTTAGAATCGGGATATCTCACGAATGGTAACTCTTAGGAAAAAACTTCTAAGGACCATTTTTGTAGAGACTTTTTTTTTTTAGAAAACTTACCGTTTTCGAGAAAAATCCAAAAAACCTCAAACTTTGACCTTTGACCCACCATAACTTTTTTAGCACACATAGGATCGATGGGGATTTTTAAGACTTTATTTGTAATGGTAAACCCCAGCTCTCCACCAATATTTGGCTTTCCGGGAATTTTTGTTATTTTAAATGTCTACATATATTGACCGGACTATATTGATTTGTCAATTGTTAATTTATTTATTATTTAATTATTTTTACTTGCGACCAATAGGTACTATAAGGCAAGTTATATGCATTCGTTAAAAAAAATCGAAATCGAGATTTTGATCAAAGTCTATGTTTGCTCGGCCGATTTTCGCTAAGCTTCTTAGATATCATTTTTTTTTTTTCAAAAACTGTCCAACAGATTTCAAAAATTTCGGAACTTTTTTTTTGGTTTTTGAATTTATCGAAAAGGGTACAACCGATTTTGGTCATTTATTTTTATGCTAAAGCTCCTCAAAAGTTTAAATATTATTGTGTCTTCACACTTTCAAAAAATTTTTTTTCTTCTTTTTTTTTATTTAAAAAAAAAAAAAAATTATGGTGGGTAGGGTAAAGTCGGGTAATGTGGACCACTCGGCTAATATGGACCCCCAGCTTTTCTCGCCTTACACAAATGCAATCGAGGAGAGTATTAGTTGCGATTGTGTGTGACCTACTTAAAATTAACTCAGTATAGTTAGAGTAGTCAGGTGTTGTGCGTCACGAAGTTGTCCGGATTAAAAGAAAATCCAAGGCATTGATTATATTTTTTCGTAGGTGTTTCTCCTTTTTTCTATAGTTAAAAATATAGTTTTTTCTCCTTTTATTTTTTAAATATAAGAAGTGAATATTTGTTTTAAGCTTTTTATTTATAAAACTATTGTAAAGAGTCTCATTTTGTTGTAAGATTGCTTTTATTCCAAATATTATGTTGCTGGTAATATGGACCACGGGAAGGAAGGAGTATTTGGACTAGTGGTCCACATTACCTGCCATTTCAATATAAGAAGTTTTGGGTCTAGATGAGGATGAATGATTGACCATTGATGATTTTGATAAACATACATATATATGTGAATTTTTTGGCAAGGCATATGTCAGAATCCAAACTGGATAAATAGCCGTCAATGGATTGAAGACCAGGTGGCAGTGTTGTTCCTCTACGTGTCGACTTTGATTGTCTACATTAATGCGTAGACAATTGTGTCGACAATGTAGACAATGTCGACTATGATGTCGACAATGTAGACAATGTACACAATCAAGACAAAGCATGCCAAGCCAATCTTCCATCTGTCATTCTTGATTTCTCTGTCACATTGTTTACTTCATTTAAGGTGTTGATTTAAGTTTCTATTCAAATATTGTCTCTTTGTGAATAAAATATGTCTGGTCGACGAAAAAATAAAGGTTTCGATCAATTAGGTTTTCTTTTAATGAAAAACAATAACAAATATGTAGCATATTGTACAGTATGCAAAAAAAATCTACAAAATACGGCAGAAAGCCGTCTTCGCAGCCACAGGTAAATAAAAATTTGTTAAAAAAGCATATTCATATCCTAATAATAATGCCTTCACATTCATTTACAAAAGGAATGCCTGTAAGTCATCCCAATCACCTGCAACATCTGAATCCGGCGATGTTTCTATGATTGTTTTGATTGATGACAATGATTTTGGCTCGAGCACTGGCAATAAAATCTCTGAGAACGCGGTAAGAATGTTATATTTTTGCATAAAATTAGCAATCAATGTTAATATTTTTTAGATGTCTGTCTCTTTAACAAATATCAATGAAGATGAAAACAGTAACGTTATAGTTTTAAATAACCTTGTAAGTATTTTCTGTGCAAGAATTGATGCATTTGAATCTGACACATTTTATACAGGAAGTCGTCGACGACAACCCATTAAACAGTGGTTTAGCTCATGCTGCAGGATCACGAACTCTTTTTGGTTACGGATTCTTCAAGCGAAGTCCAATCCCCAGTTGCATCAACAACAAGTTCGTCATTTTCATTGAACTCGAACAGTTACGGTTCCTCATCACGGTCATTGGCCTCACCTGCACCAACTTTTAACGAGAACATACAACGATCGAAACGTTCTTCAGCCCAATCAAACTCTGTTTCCAAATTTATGGACCGATTGTCAGAAAGAGAAGAGGACGAGTTAAACGAAGCTTTGGGTAAGCTGGTATTTGGATGCAATATTTCATTACGAATTGTGGAGTCAACTTACTTTAAAAATTTTATAAAAAAAATTCGACCTGCATAATGCAGATAAGGTTCCCGGTCGTAAGAAACTTTCAACAACGCTTTTGGACAAAGCCCATGATCATTGCGTTTCTTCGACTAAGGCATTCATCAGCTCGGAATCTGTTTTGCTGATTGACGGCTGGAAGAATTGTTCTAGCAACAGCAAGACTGTGGTCTCAATGCTACATAATGCTGAAGGAGAACAAGCATTTCTTCAGGCTTGGGACCTTACTGGAGAATCCGAGACAGCAGAAAAGCTGACAAATATTCTTTTAGAATCTGTGGACCTTGCAAAGCAAATATACTCTACCCAAGTTTACGCTGTTGTCTCTGATAATGCCAGCACCATGAAGAAAATGGGAAAAAATGCAGCACATTTTATTTGGCATAGCACTTGTAGCAGTCACATTGGAAATCTTTTTGCTAAAGACATCGTTGACAAAAATATTAATGATAAGGTTGCTTTGATTTTAAAAGAGTTCAAACAAGCAGATTTGGAAAGAATGATTATTGATCGAGGTGGTTCAAGGATTAAACTGCCTTGTGAAACCAGATGGTGTTCGTATCGCGATTCTTACAAATGTTTGGTCAAAAATTATGAAAATTGTCGCAGCAGAATCGACTACCAAAAAAATTAAACAGAATGTGGCTTCATTGATTTTTGATGAACAATTCATTGATGATGTTAAGAGTTATATCGAGCTTTTTGATCCAGTCTGCAATTTGATAAATAGATGTCAAGCGGTTGATTGTTCTGCTGGAGAAGCAGTTAATCTTTGGTTGAGTTTAAAACTCCCAACTAGATTTAAGGTGAAACATGAATCATCACTGAAATCGCGCGTAGATATGGCTCTTAACAAATATGCTCTCTCTTCTTATTATTTGCACCCTCATTATGACAATAGCAAGCTGACGGCCAGTCAAAACGAAGTAGTATGCCAGTTTTTGTTTAATCATCTTAGCAGTGATGGCATTGAAGATTGGGACTGCTTTAATAGAAAAATTAACTTTTTTAAAATGCTTTACGAAAAAGACATTCAAAAGCCAATCGTTTTTTGGAATATGGCCGCCATAAAACATCCAAACCTGGCAAATTTGGCAAAAAAACTTCTTCTTATTCCTGCCTCTTCCGCTCAAATCGAGAGACTTTTTTCAAGTTGGTCGTATGTTCATTCCATGTCGCGAAACCGTTTGACATTTGAACGATCCAAGAAACTACTTCACCTTTACTATTCACTTAGAATCGAGGATACTCAATATGGGTATTTTGATGAAGACGTTGAGGACGAATATGAATAAGATTTCAAGTGTATATTTATGTACATATATGTATATATAGTATTTTGTACAGTATAGCGATAGTTGATTTTTTGTTCCTTTTGTTATTCATAATAAGTTTTTTTTTTTTCTTGAAGACTACAGGTTTCGTTTCAGTGTTTGAATAAATACAATTTCTGATTGAAAGATTGAATTTATATAAAATTTGTTTTAATTTTATGATTTATTAGACGAAACATAATAAAAAAAATTTAATGTCTACGTTGTCTACATTGTTGACATTGACATGTAGACAATCATGAATTGTCTACGTTGAATTGTCTACACGTAGACGATCGTGTAGTCTACATTTTTTGTCTACATGGAACAACACTGCCAGGTGGTCCATATTACCCTCCACTTTTTTTTTGATAAGTTTAGAGTTACTTAACTTTTTGTTTTTTTGTTATTTTTTTATTAAGTGAATTTATTTTTTTGTTGCTACTTTTTTAATCAGAATTAACTGATGTATTTCTTTTTTAAATATCTTTAAAAAAACTTACACCGTTTGCGTTTTATTAACAAAAATATGATTGGTGGTCCATATTACCCGACTTTACTCTAACGTTATTTTAAGGTAAAATTAAATTTTTTTCTCACATCTTGTAGATCATATTGAGAAACTTTTATTTATCAAGTTTAAAAAAAATCTAGTTTTCGGTTTTTGAAACAAAAAAACTTAAAATGATATCTATCAAGTTTAAACACAATCAATCGAGCCGTTTAGGCTGTAGTCAAAAAGACAGACAGGCAGAATTGCGAGACCTACTTTTTTAATCTCGAGTTCGATTTTTTTACGAACGCATAACTTGCCTTATACCTATAAGTCGCAAGTAAAAAGTAAAAATTTAAAAACGGGATCTAGCAAGTTTAAAGAAAATCGGCCGAGCCGTTAAAGCTTTATTCGAACAGACAGACAGGTAGAATTTCTAGACCCACCTTTTTCGTCTTTGTTATCATTGTAATGTTTTTGATCAAAATCTCGAGTTAATTTTTTTTTACGAATGCATATTTTGCCTTATATACATAGTACCTATAAGTCGCAAGTATCTATTTTTTTTTTGAATATTGATATTGACTTTCTCATCATTGGCATAACGGATTTAATTGAAATTTTTAAACTTCTAAAAAGTTTAAAAAACATTGGATATCAAAACTTAGGTACTTACAAATATTTTTCTGGATTTTTGAAAAATGTATTTTAGTACTTTTTTTTTTTTTTGAAAATTCGATATCTCTCAAACGGTTTGGTGTTTTTTTTTTTTAAATTAAATTCCAATTTGAACTTTTTTCTAAGTTGTATGCATAAAACCTTATCTTTTACATAAGAACAAGTTCGTGCGACTCAGTCGTGCATTATATTTACTAGACAAACAACCAAAAGACAACTTTCTCTAAAGCATTCTCTCACAGCCGTTCCATGTCATGAATTGCTCCTTCACTTCGTAATTTTACACTCAAAACAACCGTTATAATGTCCTTAAAATGCAACCGAATCTACCTCCATACACGATTAGCATGACCATCAGTAAACACATCCATTAAATGCAAGCGTATCCACTTCCCATAAATTATAATTTTGGAGAAAATAATAGCCCTCGGGAAATTCATAATACGATTATTATTCGATTGTATAGATGACGTACAATTGCACCGTCCATCCGTGGCTTGAACCTGCTTCACGACTCCGTGCGTCTTCGAACAGGTGGATTTTCCATTTTTGGGAGTGTGTGTGTATCTGTTTAAAATAGTACGAATAATGTTTATTTTTTCATGTCCAGTCGCAGTCGGTCTTCCTAATGAGGGTATGAGCGTCACGGTTCATTTTTCGGCTAATGTCAAGGTGCATCATACTAATTGTTTTTCCATCGAATACCTGTTTTATAAAAATTTGATTGCATTTGCCGTGACGGTCGTTTCTTCTTCCCGTCCATCATCCAATTAATTCAACAGCAGAAAGTAACTTCAAGTTGTCTGTCATTCTCTAATACTATACTTGCATCTAAATGAAAGCAGACAGTTCTTTAAGATCAATCCTTCTTCAAACCTAACTTAAGTATCCTTTAAGAGAAAGTAAGGGATTTGTAAAAAAAAATCAAACAGAAACATACAAAAATTCCGAAAAAGTGTGTTTACCAAGGTGGAGTTGGGTAGAAGTAGCTGCCTGCAAAATGGCCGAAACAGTTTAAACATCACAGGATTAGATGCAGATAAGTTCCATGGGACATAAACACACTTTAGTGAGGTTTGCCATTACAAAGTTAAATTAGCTAGTGACTCTAATTTAGTGACATATTCAAGTGAAGCCTGCTTTCTCAGACTGTGATTTAGTGACATACAGTAACATTCAGTATTTTTGTCTTTACTTTTAACTAAAAGAAAAGTCAATAATTTCGCCAAATTCATCAACCATCGATCAAAAATTCACATTTGGGCAAATCTAGGGAAAATCTCAGGATGTTCAAACCGATACCCACCTCCTTTTGATCGATTTGAAGACCAGTAATGTGTAGTTTTACCATCACTACCAAACTCGTCCGCTAATGCAGGATTGCAATGGGGAATTCACGCTGGTCCATTAAGAATGGCACAATCTTTAAAAAGTCTGTCCAGTTATTCGTCGGTGATATTAGCAAAATCGGAAGACGATAGAGTGATGTCAATGACAAGGATGCGAATAAGATGGGTTTAGCTTGGCGTGTCGAACTGGAGACAACTGGCTGATGGAATGCAGAAAAAGAGTTTAATTTTCAAGAAAGGTATGGATGGTCGGATTTTATCTCAATTCAACAAAGCTTTTGTGATCGACTCTAACCAAGCCCATTTCAACTTGTGTAAGGGATGGAAGCAAACTTCAAGCACATCTAAACGTGTTTAAATTGTTTGTTATTTGGCCAAGTGTTTCAAACGCGAAATAAATGGTATTCATAACCCCTTAAGTGGGCGTAAAATTTATAAAAAAAAAGTCTTATGTTCGATAGCATTATTTGCGGCACAGCTCTGCAGTAAAAATTCGAGTTGACAACAAAAATATTGGTAAGCAGAAGAGCTGATCTTAAACGTCAAATTCGTTTGAAAGAAAATTGATTGATGTTGATTAAGCAGATTTTATGCAGGCGCACAGTGCGTCGACTAGTGGACAAAAATAAAAAAAAAATGCAAATACTATGTTTATGCTCTAAATCTGTTTTAGAACATCTTGAACTACTTAAATTTTGTTTTTGTTTTTGTTTTTTTTTTCTTCTTCCTGGATTAGCGGAACTTTTGTGCTTTAAGCTGCAATGTAAATGTAATTGAAAGTTGCAATTTTGTGCGAATTAGCTTAGCTCGCGTAAGAAAAATATTTTGGCTGTATAAATTTTTTTGTTTGAATATTAATAATGGATACTTTGACCGCAGGTATGAGTTGTTGCTTCGAATTTTTTTTATAGATTTTAATTTTTGTGATTTTTTGAAAAATACTCTTTTTTGAGGCTTACAAATTGTGTAAAGTTAAGCTTTAAAAAAATTGTTATGTTTTTCAAATATGATATTTATTATTCAAAATCATCTAATGAACTATTTTCTATTTCTAATTATTTTACAAAACTCTCTATATTAGCTACTTGATTTAATTTTTATACAAGTGCTTTCAAAACAAGTATGTATTTCATATTGCTAACATTTCCCCCTTTTATTTAAAATATTTTATAATCCTTTTGCCAAGTTGGTGGACGAACAGCTCGTTTACTTCGTCTAATAGCTATTTCAGGAATATCAGCAACTCTTTCATCTTGTTGATCTTGTATTGGTATAGAATCATTTATAAGTTCAACAGGTTCAATAGCTAAAGCTGTAGCTTCTTGTTCTTCAGCAGAAGGTGATATTTCATCCATTGTTTTAGACGGTAACAGGTCGAATTCGTTAAGAATATCATTTAGGTTATTTGATATCTTCTTTTCAATATAGCTCGTGTTGTCCGGAGCATAGCGAGTTCTTAATTGATTGGTGTGTGAACGTATAAGTCTGGAACGATTTGAGAGTTGTGTTAATACGTTATAGGTAACATTACCTATTCTTTCAATTATTGTTCCAGGAATCCAATAAGTCTTATTTGTTTTGTATAATTTTGCATATACAGTATCGCCTGGACTGTATTCTCGTTTCTTACAGCCGTGTTTAGAATTAAATATTTGGTTTTGCTGGCTTGGTACAGTTGTTACATTATCACGTCGTTTATACTTCATAAGATCTAAAGTTGTTTTTATTTTTCTGCCAAGAAACAGTTCTGCTGGCGATCTGTTGTTAATAGTTTTGTTTGGTGTTGATCTGTATGTTTGAAGAAATGTTTCAAGATTCTCTTGGCTCGTCCCCTCCTGATGAAGTTTCCTTAAAGCTCTTTTGAAAGTATCAACAAAACGTTCCGCCTGTCCATTTGATTGCGGATGGTAAGGAGCCGTGCGTGTGTGTTGTATTCCTTTTGATTGCAGAAACTGTTGAAACTCTGAGCTGATAAACTGTGTTCCGTTGTCTGACACGATTTGTCGACAATCTCCAAAGTGGGAAAACATTTGAGTGAGCTTTCTTATAACTGTAGATGATGTTATATTTTGAACTTGGAAAATTTCAGGCTATTTGGAAAATGCGTCTATTACTATAAAATAGTACTTGCCATCACATGGACCTGCTATTTCTATGTGTAAGCGTTCCATTGGTAAAAGAGCGATTGGCCATGATGATAAAGTCGTCTTAATCGGTGATTTTGTAGCAGTTGCACAGTTTTGACACTGTCGGACATAGTTTGTAATGTCCTCATCAATGTTCGGCCAATAAACGTAACTTCTCGCTACTGCTTTCATTCTTTCGATTCCTAGATGGCCACGATGTAGCTGTTTAAAAACTCGTTTATGAAAACATGATGGAATGATGATTCTTTCGTTAAAAAGAAGACATTCGTCAACTATTGAAAGTGCTTCTCTGCGATGAAAATATGACTTGAGTTCAGCTGGAATTGATGTTTTATCTGGCCATTTGCATCTCATAAATTTAATAATAGACTGGAGAACTTTATTTTTTAAAGTTGCTTTTTTAATCATCATCAGTGATGATGATACCGTGCATGCAACTACATATTCTTCTTCAGGTTTTGACTGTGACTCAATAAGACGAGATAAGACATCTACGCAACCGAATTCTTTTGTTGAAATATATTGAATTTCGAAATCGTACATCATTAAGGTTAGTGCCCATCTTTGCAGTCTATTGGCTAGCAGCGGTTTATGGTCAGCCTGCAACCGAAACCTGCGCCCATAAATCATTCTATGGAACTTTGTCACTGCAAAGATAAGTCCTAGAGCCTCCTTTTCGATTTGACTGTATTTCTTTTCAGATGGAGTCAAGGATCTTGCTGCATGCATGACAACTTTTTCGGACCCGCCTGGAAAAATATGAGCAATAAATGCTCCTATTCCTTCTCCAGAAGCATCTGCTGCAACCTTGATTGGTAGTTCCGGATTGTAATGAGTAAGAAGTAAGTCTGATGAAAGTATTTCCTTGAATCTGTCCAATGTTTGTTGACATGAATTTGTCCATTCGAATGCTACGTCGGCTTGCAAGAGTTTGTTCAATGGTGAACGAATTTGTCGCATTTCTTTAACAAATTTTCCATAGTAATTAACAGCTCCAAGGAATGATCGTAATTGTGTTATATTCTGTGGTGCTGGCATGTTCTGAATTTTTAAAATTTTAGCTTGATCTGGTCGAAGGCCGTTTTTATCTATAATGTGTCCGAGATACTTGATTTTTGAAGCGAAAAATGAACATTTTTGAATTTTGACTCGAAATCCATATTCAAAAAGGCGTCTTAGTACCTCGTGGAGACTTTGTAAATGCTCTTCCCAGCTGATGCCACTTATGATTATATCATTCAAATATGCTGCA
Source organism: Chrysotoxum bicinctum (assembly GCA_911387755.1). Classification (NCBI taxonomy): domain Eukaryota; kingdom Metazoa; phylum Arthropoda; class Insecta; order Diptera; family Syrphidae; genus Chrysotoxum; species Chrysotoxum bicinctum. The sequence goes on from OU426988.1 coordinate 33,881,562, forward strand.
ACCCCTTTTAATCCAGCCAGTAACGTATCGATTAGCTGTTGAAAAGCTCCCGGTGCTGATTTTACTCCAGATGCTAAACGATTGACTTTGTACAAACCTTTGTGTGTATTTATAGTCAGCAGTTTTCGTGACTCTTCTGAAACTGGTATCTGGAAGTAAGCGTCCGTCAGATCGATATGACTGAAAATCTTTTTGTTGCTTAATGTTGCAAATATGTCGTCAGGTACTGGAAGAGGATATTGATGAGGTTCTAGAGAATTGTTCAGGCCAGAAGAGTAATCCCCGCAAATTCGTATGTTTCCATTTTGCTTTTTTACAGCTACAATTGGTGCTGCCCATTCGGAAAAGTCAACTGGCGTTAGAATGCCAAGATCTTGTAGACGTTTCAGTTCTTTGTCTATCAATGGTATGACTGAATATGCGACAGGTTCTTTGCTCTGAAAACGGGTATTGCTCCTGGTTTGAGATGGAGGTGAACACTGACTTTAACGCATGCTGATGGTTCATCACTAAATAGTCCCTTGTACTCATTACGAATACTTGCAATGGCTGCATCACGGTTGTAGGGTGTGTGAATGATCTGGCTGCAAACATTGCTTAGAGGTTTATCCCATAGGTTGAAACTATTGCACAAGTCAATACCGAATACATTCAGGTCGATGTCAGTTACAAAAAATTGTCCTTGCCTTACCTCGCCAGATTGAAGACGAATGTTACAAGTGAACTTAGCAATCAATTTTATGTTATGACGTGTTGCACTTTTTGCTTTTTGATCTAGACTTGAACCTGGATTTCCAAGTTTATTCCACACTGATATGAACTGTAATGTACTTTCGCTTGTTCGAATGATCAATACAATTCACGGTCGTTTGAATTGCATTGCTCTGAAAAACTCTCTTCTTGTGATATTGTTTTTTATTTTGTTTAGAATTAATCTTCTTTTGTTGAGCATTTTCTTGATTTAAATGTGCATGAGGTTTGCTGAAACTGGAGCAGTAACCTTTTTTGTGACCTACCTTTTTGCATTGAGAGCATTTGTGTTGGGTATATGAACAGTCACGTGAGAAATGCATAGCTCCACATTGCCAACATGGTGTCCTTGGTATTTTTGTTGAGTCATTGCGTTGTTGAAATGGTCTGTAGCGTTCCTTTTGATCGTATTTTTGAATTGCATTGACAACTGAAGATGAATGATATGTTTGCTCAATCAATGCTGTATCCTTTTTAAGGTTAATATATCGATGAGCTTCAAAAATTAGTTTATCGAGTGTAATTGTTTTTATTTTTTCATCATCTTCAAGTGACGCCAAAAGTCTTGTTCTGATATCAGAATCTTCAGCGGCTTGTAATCCAGTAACAAAAACCAGACATTTGAATTGATCGATTGAAAGATCCCCCAATTTGAATTCTTCGCAAGTTTTGTTCACCATTGATGCGTAGGTAACCAAATCGTCTGTCTTTTGTTTGGTTGTTTGAAGACAGCTAAAACGAACATTAAAAAGAGTACCTTTTTGACCAAACATACCTTTTAGTTTTAAGACTGTGTCTGTAAAACTAATATCCTTAATTTTGTTTGGTAAAATCAAGTTCGTATATTTTTATGAGGAATTGAGTTCAATTTTCTCATGAGAAGACGAACTTTTGCTGAGTCATCAAGCGAAGCCCCATCGATAATAAATACGTCCTCGAAACGATTGTACCAAGATTCGAAAGTTAGACCATTTGCTGGATCATATACAAATTCCTGTATATTGTTTGCCAATGAGTCCATTGTAAATTCCAGTCCTCGATTTGCATCTTTTTCTTGAATTATTGTTTGCAAAAGTTTGCTTTGCAATTCGAGAAGTTCTAGAACTTTTGGATCTGTCGTCATTTTTATTTGTATTTTAAATTCAACGCAAGGCTTTTTTGTGATTGATTCAGGATTGATCGGTTTGAGTTCGAAGAAAAACGAATATATTTTTCTTTAAGAATCCTCGTCGCCAAATTGTTATGTTTTTCAAATATGATATTTATTATTCAAAATCATCTAATGAACTATTTTCTATTTCTAATTATTTTACAAAACTCTGTATATTAGCTACTTGATTTAATTTAAGTATTTTTATACATGTACTTTCAAAACAAGTATGTATTTCATATTGCTAACAAAAATATTAGAAAGCTGTAGCAAAATATTTTATGGAATTATGTTCTGTTGTCATTGTGCTTTGAGAAAATGTTTACTTTTCTTGCTACTTCTTGCTAACCTTAAAAATATTTGACTTTTTGTAGGGCAAAGTCATACCATAAAAAATAAAAAAATGGATTTCTTTTGATAAAAACACAAAAATTGAAGGTGTTTTTGAATTTATATTGAATGATTTAAAAATTAAAGGTTGTCCGGTTACAACTAAGTACGATTTTGGTCGAAAAAGTATGCCTTCTTTTCAAAAAAATCTTGAACGTAGGTGGAAGGCTTCTACACGAAATGGAGATCATTTTGCGAGACGCCACGGAGTCTGGTTAAGAACTTCTTTTATTTTTCCAAATATTATTCATAATTGTCTGGAAAATTCATCATCTTGTAAATAAATTGTTGACAAGTGACAAGGGATTTTGGTCAACTAATGATGGAATCACGGCAAGAAGTTTTTTCAGAATTCGAAAATAACTGCAAAAATAATAAGACTGGATGAAGAACTCATACATAAATTTTCAATCGCATTAAAAGTCTTTGTTTCAGAGTTTTCTATCCAATTTAACTTTTGAAATATGTACCTTTAAGACAGCTGTCTGAAGCAGCACTAGGTGTAAGTCATAAAGAATTACCGAAAAGTCACCTCTCTCACACAAGAAAATCACTCAGAATTAATACAAACAAAGACCTCTTGACAACATTACTTTTAAAGTCTGATCCTTTTATTTTGAATTTCAGACAGATTTAAGACCTTTAAAAGCTGACCAAAGCGATGTCAGGCCATTTATCGAAATCTTTTTTTGTAATTGTTTATTTTTCAGTTTTTCCTTTTGGTATTACTTTTTTTATGAATAACTATTTCTGTCAACAATAACAATATTCATTCTATTTTGCAAAATCTTTTATGCCGATATATTCCGTGGTTTTTGTGCTTTGGGAACATGTATACATTCCTACAAACCTTTAAAATATTACAACTTTTGTATAACGTACAAATCATAAATTTTTTGAAATGTTTGGCTTATAACTAACTAATAATAAAATTGTGGGCTTGGCAGTGGGTGGATTTCTGTTCAAATTAACTTTTTTATCACACACATAAATTCTGGACACTTTTTTTTCAATATCGTACGAGAAGTTTTAAAAAACAAACAATTTTATAGAAAAAGTGGGCGTAGCAGTGGGCGTACTTCACGATTTTCTTAATTTATAGTTTCTTAACTAACCAGAATATTAATACTTGAATTCACTATCGTACGGAAGTTTTCGTTTAACCAATTTTCTGTCAGAAGTAGGTGGCAAGGGGCGTGAAAATTCCTCAAACTGAGTAAATTCAAATCCAATTGACGTTGATTCGACTTTTTCGCACCTATCGAGCAACGTCCCAATATTCCGTGTCTTTCAGTATTTTACTATTATTTTTATAAACAGTGTTTAAGTCAAAATTCCTCCTCGCTTCCGGAATGTGGTTTACCCTTAAGCCCAACTTAAGATGTAATAATTAGTTTAGAGATTCTTTCTTTGGCAACACTACACGAATATGAAATGCTTTACCAGGTTCAAACATAATACCAAAACCACCTGCCCCCCCCCCCTCTCATTATTAAATTCAGACATTCAAATCCAATGTGCGTCGGTATTTTCTTTTAAACCCTATCCAACTTTCCCAAGTGCCCGCACTGTACTCAAACAATTTAAGGGTACTCATAACCCCTTAACTGCGCGCACAATTATAAAGCAAATTAATTTGTTTTAAAAATGTCTATATACCCCACAAAAATTCAATTTTCCAAACAAAATTGGTGAAACGTAGCATACCCGTATTTCACTACATTCAATAACTTTTTTTGACATAAAGTTAGCATATATCGCTGCTTTACTAAATATCTAAGAACACCTACGTAAGACTGAGCCGTTTGTTTTTATTTATTATTTTTTTTATTTATCGTTATACGAGTATGTATGTATATGAAGTAAAAATAAATTTGATTGTATACGAGTATATATAGACGGAAAGTTTTGTATAAAATTAATCAAGATTTCTAGACAAGGAAAGAAGACAGGACGGTGTCTTCTTGGATTCGCCATCAACGGTCTCGGTAAATGACTTTGTTCATTCAATGGAAGACTGATTATTATTACTGAAGAAGGAACAGAAAAAAATGCTGCATATACCACAAGAAATGGTATCAAACGAAGATGAAGAGTTCGTCTACATTTGCTACACTTAAGCTAAGAACAAGAAGTACCCTGTTGGATATGTTGGTATAATGAAACAAGAACGCTTTGGAAATCATAAAGCGTACAAGACCTATTGACAACTACTTTGTGTCTGTCGCGCTGGCTCCCTTTTAACTTGTGACCAGAGTTTCTTGTTGCCGCTGTCATTGGTCCCTTAGTTGCTTGGTTGGATTTATACTTTTTTTCTCCTCGTCATTGCTTCCACACCGGATGATGCCACGTTCTATGAATGAAAGATTGTAAGTTGTTGACCAACAATTATAGTTTTTTGTTTTCGTTTGTTTTTTTTTCTTTTTTTTTTTTTGCAGAAAGGGTATATCAGTGTACTTATTTTATCAATGAATGGTATAAAATCATTATGAGCGGATTGTTTAACGATGTAGCATATAAATGATCTGGAGTTATTGCAGCTGTTGAACTTAATTACAATTGCGAAGAAATGTAAACTAGTAATTTTATACCGATAGATGTTAACTTTAGTGAATATTTCTTGGTATTTTAATTCTATAACACTAGTTTACACAAAAAAAGTACCTCAACAAAAAAGTACTTTCTAGACTAATTTTGGCTCTCTGAACACGAAAATGGCAATCATTTATTTTTCCAAAGAAGCGTTTTCGAGATATGACCAAAAAACGTGTTTTTCTGCTCCTTTTCCATGTATAAGCCTAATTCTCAAAAACGGTTGAACTAATTAACATATACTTTATAGTTTTGAACAGATATTTTGTTTGTCTTTCCAACAGTATACGACTTGTGTAAATCGGCCCAACAATCATCAGGAAAAAGCCGTTCAAAGTTTCAAAAAACACAATTTTTCGCCGTTTTATGAAAATCGCTTGTTTTAAGTCATTCCGTAAGGATAGAAAAAAAATATTTAAAATAGTTTTAAGATCTGAGGTGAAAGATATTGTTTTTGCAAAGCTAAAACGCACAAGATCAATGAAATCGGATAATAAATGTGAAAGTTATGAAACATTACGTGAAGGCAGATCATTTCAGGTTTTTTCATAATTTTTATTGAAAGTATGAAGTATTGTTTACAATTCTTCTTTTCTTTTATGTGGCGTTGAATCTTCGCGGAGCTGCATCCAGCAGTAGTCACTCATCACCCCTTGGTCCCAAAAGCCCTCATACCTCTTTTCCATGACAGCAAGGTCCTGGTGGAATCTTTCACCTTGTTCATCGCTTTCAGCTCCTAAATTCGAGGGAAAAGTTTCCAAATGGCTGTGCAGGAAGTGCATTTTCAAAGACATGCGAGCACCTGAAAGGAATACAAATATTTAAATCTTAGTTGTCAATAGAATTCCTTGTTTTTGAAACACTAATCTGCTAAATACTCACCAATAGCATAAAATCTAATCATCATTTTTTCGATCAATTGACGATAGTTTGGACTTCTGTGGTTTCCCAAAAATCCATGAACTACGTCTTGAAAAGCATTCCATGCTCTTTTCTCGTTTTTTTTTTTTTTAGACAATTCAAAAATCCGATGTCACTGAACAATTTTTTTATCTGTCGACAGCTTGGGAAACTTTGGCGCAAAATTTTAAACATTTAAAACCTACTCTAAATCAATTTTAGAATGGGAGTCGACTCTAAATATTGAGTATAAAACGAGAACCGACTTTTTGTTAATTTTAAAGGACATACACTATACTTTAACGTTAAAGAGCTCGTCTTACTTTAACAGCATCAATATGATAGTTTATCTTTTAAAAGTATACTTTATCCATATTGACAATGGTCATTTCATACCAAAGGAAATCGAAGAAAAAATGTTTACTGATGTTTTATTCGATTTTTAAAGATGTTCTTTGTAAATAGACTGAATATTATAAATTCGAAACAATCGTACAAAAGTGCTCTACGATTAACAAATCTTTACATACAAATGTACATATCTTATTTATGCACGCGCGCCGAGACGAGTATAGCTAAATGAATCTGCACCTTGCAACAACAAATTGAGTTTTTATGCTGTGAATTTGCGATTTATACTTTATTTCCATCTAAAATAATGTAAATAACTTGTAAACAATCAAAATCTGTACCGAGGTAGTATATTAAATGTACTTTTTTCGGCGAAAAATTATTTGGTTTATATTTGTCTGTTCTGTTTACTTTTTGTTGTGTTTTTGTAGTTGTGTGAGTTGTGTATCTGTCAAATTACGGGTTGTTCATAGCAAATTCGCTTAGGTTCTGTTGTAAAACCCACATTAGTTAGAAAAGTTGTCTAACTTGATTAAAATTATGAAAAGGTTAGACAAAGTCTCCAAGCTAAACGACTGCATTAAGTAGACCCGGTTTTATTGCTTAAACGAGAACTCTTTAAAATTTTGGGCCTTTGTTTTTAAATATGTTAATCCTTTGTTTTCGGGATCTTTTGCTAAGGTTTTTACAAAATTTTTCATAATGCCGAGTTTTAGGTGCAATGGTGGAAGTATTACATTTTGTTTTTCAACAAGTGCTTTTTCAGCAACGTTGCTCTTTCCTACTACATGATTTTCACGAAGTGGCCAATTTCGTTGGATGAAATGCTTTTCATCTGCTCTGCTATCCCAAAAATACAGAAAACAGCAGTATTTTGTGTAGCCACCCTGCAGGCCAGTAAGTAAAGCCACGACTTTTAAATCACAGCAGATTTTCCAGTTATAGGAATTGTATTTCACAAGTTGAAGAAGTTTTTCCATGGTCATGTAATCCTCTTTTACATTTGTGGAGTGAGCAATCGGGATTGATGGTTTCGTGTTCCCTTTATGAAGTAAAACAGCCTTAACACTATACTTGCCAATCCTTAGCTTTGTGGTGTTCTCCAAATTCAGAAAATAATCCTGTCACATCATTGCAATAACAAAAGTCACCCGTTTTTGAATAATACCTTTCAAATTTCTTATTCTGATTTCTGTAATAAGTGACTTTTGTTTCTGCTTCCAAGCAGTTAAATTCCTGCAATCTCGAAACGAGCAACTCAGACTTCTCTTAAGATAAGTTGAGATCACGGCATAAATCATTGAGTTGGAATTGATTAAATAGCTTTAGTTTTGGACTTTCAATTTCCAAACTGCTGATGATACTGGAACTCAAATCTGATACTTCTACGGCTGTTATTTTTGTTCCTGGTGGTTCTTGTTTTGGATACCGAGAAGAATGTGCGCCGTCTTTGTTACTTATTGCACTTCGGGATAAAAAGCTTTCCGAAATTTCCATCCTTGTATTTTAGTTAAGCAGAAGTAACATTCAGTCACATGATCAATTGGGTTTCTCCATTCAACTGGCTTTCCAAACGATAAATACTTCCTATTTCCGATTCCAAATGCAATTAACCTCACAAAGCACGTAGCACAGGTTGACAATATAGCATTACTTTACTATAAAGCACTACAGTAAATGCTCTGAATTTGTATATTTTTTTAAACAATTCTTAAACAGGTAGATAAAACTAAAAAACATATTTTTTTTGAAAAAAAAAACTGAAATGGTCTGCCTTCACGTAATGTTTCATAACTTCCACATTTGTTATTCGATTTCATTGATCTTATGCGTTTTAGCTTTGTAAAAACAATATCTTTTATCTGAGATCTTAAAACTATTTTAAATATTTTTTGTTCTATCCTTACGGAATGACTTAAAACAAGCGATTTTCAAAAAACGGCGAAAAATTGTGTTTTTTGAAACTTTGAACGGCTTTTTCTTGATGATTGTTGGGCCGATTTACACAAGTCGTATACTGTTGGAAAGACAAACAAAATATCTGTTCAAAACTATAAAGTATATGTTAATTAGTTCGACCGTTTTTGAGAATTAGGCTTATACATGGAAAAGGAGCAGAAAAACACGTTTTTTAGTCATATCTCGAAAACGCTTCTTTGGAAAAATAAATGATTGCCATTTTCGTGTTCAGAGAGCCAAAATTAGTCTAGAAAGTACTTTTTTGTTGAGGTACTCGCCAAAAACCGAAAATTTATAAACTAGTGTAATTTAACAATGCGTTGTGGAAGATGACGAACACGTTATAATTTAAATGATTCGAGTTTATTAGAAAAACAGTTTTCTTGGTGCATTAATTGCTTAACTATCGCTTATGTTTTTTTTAGTGGAGAGCTGTAGAATATAGTTTTTTTTTAATCTGAAATTTTTCTTTTGGATTTTGAAAAATAAAACAAAAGTTGAAATCGAAAATCGGAAATCCTTTTTCGCTTATGATTTTTTCAATCAAAAACTCCACTAAGTTTTTCATTCTGATGCTTTTACTAACAGGCTTGTACGTTATCCTACTATTCAGTGACTTTAACATCCCCTCATCTTAAATGAAGCTCATCTGATGATAAATCCTATTATGCTACTTCCAATCTCAACCCTGTAAACGAATGTTTATAGAAAGCCGAGCAGTTTTAACCTTCGATCGCTGTGAAACTAGAGGAATAAATTTTGGACAATTTTTCTTTGTTCTTGATCTCCAACTCCATTCTAATTATGTCGGTACATATTTTAACAATTTAAAAAATTAATCAAATTTCTCCTTTGGCTCATTTCTTCATCATACAATTGACACATTTATCATCGAAAATAATCTAAATCAACTTATTTCCCGGCCCGATGGAATTACCAAAATATTTCTCAAGAAATATAGTTCCACACTTTCTCTTTCCCTTTCAAAAATCTTCAATTCATCCCTATCTCAAGGAGAATATCCTCAAGTAAAGAGGACCTTATTCATAATGCAAATACATAAAAAGGATCCAAAGTGTTAAGTTACAAATTATAGTCCAATTGCTAAGCTTTCAAACATTCCCAAAATCTTTGATAGCATAAGTAGGTAAATCTCGCATTTCCCCTATATAAAACGGCTTTCTGAAAAGTAGGTTCACAACGACATCGATATATTCTTATCTGAAAAACTGTTTCTACAATGTCTTCTCCAATGATTTCTTAGCTACCTCCGGGGTCCCACAAAGCATCCACTTAGGCGCTCTTCTTTTTATTATTACTGTTAACGATATTGAGATTGTCATCAAACATTTCTAAGACCATTTCTTCGACAAATGATTCTACTCTTCATCAACTTGATCTCGACAGATTTTCTGTCTGACGCGTGAAAAAAAATCTTGGAGTTGAATATTGACAAATGTCAATCAATCATTTTTCACAACAGCACATCCATCCTGTATCTACCTTCTCTATTATCAACCATCATTATATACATCGTTGAATCAATCGCGACCTCGGTTGTGTTATGTAATAGAGAACTCAACTTTCTCAGACATATTGATAAGATTATTCTTAAAGTAAAGTCAGCTATTGGCTTTGTAAAACGATGATCCAAGAATTCTCTGACCCCTATACATGACTCAATCCCTTTCCATATCATTTGTTCGCTCACTTCTTGAGTACGCCTTTGAAGTATGGTCCCCTTATCATAAAATTCATTTATCCAGAATCGAGAGCATTCAACGTTGATTGCTACATTTTGCCCTTCGTGGTCGTTTGATTCTACCTCCGTATCGAGACCGACTTCAATTAATTAACTTGAATATGCTGATGCTGAAGAACGAAGCGACATTCTTTTCATTCATCGAATGTATGATCATATCAGGATCTGTTGACTGCACAATTTTTTGCAACTCCATCCCCATCAACACTAATTCCCGAAATCTAAGAAATCCAAGAAACCCATTCACCGTATCTCGTAAGGCTCCAACGAACCAACTACTCGCATGCTACGTAAAATTAATTGTAACATTAACTGTACCGCTTGCCATAATGGTTAGTGCGTTGGACTGAGATGCAGACTATAGTTTCAATGGCGTAAATCTATCAAATGTAAATGATGTATCTATCCTTGGTGTATTGTTCGATAAGAAACTCGAATTCACACAGCATATCAATATGGCATATAATAAAGCCAATTCAATATTAGGTTGGATTAAAAGGGAATCACGTCAGTTTTCTGATCCTTATGTTATCAAACAACTATTTACCACATTTGTCAGACCCATTATAGAGTATGCTTGCCAGGTATGGACCCCCTACTACAGTTGTCACAAAATAAGAATTGAACAAATTCAAAAAACATTCCTAAAATTTGCTCTTAGAGGCTTAGGCTGGCAGAATCCATTGAATCTTCCTTCATATATGTAGCAGCCGTTTAAAACTGATAGATTTACCCAGTCTGGAGCGCAGACGTTCTTATTTATGTTTTGTTTTTATTGTTAATCTTATTGATGGTAATATCGATGCTTTAAATCTTTTATGTCGTGTTAATTTTAATGTTCCAAATCGAAATCTAAGAGGCTTTCGTGACCCAATTTACATAAAACACTATCGTACCAACTATGAGCAGAATTCACCATTGAATACAATGTTTAATTTGTATAATGTCAATCATAATTTATTAATAAATTTTTGTGATGTCTCAAATAATAGTTTTAAAAAAATATTCTATAATATTGTATAATTTATAAATTTTTAATTCTAAGTAATATTTTTTGTACGCTAGATATTAATTAGCTTGATTCAAATAAATAAATAAATTTCTTGACTGGGAGTAATTTTCAAAACTGCCCATTTAAGACAAATTGTCATATCATAACGGGTAGATCAAATAAGCCGTTTTACCAGAAGAGCGGGTAGAAGTCGAAATGGAATAAAACAAGCTGAGTATGAGGTATTAACAAAATTCTTTTCTCATTGAAAAGGCCAAGGCCATGTATGACATTATGTACGGAATATGACATGGGTCAAATTATAGCCTTCGGCTTCTTGAGGTGGAACAGTTCCGAGTGGACCAATTTTCAATTACTCTTCCGCATAGATTCAGCTGAATTTGAGCAATGGCCTGTGTTATGTTAATCTATGGGCATCTGTCGATAGTGGTTTATTCGCATAGATCTTCGAATCCATGAAACCTCACAATACAAAAATTTAGCGAGGTCAAATCGCATGTCCTTAGTAGCCAATTTACCAATTGTCAAATGTCAATTGTGGCGTCCACTGCAGGAACCAAACGTCGTCTAGGTCCATATGTTCAATTTGGGACATACGAAATTGGTTATCATCGCCGTTCTGTAGGTCTCACCATTGAAGGTGATCGACTCACCAACCAACGTCGTTTTCGAAGGAGTTCGAACCAATAATGTGCAGCAAACGGTTACTTTTTGAAGATGTATTTGCACCTGGTGAACCTCGTGTGGATTGGTTTCGTGCCACATACGGCAATTAGTTTGTTAATAAATCCATTCATCCAAAAATGCGCCTCGTAGCTAAAGATGATTTTTTGGATTGGGGTAAAATTCCAAACCCTCCGAAGCACAGCCATTTTCACGGACCGTGGCGATGTTCTCGACCGATCTTGCGTTCCTTTTTCTAACGAATGTAGGCTGATTGATTTCCGAACTGGTCGTCTCAAATTTGGCCACCAAACGTTGAAAAGTCGATTGTGATAGCCAACACGTCTACCGTAAAAGATTTTTAAAGCGATTCAGTCACGAATTCCGCGACACATACATACATACATACGTTATAGGGTTATAAAATTTGGTTCATTTATATACAAAATCAATCAAACCTTATGTCAATCTCTTGCCATTGAAACTCATAAACATAAATTGAACAAAATGAACGAAAAAAGTTATGTTTCGTTCATTTTACTTGTTCTCAGTTAATATTCTTCGTTTTATATAAAACGGGAGATTGCGTAAACGAAGTCGAAAAGAAGTAGATACTGCCAAACTTTTGTTCATTTTCACATTGTTTAGTTCTCGGTAAGAGTGAAACGATTGAAAAAAAAAAATATTTTAGTTGAATGAACGATTGAAAACATTTCGTATCGGTCTTGGTCTTGGTCGCACCAAAACGACTGCATAAAAATGATTTTGATTGAATGAACGATTGATTGAAAAGATCGAATTCTGGAACCAATCTTTTTAAATGAACGATTGGCACAATTGGCATTTGCATTTCAAGTTTCAACCCTTAGTTAATTTGGTAAGCTTAGTCAATTAGGTAACTTGCTACTTCTTCGATTTTAGGGCTTTAAAAAAATAAAGTGCATGACTGGGTCGCACGAACTTGCTCCTATGTAAAAGGCTAAGAATTTCAAAAATGAATACGATTAGAGAAAAACTGTTCATAAGCTTAAAATTCATTATTTAAATGACTAAAACAACTTCTTTAGTAGTTGGAGGATTCAAGCAAATATTGGTTTATGCAAGAACAAAAATTATAAGTCTTTGTAGTGGTTTCTTAAAAAAACAAGCTTTTATACACAAATTTTTTAAAACATTTTTAAGAAAAAAATTTGTTACGCCAACTCAAATTTCTTATTATTAAACGAATAAAAAATAAATTTCAAAGAAAAATAGTAAGCCCTTTTTGAGATATTGAATTTTCAAAAAAAAATATATTTTTTTTTTTTTTTCAAAATTCAAAAAACATATTTTTTTTTCAAGTTTTGAAATGAAATATTTTTTAAGCTTTTTAGAAGCTTCTCTAGAAAAAATTTCATTAAAATCCGTTATGCCGATAATGTGAAATTCAAAATTCGAAAAAATGGTTCTATGGTAGGTAATATGTACATATGTACATATATTAATTAATTTTTTTTATTAAATTATAGATCGTACGTAAGAATTAAACGAAGGAAAAAAAATTATCAAAATTCTCGGAACCGTTTTCGTTTTCGTATGATAGGTATGTACCGTTATTTTAAGGTAAAACAAATTTTTTTTTCTCAGATCTTGTAGATTATATTGAGACATTTTAACTTATCAAGTTTGAAAAAAAATCGAACATATGGTTTTCGAAATATTGAGGTACCAAAAAAAAATTTGATTTTTTTAAATAAAAAAAAAATGAAAATTTGAATATGTTATAATATTCAAACTTTGGAGGAACTTTCGCATACAAAAATGAGAAAATCAAAAACAAAAAAATGGTTCCAGGGGGCTACCAAAAATAACCGTTTTTGGAAAAAAATTTTTAACCGTTACTAAGCTTTAACTAAATGAAATTGTATCAATTTTTTTTTTTAATTCTGTGGGACAGTTTTTGAGAAGACAGGTATCGTTATTTTTGGTCATAAAAAAGAGAAAAAAACGTGTGAGAGGAAAAAATTAAAAATAATATCTACCAAGTTTAAAGAAAATCGGCCGATCATCATCGTTACTCAACTTTGATCAAAATCTGGAGTTCGATTTTTTTTTTGCGAATGCATAAATTGCCTTATAGTACCTATAAGTCGCAAGTTAAAAGTTCTTAGTGATATGAAATGTTTGCCACTTAAAAATGCTTAGTAAGGCATCCCAGTGAGAGTTTTTGTAAGAATAGCACTTATGGAAAACAAAAGAGAGAATGAGAGTAAAACGCCACTATCTTCCCTGCACTGACAATTTTTATCGGACAGAATATAGAATATAGATAGAAGGATAGAACATAGGAAAAATTTTTTTTGACATATGTAAATATGTACATACATAGTTCCAAACAAAAAGGTAATCACCCCTATCACAGAGTCCCTCGTAACAAGTCCCCGAAAATTTTATTACGCTACGAATACGAATAAATTTACATCATAGGCCCCGAACGAAATCAAAAAAGCATTTTCCTAATTTCGGAGTTTCAAAATCAGTTGATTTGCGACAAAATAAATAAATTTTCGTTGTTCATCTTTTGATTTGATATTAATTTTGTTGGTCGTTAAAAATGGATACCATTGCCGTTGTATTCTTTGTAATGAATGTAGAAAATACGCTTAATTTTATTTGTGTTTCGCTTTCGTTTTAAGTTGAGCTCCGATCAAAATATCTGTTCGTAGAAAAAACTGTCCAACTTCCTATTCATTCGGGGCTTAGTGATACCATTATTCACGAACTCCGAATTTCGTAGCAAGTTTTATATAGTACGACGGGAGCAATGATACCTTTTTTCGGGGTTCGTACTACGAATCTATTACGACGGGGCCTGTGATAAGGCTGAATATAAAATTAGCATTACTTTAGATTACTTTAAATGTACCAATTTGCTGAAAACGTTATTTTTGCTTAAAACAAAACTTAACACCAAAAAAAGAAATCTTTTTTAAACCATAAAAATAAAATTGTGTAACTACGAGTATGTATACATAAATTTAAAAAGGAAAAGAAAATTATGTTGACCTACTTTGATTATGACTCTCTTTTTTTTGTCGCTGTTGTCCTTACTCATTGATTCATCGGATTTACCTTCTTCTGTCTTTTGACGATCTATAAATAAAAAAGAGAAAAGTATAATTAAAACATATAAAAAAAACAACTAATTTTTTCTGAAGAGCTCTATATATTATCAAATATTTTTAGCACGATAAGGTTCACTTGATTAGACATACTTAAGTATTTATCATTAAAATATTATAACATTGAGGTTTGTAAAAAAAAAAAAATATTTTAGTTTTAATTCTGAAAGGGAACAATTTGTTGCTTGGTACCTCAAGAAATACCTCTTAAAATAATAGCTCTAATTAATGTTTCTTTTCACATAGCAAAGTTTTTTTTAATTTTCTTTGTAAAATGTATTTAAAGTTAAGGATAATAGAAAATACAAAGAGCTGTGAACTCATCTCAAGCACGACACTAGAATAATCTCTGAAAGTACCAATGCTTTTGATTCCTCGAAAGCAATCTAGAAGATATGTATACAGTAAGTCCACAAGGAACGCATAAATACAAATAGAACTCCAAATACTCCTAGATTATTTCTGGGTAGCGGCAGCAGATAATTACATCAAAGCCTGCGAGTTTACAGTTCTCAATTATCAAAATAACAGTTTGGATATCCCATTTACAGTTGCTAAAGTTTAAACATCGTTCAGGGACTCAAAACAATGATAAGGCCCTTTGATTAGATGATCTTCAAATCAAACACTTTAGAATTTGTTGTTAACAGCTGCACTTAACTGTTTGGTAAACCTTTTAACTTCACATTGACCTTATTGAATGAAGAATTAAAGCAACTAAATAATAAATTAGAGGCAAAGAATATGAGGGATAACCTGGGTTAAATTTCACCAAACCTTTTTCACTTTGCAACTTTTCGTTTTACCAAATGCAAATTTGCAAAGAAGGAATTATTGATATGAAAAGTTTTCCCCTTTGCAAAATATGTTTCAAAGTTTTGTAAGTTTGCAAAGTATTTGTTCATTTCTTTTCAAGAAACAAATGGGTGATTCCATTATAGCGGGTGCAACATTTAGACTCATTTGAAGTACATTTAATAATAAAATAAGCAAAATATTTAATGACATTATTACTTGAAGGGATACATTTTCACCTATTTATTTTTAATCCATTTAGAATTCTAAAATATAATAAATAATTTGGCAGAAGAATGGTTTCAAAGTCCGATCGCGGGTGCAACAGAATTGGCCCGACTTTTCTAGATCATAGTACAAAAAACACAAATTCTGTTAATTGTGAAACATTTATCATGCTATTCTTACATATATTGAACGACGTTGATTCAATTAACTAAATAAAAAAAAATAAAGATAGAAAACAAAAGTAAGCAACGAAATATTAACTTTTAAATCAATCGCGGGTGCAACATCAAATTATCGCGGGTGCAACGCGTCTAACTTAAACTAGTAAACTGATTTAAAAAACTGGAAAAAATATAAAATAAGGCACATATGTGACAAGTCAGTACCCTTCTCTATTAATTATAATTTTTTTTCTTTCAAATACTTCAATATTTTTTCGAAAATACATATATGTATGTTAGAAGTACTCCATCTTTATCGATATCTGTTAAGGATAACCTCACATAATTATATTATGATATTGCAGCCTACCTGTACAAAAACGTACAAACCTGCGGAAATAACTTTTGGCAATACTGCTGCTGTAAAAACAGAACGGTATTTTAGAGCATGGATCTACTGGTAATATAGGGGTTCAAAAGACCCTGTTGGAGATTTAGAATTTATTGCTTCGTCTTCTGACTCAATAAAAACATCGAAAACTTAACTTCATGAATGCTCATGGTCATTGTGCTCTTCTCGATTCTTAACTTCCGACTTAATCGATTTCACATCTTTTATACCCGGCACTTGTCTGCTAATATTATCCCTTTTATAGAAATCACCTGTCATCCTTCAGTTTTTTAGGCATTGCTTTGGTGGAATCAGTTTTTTTTAAGATACATTTTTTACCTCTTCAACTACGTTAGTGGGACTCCTTGGGCGATTACATTTCACTTGTGCGACTTTTACAGTCTACACTCTACAGGGACTGATGTCATGAGTGCCTGCCTTTTTTATTTGTTGCATGCATTTTTCGTTTTGTCTGATTCTGGTCAGAATTTTAAAATTTGTATCTGCCTTAATTTTCTCTTTCAATACATCTCTCCACATTAAAGCAGTCTCTTTTCCTTGTTTCATTTCCATTTAACCATATATTTTTATATAAAAAAGAACAAATTTTATTATATTACATAATTAAAAAAATAACTTGAACAGTAGAAATTATTATTCAAAGCATATTTTATTAATGAACTATTATAAATCACGTTATAATGTTAGTAGTCAATAAGTTGCACCCGCGATCTTAACATTGCGATCGCGGGTGCAACCAATTTAAATCAACGTTTTCTGTCGTTCAACGTACAATATATTCCTAATAACGACTGATTTAATTTTAGTTTTGTTTTCTTCTTACTTTTTGAAAGTTTCAAAACGCTAGCACTTTATTTCTGCCAAAAAAGTAAACTTTTATATATTTTATGTCGCGGGTGCAACAAACTTACAATGGCTATTTGCGATCAATAATGCTAAAAATATAATAACAAATTCGTACATGTTTTTATGCAAACGATTAAATGGCATGATGCTTCATACGTCTATTGAGTAAAGCATTACTTAAAACTGTCGGAAATAGCTATTTTGAGCTTACGTTACCAGTTATAATAATTTAGTTCGTACCGACCGACTCTTCATATGATAATGTTGCCAACCGCAAACAAAAATGTTCTCTATAAGTTAGGTCTCAGTTTTTGTTTTTATTATTAAATATAGTATTTCTACTTTGAATATTTATCAAAAAAAGTAAAAAATATTGTAATTCAAAAATTGGTGTCAAAAATCGTCTATAGCGGAATCGCCCAAATAAGCTTTGCAAATTATACTTAGAAATTTGAAAAGTTTTTTTTTTGTGAGAAATTGTCGATAACAAATAAAAATTAACCGTTTCAAAGAATTTTTTGAAAAAGAAGAAGTAAATAAAAGTGACCAAAGAGTAGTTAAATTAAGAATTAACTTTGATATTGCAAATAATTTTTCGACAAAAAAAGAGTTTTCGGTTAACAAAAACAACCATCGAATTTGTTTTGTCTTAAATTGTAAATGAACTACAATTAAACAGTCAACTTGCAGTTGGCTGAAATCATTTCAAGGGACTTCTTTCCAAGTTTTCTTTTTTTATGTTACATTTTGTGACATCGTTGTCACTGATCGAAGCCAGAATTAAAATATCTTTCATAATCATTTTAGAACCTCAATGAAAGCTAACTTTTTATTGTTTTTGTCTGATCGGATTTTTTTTTTTTCAATAGTTTAATTTGCAACGTCAACTACCGTCAATGATTTATTTTTCAATGCATAATAGATTTAAATTAATGTCTATGTACAATTTAGGTTTACTTTGCAAATTTGCAGAATACGAATTCAAATGCAAAGTTCTATTTTAATTTGGTGAAACACTTGTTACTGTAAAATTTCACAACAAGTTTTACCTACCTTTTTTTTGCTTTTTCAATTTTGAACCTTATTTTTTCGTTGCAGCTCTAAAATGCTGGAAAAGTTCAGTAGAAATCTGTTCTGCATCAACAAGCATCCTGCTCTCAAAGTATTTTGGAAATGCAATAATAAAATAACAAGTTTTCTAGTGACCTATGTTTGAAAGATTGCTTCACGAAAAATTTTGTTGAAAGGGCTCTGAACTCGGCCATTTCAATTTGCCAAGTTTTGGAGAGGCATCCAACAACTTGATGAATTATTGAATCTGTGCTTGAGAGTAAAGTTTCTATGAAATTCGACTACGCGTTTTTGAGGAGGTAGCTTTTCAGGAAGCCGTGATCCGCTGACTGATGATCTCAAAATGGCTGGTTGATTGAATGTGTTAGTGAAATGGGCAAGCCAGAGATCTGTATCCGCTGGGAATGTTAGGAAGAGATGCAGACTTGGTGACGGCCTATTTTTGCTTTTCTTTGTTCTTGGCTTTACGTTGCACCGTGAGCTTTTTCTATTATATCATATCGTTGCGATAATCTTATTTTATTTGAAAAAAAATTGGGTTTAAATCTCTGTGTTTCAGCTCAAAGGTTTCCCAAATTAAAATAATTTAATGTCTCCATTTGGCCAAATAAAATCTTGTTTTATTTCTGGTTTTTTGTTTGTTTTTTTTTTTTTCAATTCATTTCTTTGAAATAAGTTTAGGAATTTTCGAAGTGTTTAAGAAAAAAATCCTAGTACACCCTGTACTTGCACTTTTCATCATTTATTCATTCTTTTTTTCAATATTCCTTTTTGTCTGAAAAATTGAACAGTGAAAAGTCTTTTTACTTTGCAAATTTTGTTTAAACACTTAGGAGTGACATACAACTCTCAACCATTCACGTGTGCAAGAATGAATGGACCTACAATTTTCTGCTAACTCCACGGATGCCTAGCCTTCTGCACAAGTGAGTTATGGAATCAAAACCAAGAGACCTCTATGCTAATTTGGCCATTAAATGTCGCAATTTCTAACTTTCTCGAAATACTATTTACTTTATTAGACCATACATTAATTTTCATTTGATGTTGTTCTTTCACCGATTAGGGAATCTTCAAAATATAAATATTGGTCCAAGGCTTGAATTCAAATAAATACAAAACCGAAAACAAGAAATATTCCTGGAATTGTCCAATTTTATTTTCTAAATAAAATAACAATTATGTAATAAATTAAATTAAATAAAGGAAAATATATGTAACTTACAATTTGGTCTTGGAATGATAAAAAAACAGTAAAGATTTTTAAATTAAGTTCTTGATTTGAAAACAGTTAACAACAGAATGAAAAAATATAATGATATAGAGAAAAATATTGAAAATTAAAATACAGAAAGAATGATTGAAAATTAACAACAAAGTGTTTTTGAAAACAAGTAAAGTAAGTAAAAGTAAAGTACATAGTTGAAAATAAGATTTTGAAAATATAAAACTTTGGCTTGATGACAGATGGTTATTAACTTTGTTTTATTGATTTAAAAGTCTTTTCAAACCAAAGCCAAAACGCGCCTCGCGAAATATCGGTTTTGGAGAAAACGCGACATCAACAACACTAGTTTTCCCATATGTATATTTTTTGTGAACTTCACGTTTTCGTAAACCATAAGTTTTATAAGAAACCTATCGAACACGTTTCGCAATTCAAATATGAGCTAAGCAAACACACCTTTGGAAATATTTTTAATTTGCTAAAAAAAAGTTGATGTCCAAAAAAGTGAAATGTCAAACGAAAGTGTCTAAATGTTCGGTGTGAATTCTTGACGAGTTATCGAAAACTTTAAACTGAAAACGGCATTTTGGGTTTGATGTTTGGGCTGATTCCAAATTTTGACGAACTCTAGTTACAGTAAAATGCACGACTGGGTCGCACGAACTGGGTTTTATGTAAAAGACTGAAAAATTAATGGCGCAAAATTTTAGTTGAATTAGTAAGATATTAAAGCTGTTTTAGTATGAAATTAGATTTAAACAACAATTTTGCAAATTTTAATCGAATATAGCATTATACTTTCTCTACCCTTTTTTGGTATTTTATTTTTGTAGTATAATTTATTGCACGAACTGTCATAGTTTTAGGTGTGCTCAGAAGCAATTTATTAAAAAATTGCTTTAGTACGATACTAGTTAGAAAATGTTTAAAATTAAGAATAAGTTAGTAAACTACTTTAAATTTAGCAAATTGCTAAGGAGTATCATACTAACCCTTAATAATAGGCTGTTTAAATTTTTGCGCCAATGTTTTTAATAGAAGAAAATGTTCATAACCATAAAATAAATTTTTAAAAAAATGACTAAAACAACTCCTTTAATAGTTGAAGATAGAACCAGGTTGAAGTTGTAAAGGATTTAAAAAAAAAAAATAGGCAGTTATACAAAATTTTTAAATCATTTTTAAGAAAACATTTTGGAAGGCCAACTTCAAATTTTAATTATTGTACGAATGAAAATTAAATTAAAAAAAAAATATTGACTTCAAACTTTTAAGAAGTTTCTATACAAAAAATTTCATTAAAATCCGTTATGCCGATAATGAGAAATTCATTTTTTTTATCGAATTATAGATCGTAAAAATGAATAAAATGAAAATTTTTGTATCAAAATTCTAGGTGCCGTTTTCGAGAAAAATACGATCGAACCGTTTTTTTTTTTTTTTTTTTTTTTTTTTGAAAATTTGAATATATAACTCTATCCAAACTTTTGGGGAGCTTGAGCATACAAAAATGATCAAAATCGGTTGTACCTATGTACATATATGTATGTCGTAAGTACAAATTAATTTAATATGTAACAATTTTTGTTGAGTGTGTCTAACCAAGTGAACCGCACCGTATACTTACACTTGAGTTCGATTTCTTCGTCATCCAAAAGCAAAGACACCACTTCCTTTGGCTTAAGTGTATCTGGCTTAAAGTTTCCACCACTTATAACCATTCGTTGGATCTAAATGAAAAAAAAAAAAAAACAAACACAAGAAAACATCATTATCATCTATTATTATCAAATGAAACAATCACAGCCATTGAAATGCTAGAGAGGCAGAGAAAAAACTATAAAATATTTATTAATAATCTCATAAAACGGGCGCCAATTCACTACTGGGAACGATGGTTAATTGTGTAGTTGTCTATTCATTCTATTTTGTAGTTTTAAATATTTTGAAGATCACACGCCCGCCTTGCTATCGGAACCAAGCTTCCGGTTAAAATTTACATAAATAACATTAAAAGTGATCATGTTCCATCGCCTTATAGCATCACCGCGCACCGCATGCAGCACGTGCGCAACAAATGCGGGCAAGTACAATCGGTTGGTGGTTGTAATGTTTTTTTTTTTTTTTGTAGTGCTCTTTATTGTGGTAATTTAATTTTTTTTACAAAACGTACCTCACTCTTTTCCCGCGCTCGTTGAAGAATCCTTTCTTCGATAGTACCTTTGCAGATCAACCGGTAGACGGTTACCTGTTTAGTTTGCCCCAGACGATGTGCACGATCCATAGCCTGTTGATCGACAGTAGGGTTCCAATCGGAGTCATAGAAGATAACCTAGAAAAAGGGGTTAAACAGAATATTAATTTGTATGCAGCAATGCACAGGGGTTAAGGTTTCATTTTTTTTTTCAATTCAAAAGATATTCAAGACATAAATAAATTATGTTTGTCCAATTGAGCGAAGGGTGTCTCTTTTATTGTTCATTTGATGCACGTGAGGAAAATTGATGCGCCAATAGATGAACAAGTCACAAGAAAATGGGAACAAAATGCATCCTTTTTCGTAAAGTGCATAAACGTGATCCTTTTATGTTGGATTATTTGAGCCGAAAGGCTTTTCTTTTATTCGTGCCGCATCCAATTACAGGAGTGAAAACGGAGGGAAAATCATGTTCGATATATCCGGTGGATATTTAATTTCTTGCTACTGAAGGACAAAAAAAAGGATATCCATTTGAAAGACGACAGGAAATAAGGAGGCAGGAATAATTTGTATTAAAAACTGTCTAAGAATTAAGCTAAATAATTTTGTGATAAGCAATTTGAAATTTCTGGCGCCATGAATGGAGGAACACAGTGCACAGTTTGGTTAATTTTGAGATCCTTGCGATTCTATGAATTGTCATAACTTTTTTAACGGTTAATGAAACAAACAATTCTTTGGCAATTATCAGCTAAAAGTTTGTGGGGAAAAATTTGTTTTTGAGTCATTTTCAAAAAATCGATTTTCATGACGTTACGGGGTCAACCGTAACTTATTTATCGGCCAACAGATTTCTGAAGAAAATTTTTAAAAAGTGCCGTTGCCAATAATTTTTTCCTTCCTAAAATTGATAGTCACATCCTGTTTGATTCCTTGACTAAAGGTAAAGTTTGCACGACAGATAAGGTGGCCTAGCCACTTCCTTATAAAAAATGTAAATATGTAAAATTCAAATGAAGGTTACATAACAAGAAATGTTAAGCTTTCTGAATTAAGTAGAGAAATAAATAAAATGCACGACTTGATAGCACAGACTTTTAAAAACATGAATTCAATTAGAGAAAAATGTTAAAATGAACGTTATTGCCATCTTATTTCTAGAAAAATCTGAATCGAAAAAAAAATATTTTAAAATTCAAAAACTATTTTTCGAAAATTTGTATGTACATTTTTCTTAAATCATTAGAGCCGTTAATGAGAAAATAAAAAAAACCATTCTGAGACAGGTTAATAACATTTTTTTCCTAAAATTTATTTGGTCAAAATTTAGCCCATGTCCATACGAGATTTTGATCAAAGTTAACATTACAATGATAGCGAAGACCAAAAAAGTGGGTCTCGTAATTCTGTTTGTCTGTCTGTTCGACTACAGCTAAACGGCTCGAGCGATTTTATTTAAACTTGCTAGATATGGGTTTCATTTTTTCCCCCCGGATGTTTTTTTTAAGACCAAAAATAACGGTACCTGCCATACGATTTTTTTCGAAATTTTGTAAATATTTTTTTTCTCAAAAACTGTCCCACAGATATTTAAAAAAAAAATTCACAAAATTTCATTTAGTTAAACCCAGGTAATGAATGAAAAAAAATTCCAAAAAATTAATATTTTTGGTACAGCCCTTAGAGCCATTTTTTTTGTTTTTGATTTTCTCAAGAACGGTACGACCGATTTTGATCATTTTTTTTATGTTAAGGCTTCCCAGCAGTTTCAATATTATTGTGTATTCGAATTTTCAAACAATTTTTTTTGGATTTTTAAAAAAAAATTTAATTTTTTTTTTTCGAAAAATCAATATTTCGAACCCCATGCTCGATTTTTTTTAAAACTTAATAAATAAAAGTTTTTTAAAATAATCTACAAGATATGAGAAAAAAAATTATTTTACCTAAAAATAACGGTACCCTCAATACAAATGTTAAAAAATGGTTTTCAAAATCGTATTTTTCTCGAAAACGGTTCCGAGAATTTTGCTTACATTTTTTTTCTTGCGATTAATTTTTAAGATCTATAATTTAATAAAAAATATTTTGAGAACAAGATATTACTGACTGTACCTACTATAGAACGATTTTTTTAAATTTTGAATTTCGCATTATCGGCATAACGGATTTTAATGAAATTTTGTAGAGAGAAGCTTCTAAAAAAAACATTGCATTTCAAAACTTTAAGAAAAATATTTTTTTTGAATTTTGAAAAAAAAAATCTATTTTTTTTTGAAAATTCAATATCTCGAAAACGGCTCAATATTTTTTTTGTAAATTTAATTTTTATCCTAACAATAATAAAAACTTTCAATGGGCGTACCAACATTTTTTCTTAAAAATGTTTTAAAAAATTTTTAAATAAAAGCTTATTTTTTTAAGAAACCACTACAAAGACTTATAATTTTTGTTCTTTCATAAACCTATATTTGCTTGAATCACATGGCATCCTATTTTTACCTCCAACTACTACAGAAGTTGTTTTAGTCATTTAAAAAATTAATTTTATGCTTATGAATGGTTTCTCTAATAACATTAATTTTTGAAATTCTTAGTCTTTTACATAGGAGCAAGTTCGTGCGACCCAGTCGTGCATTTTATTTTTGTATCAAAATCGTTAGAGCCGTTTTCGAGATAAATAAAATTTTGCAAAACGGCTGTATGGCAGGTGATTCAACGGTTAAGTCTTATTTTCCAAATGCAAAAATTGGACTTTATATCGCCCTATACTAGGTATGTCGCAAGTAAAAAAGCTAAAGTCTACGAAAGCTCCAAATAAATACGACTGAAGTTCTCAAAACGCATCCTCGCAAAGTGTGAACTAACCTCATTTATATATTAAATATCACACTATAGAACGTTGCGAGCCAATGGAAAGTTGTGGAAGTTGTAATGGTTCTGAAACCATAGGTATGACATGAAAAGAAATCTTAGATCAATTTCGCTTCTGACCGTAATATCGAAAGTCTTTGAGATAATATCACTTCCGCGCGTACATGAAGTAATAGAAGAAAGGTGCCAAATACCTAAATATCTGTTCGGATTTAGAACCCACAGCCCCAAGTGCATATATTCTCACTCACGTCATCTTCGGCGATCTTCTTGGATCTGACGAAAACTATTAATAAAGTGTGGCATGAAGGCCTAAATTAATTAAGACTATTTCTCCCTAAATATAATAGAATAGAAAGCACTGAAAACCCTCTATTGATACACCAAAGACTATTACGACACCCTCGTAGAAGAACTGTATTAGTGTATTGTGCGTCATTCGGGCAAGGGCATCACTGGTCATATTTCTTTGACGATATCATAGCCAATACTGTAACAGTTGCGGTCACTAAATCCCTTTAATTCACATTTGTTAGGCCCCTCGAACATGCAAGCTAGTATGGTCTCCTTTTTACGCTTCTCAGTCATTTCAAATTTAAGCCGTTCAACGTAGATTCCTTCGTTTTTAACTTCGCGGGTTACATTGGACGGATATGTTTAACCTCCTATCACCCAATGTTAATCACCTAAAGCTTATAGACTTGTAACCCCTTGATAAACGCATGAAAGTGGCCGAAATTGTTTTTAGCCAACAACTTTTAGCTTGTAATATCGGCTGCTCTGCGCTTCTTCAAAGAATTTGACTTTACGCTTTAGAAGTCTTAGATCGGTGTCACTCTTTGAACCAAACTTCCATAGTTAGATGTAACGAACCTATGAGTCGCATGCTACGTGCTGCTAATAGTATGCAAAACGCTTTTGACTTCCCCACTCTTTCAAAAATCTCTCTCTACGAAAATTCGAAGCCCCAACGCTCAATTATGCTAAGTAGTTTTTAAGCTTTTTTTTGTAAAACTAGTAGGTAGTAAGTTATTCTTAAGTTCTTGCTTGCATTAAACTAATAAGGTTAAACAAATTCTTGGGACGGGAGAAGCTCCTTCCCACTCTCTACGCAAGAGTTTGCTGATAAATAAACAAGTCCGCGCCACATCACACACAGCTCGTGCTACGATGCAAATTTTACCAGAAATTTTTCACGGCCTAATAATGGGGGCTATCGTGAACAAAATTTCCCTCGGAATGTTCCCCATCTTCGAAAATTGGAAAGGTCAATACTTCTACACTGTTCATTGTGTACATCAAGAAACCAATCACAACCCCGATGCTTGAGAAGGACAACATTGGAAACGAAATTTCTGAATTTACAATAGAAGTCTGCGCAGTTGTTTAGCAATATATGCATAAAAGAGTTCCATACATAATGTTAAAGACCATAATAATCAATAAAATAAAAATTATAAAATTGTATTTCATTTAAAAGTTGTTGAAAAACAAACATCGACCAGGAATAAAAAACACGCCCCGAATACATGGCAAAAGAGTGTATTCTTTTACTTATTTTATCGGATTTTAAACATCATCTTTGTGGGAAGTTTCAACCTTTTTTTTCTAGACAAATAAAACTTGTGTTATACTTTTCAACAATTCGGTATCATGGAACTCACGAATACAAAGACCTATATAATCCATTTGGCGCAGCATGGTTTTCTTGAAAAGCTTTTATTTTGTTTTATATTTTTCTCACGAAAACACGGTTATTACCCGTTTAGCATTTTTAGCTCTGAGCAGAGCATTGAACAGGGCAAGTTCTAAGCAGACAGTGTTTAGAGCTTTTTGATTGAATTATGAAATACATTTCCGAATTGTCATATTGTAATTATGATTTTATTTCAAAGTTATTTTTTACTCTCGCACCACCCAGCGCTTCTAAGCTCATCCGTCATTTAATTGTTTTGAGTTATATGTCTATTTCCCGAGTGTCAAAAGTGACAGGCTTATTATTTTACTCCTTCTGATCTGTTATTTTATTCGGATCTCATATGAAACACTCCGAACATGTACAGAACGGAAAAGAAACACAAATTCGAAGTTCTGAACGCGCTGAATTAAAATATAGAAAACCGTCTATGTAATATCAAATCAGAGATTAATACTTTGGAACAATGTGGAACCATGAAATTCACAACCAAAAAAATCTTTATAACTCAATTTCTTATCTTATCTAATTATAACAAACGTTTTTGCTTAATTTTAATCAAATCAACATTTGGGAAGTCCCTTAATTGTTAGGTTTTCACTTCCCTAATGATAGTCCCACAGTGAACCCCTATCATATTCAAGCATTACTTTTAACACCTTTATGTAAATAATTACTACCGGAACATTTGATAACCCCCATTTGAGTACAGATTACAAATAAATTTAAATTAGCGTTGGTTATCAGCGGAAGTTAAGTAACCGAAACTTTATTAGCATTCGAATAAAAGTCAGTTGATTTTCAAACAATTTTCATTCCTTCGAACAACTGCATAAGAATGATGATCAAACTAACTACAATCGCGGCCATTTTATTTTTAGCCAGTTGCCATGGTTCGTCTATATTTGAAAGGACTTTTAATCTCCTGCATCAGGAACCTCCACCACCACCGTCAACGAGTCGTTTCGACGTTGCTACACGATGGATCGAACAAAAGCTGGATCAGTTCAACGAAAGTGACACAAGGACTTGGAAAATGGTTTGACAGTTGAAAAATATTTTTTTTTAATATTAAGTAAGAAAACTAATCCATCATCACAACAGAGGTATATGGCGAATGAACAGTACTTCGAGGAGGGAGGACCTTTATTCATATTTGTTGGCGGAGAATGGGCAATTTCGAGTGGTTATTTGACAGGAGGACATATGCATGATATGGCAAAGGAACATAACGGATATCTATTTTACACAGAGCATAGATACTACGGCAAGAGCAGACCAACGAGGTAAACATAAATTTAATTTACGTGTGATTCAAAATTTTGATCGATTGATATTGAAAATAGCGATCTTCAAACGGAAAACCTTCAATATCTTAATGTCAAACAAGCCTTAGCTGATTTAGCGTTTTTCATTCAAACTGTCAAATCAACAACACCGGGCATGGAAAATTCAAAAGTAATTTTGACAGGCGGTTCCTATTCAGCAACAATGGTGACATGGTTTAAACGATTGTATCCTGATTTGATTGTGGGAGCGTGGGCATCGAGTGCACCACTCTTTGCTAAACCTGATTTTGTTGGTAAGTTGGCACAGTTTTGAATTGAGTTTAAGCAAATGTTAGATGAACTTATGCTTCAATCTAGGCCATTAGAAATCTTTATTTATTTTGACAAAATACAGTTGTAATAATTTTTAAAATTAATTCATCTTTTTAGATTTTAAAAATTTGTTTCCAAATACGGCATTTAGTATTTGGAAGCAAATTTTTAAAATCTAAAAAGATGAATTAATTGAAAATCTTTAAAGGAATTCATCATAGCCTTGACAATTGGCGTTTTATCTTAGTTCATCATCATTTAGCAAATATATATTTTTTTTATTTTAAACAACTTAAATTAATAAAAAAATTAAAATTTATAGAGTATAAAGAAGTTACTGGACGATCAATTAAACTAGTCGGAGGAGAAGATTGTTACAACCGAATCAAAAATGGTATCAATTCTATTGAAGAAATGTTAGCTGACAAACGTGCAGCAGAAATGAAAAGTCTTCTTAAGATATGTGATAGTTTTGATGAAAACAATAAATTAGACGTTTGGACTTTCTTTAGTCAAATTTCGGATGTATTTGCTGGCATTGTTCAAACTCATAGGTAAAAAAATGGTAAATACTTTTTGTTTAGGAAATATAAATGTGTTATTATCCATAAAGCAAAGGTAGCATTGAAGCAACTTGTAAGACAATAATGGAAGGTGAAGATGATCTGACAGCAATGTCAAATTATATAGCTTCTTTCAGTGGATCTTCAAATTGTTCAGATGTTTCATACAAAGACATGATTTCTGGACTGAAAAAAACCGATAATAATCCTAATAAGATGTGTAAGTTTAAAATTATGTAAATTTCATGTCATTTTTAAAAACCTTTCTTAGCAAGTAAAACGATCTTGACATTTTATCGTTTTTAATTTTGACTTCTCAGATCGACAATGGTTTTACCAAACATGCAACGAATATGGTTGGTATCAAACATCAGGTTCAACAGCACAACCCTTTGGAACACAGTTTCCCTTAGAATTGTATGTTAATGCCTGTCATGATGTTTATGGCGAGCAATTTAACAATAAAACTGTGCACGAAAATGCAGAGAAAACAAACGAATTTTTTGGTGGCCTTAATCCCGAAGTGGAAAATGTTTATATAACACATGGTGAATTGGATCCATGGCATGCTATGGGAATAACTGATAAGGAAAAGGCTACAATGATACCACGTAAGAATAATTCACAATTAAAACAAAAATATATTATAAATATTTTTGTTTCGAATAGTACATGCCCATTGCAAGGACTTTGGTTCCATTAAATCATCCGATACGGAGGAGATGAAAGCGTCAAAGGAAAAAATTGCCGAACTCGTACGTGGATGGGTAAAAGCTTAAACTTGATGGACTTTAAAAAATTAGAAACCTAAATACAAATCAATTGAAAAAAAGTCATTCTAGTGATATTATGCGCAAACAGAGTAAATAAATAAAAGTTAATTTCGAAAAAAGTCCAGTTATTTATTAGATATTAATTATTTCAAAAACTATGAGTCATTCAAATTTTTCATACAATATTTTTTAGAACAACGAACATAAAAGTCGATTCGACTTATTCCAATGATATTAAAACCAATTTTAATGGTTTTGGTTTATTAGTCCGGGAGACGGCTCTTCGGTTAAAATTGGCGACAAAAAGATTTTTATACTAGTATATAGTCCCTTGCTATATTATTAGACGCACTGTGGATTTTTCAAAAATTCATGGATTCTACTTTTATACGCAATATTTTTATACAGGATGTGTTTTATGTTCCAGGATTTTTTCATTTGGTTGTCATTTTTATGTGAATGAAAATTCGTATTGAAATTATTAAAACAGTTGATTAAATAATTGTTCAATAATTGTAAATACTTGGAGCAAATTACGTTGCTTGAACCAAGCCCCACGATCCCCTGATTTGACGCCTCTTGATTTCTCGAAAAGGTGCAAATCAACTAATTAGCCACAGCCTCGTCTAAATTGCTGAAATCTCAACAGAACTCTGCGAAATTCTTATGCAAAATTTGCTTAACAGACTTCGCCTTGATGTCACGGTGCCCACTTCACCGACATAATGTTAAAGACCATATAATCAATCAATAAAATATAAATTGTATTTCATTTGAAAGTCATTGAAAAAAAAATCGCCTCTACAAAAAATCACAAGTGCGTTCCTAGTCTAATACAGCGACTCATTCCTTTCGCGATTTTCCACCAAGTCCTGATTTCTCAGTTGCTGCGACATTTGTTCTGTCAGGCGGATACAAAATACCAGTTTCATGGCCGTTGTACATTTGTGAATCAACTACATCTCAGTTAGTATCGAGCGAAGATTGTGAATGGTGTTATCTCTGTAGTGTAACTAGATAAAATTTCACCGCATATTTTTAAGTAACGAATTCCATATGTCTTTTCTTTAATTTTGCCAACCACCTATTACTGCCATTGAACGAATCAGCACTTTTTTCGGGAAAAAGAAGTTGAAATAAAAACTGTGCCTTGGCTCTTTTTTATAGGACCAGTCATTGCACAATTGTGGACACGGTGATTCAAAAAACATTCGTACAAATTGTTTGATAATTCGATGTAATATTTGGTTTGTGGAACGTCTTGTTTTTTTTTTAGGCCCTTCAATAGAATTGAGATTTTTTACGACGGCTCATAGAGAGCCTGAACCTAGTGACTTACAACTATCAACAATTTCTGTTTGCGTGTTTGGCACTTTTTATGACAAGAGATACCGTTGGAGGGTTTTTCCATTCCTCGTAAGAGGTTAAGGGTGGTTAAATTTTAAGGGCCGATGTTGAATGTGAACCACACCTAAACGTCAAGTTTTTTTCTGCATTTTATTTGACATTTCTCAATTTCAGACTAACTCAATTTGAACCATGGAAAGATACACAATCGAGCAACGCTTTAAACTTATTCAGGCTTATTATGAAAATGGGCATTCAAATCAAAATGTATATTGTGCACTTCGTGATTTTTTGGGTCAATTTAATCGTCCAAATTTGCGTGCAATCGGAAAAATCGTGCAAAAATTTGAGCAAACCGGTTCTGTAGGAAATGTGAAAACACCAGTGCATACTCGTACAGGCCGTACTGCAGAAAATATTGCTGCTGTTTGCGATAGTGTGGCTGAAGAGTCTCCACCTCAACTCGTAGTCGTGCCCAACAATTGCACCTCTCACGCTCGTCGTTGATGAGTATTATGCATAAAGACTTACATTTACACGCTTACAAGGTGCAATTGACTCAAGAACTAAAGCCTCTTGACCATTTCAAGCCTCAAGCGTCGTCAATGGCCAGAATGGTGGCAAGAAATGGCAACAGTGGATGATCAATTTTCGAAGAAAATCATCTTCAGTGATGAGGCACATTTTCACCTCAGTGGATTCGTCGCTGCATTCGGGCGAATGATAATCCAAGAGTGATTGTCGAAAAACAAATGCACCCACAAAGAGTGATTGTTTGGTGCGGTTTATGGGCTGGCGGCATCATCGGGCCGTATTTTTTTCCAAAATGAGGCCGGTCAAGCAGTTACTGTGAATGGTATTCGCTATCGTGAGATGATACCGAACTTTTTATGGCCCGAATTGGAAGATATTGATGTGGACGATATGTGGTTTCAACAGGACGGTGCCACTTGCCACACAGCTAACGAAACAATGTTTTTTTTCCGCGACAAATTCAATGCCTTCAATATCTCACGTGGTGGCGATGTCAATTGGCCGCAAAGATAATGGAATTTAACACCGTTGGACTTCTTTCTTTGGGGTTATTTGAAATAAAAGGTGTACGTCGATAAGCCAGCAACAATTGAAGAGGGATGAGGATGAGATGAGTCGGCACGGCACATTAACGGCATAGAACCTCAATTATGCCTCAGCGTCATCGAAAATTTGGACCATCGGATGGAGGTGTGCCGCCGCGGTCGCGGCGGTCATTTGGCCGATATTTTGTTCCATACATAATTGAACCATACCATATTATCATAATAAAAAGAAATGACAATAATTTCCCAAATAATTTGTGTTTTATTGAAAATCAACATCGGTCCTTAAAATTTAACCACCCTTTATTACACCCCTTAATTAAGTATTAATTGAGTTCTTTACCCCTTGGTCTAATTTCTTCATTATCTCCACCATGTGGTATAAATTCAATCTTAATTGCTTTGGTTTCCTTGTAGCACACTTTAATAATATTTGAATTTTTATTAATTTATTATTTAAACTTTATGACACTTTATAAATGAATGCCGAAATCGGAAGAGAAATGACGCAAATATGAAACAATATGGATGGCCACTGTGTTATGTATTTATTTATTTTTGTTCTTGATTATGCGGTTTTTTTTCAATTCAAAATGAAAATTCAATACATTCTATTCTAAAAAGTCAACTACCCAGTCAACAAGGATGTTAATGTTGACTAAAATATTGTTTTTTGTTTGACTATTGACTTTTCAGAGAGTTAACTTTTCTGAGATTCCACTGTATTACAAAAACTAAATACCTTAAGTTTATTACATAATAAATTAATAACATCACGTCTTATCTAAGGACAAAGCGATTAACAAGAAATTAACAACTTCTAACCGTTGTGACAACCATAACTGATTAGTGTCAATGGTCAAACATAAAACCTACAGCTCTAATCAATAATTTTTAAAATAAAATATAATTCGATAGCAGCTTTATCGAGGATTATAAACTATATTGAAGTCTATTCAATAAACAAGCTTGCGTTAATAGGCAAACATTTTTATTTTTCATTCACCTAAAGTCGGTCGTTTAAGTAAGGATGAAGTTAACTAAAGAGTTGGTTTTTGGAATTATCTGCCTGACAGCAGTAGTTGAAAGTTCAAACATTTTCGAAAGAAATTTTAGAATCTTACATCAGGAACCTCCGCCGCCATTGAGTAAAAGTCGAGCAAGTGTTACCACAAGCTGGATAGACCAAAAGCTAGATAATTTCGATTCAAAAGAAAAGAAAACTTGGCGAATGGTTAGTGCTGGTGTAGTTTGTTATTCTCAAATTAGGCTTTCCTAAAAACTAAGCCATTTTTTCAGAGATACATGTCAAACGATGAGTTCTTTGTGCCAGATGGACCGATATTTATATATGTTGGCGGAGAATGGGCTATTTCAAGTGGATTCATTACAGGAGGACACATGTATGACATGGCTAAAGAACACAATGGAGCCATGTTCTACACGGAGCATAGATTCTATGGACAAAGCAAACCAACTAGGTGCCTGAATTTTTTTTTCTATACGGACAAGAAATTAATAAAAAAAATTGTATTTCTTCTTAAACTAGTGATCTTCGCACCGAAAATCTAAAGTACTTGGATGTCAAACAATCTTTGGCAGATTTGGCATATTTTATTAAAACTATAAAGAAAACTGTTGAAGGAATGAAAAATTCTAAAGTAATTTTGACAGGTGGATCATACTCAGCTTCAATGGTGACATGGTTTAAACGCTTGTATCCTAATTTGATTGTTGGAGCTTGGTCTTCGAGTGCACCACTTTTCGCTAAAGTAGATTTTGTTGGTAAGATAAAAAAGTCAAAGCTAGTTTTGGTAACTCCTTTCCCCAAAAGCATTGTTCAGCTTACCACTTTTTTTATTAGTTTTTAGTGCTGAGTTATATTGAATTTAATTTATTCTAAAAATTAGGCCCGAAATAATTTTTCAGTCGAAATTGTAATTGCTCTTCCACTTTCGAAAACGAAGCTTGGGACTATTTTAATACATAGTTAACTATTTTAATTTTCCTAGAAAACAAATTTTAGGAGTTAACTCCGGCTTACCACAGAAACTAAGATGATCTCGCCACTGGAAAACTGGACCTTAAATAATTTGGAACTTATCTTTTTTTTTTATTTGAAAACATATTCAAGACTCATTTATTGTAAGACTAAGAAACGATAACAAATATTAGTGTGATTTTTTGATTTTTATCCTTATATAATCGTAATCGAGGCATATCATTAAAAATCTATTTTAAAGTTCCAAACTGGAATTTTCCAATAAAGACATTCTTATTTGTATATTTGATATATTCCTTAATTACCTATTGAAATTCTTTCAGAATACAAAGAAGTCACTGGACAATCTATTAAACAACTCGGAGGAGATGCATGCTACAACAGAATCAAAAATGGCATAGCTGAACTAGAGAACATGATTTCAAACAAACGAAGTGCCGAAGTAAAAGCAATGCTCAAGATCTGCAATAATTTTGACGAGAAGAATGAATTAGATGTTTGGACTTTGTTTAGTGAAATTTCTGACATATTTGCTGGTGTTGTTCAGACTCATAAGTAAGTTATAAATGAACTTGTAAGTTATAAATGAACTTGTACAATTAAAAAGAAGAATTTGAGAATGAATTTTTTGTTTTTATTTTCAGTAAAAATGATATTCAAAATACCTGCCGAAGTATCATGCAGGGGGAAGACGATGTGACGGGGGTAGCCAAATATATTTTGACAAACTTTGGAAATGACGGTTGCTCAGATATTTCATATAAAGCTTTGCTGACATCGTTATCGGAATCAGCATATACAAGTGGAATGAGTAAGTTTTATTTTAAAGTCGAAATTTAAAGTAGTTTCAGAGATAAACAAAATTATATCAGAATCTTTGGTTTACAACCTTGCCATTTCTGCAAATCTATTTTTGAAATGCTAAGCAGCAAAAAAGCTTAGGCTTATGTAAAAGTACTTAAATCGATACTTAAATCCACTTCAATTTTGTCAGAAAAAATGGTGTTTTATATATTTAAAGCTCGGTTTCACGCTGAATAATAATTTGTAATTATTTTTTTTTGCATAAATACTTACAGTGCGACAGTGGTATTATCAAACCTGCAATGAATATGGTTGGTATCAAACATCGGGATCTTCAGCTCAACCATTTGGTAGCAAATTTCCAGAAGATTTATATATAGCCGCATGTAATGATGTTTACGGCATTGAATTTACAAATGAAACCATTTATCAGAATGCTCATAATACAAATGAATATTTTGGTGGATTAGATCCAAAAGTGGAGAACGTTTACATTACTCATGGGCAATTGGATCCATGGAGTTCAATGGGAATAACAGATTCACAAAACGCTACCGTCATACCATGTAAGCATCTATGAATAAATTTTTATTTTTGTTAATAAATTGAACGTTTTTTTTTCATAGTATACGCTCATTGTAAGGATTTTGGATCGATAAGCTCATCGGACTCACCTGAAATGAGAGCATCTAAGCAAAAAATCGCAAAGTTAGTACGAGAATGGTTGGCATAAATGCACTTCTTGTTGATATAAATTAAGAACATATATGAATGTATGTATGTAAATTTAATATTAAAAATTGTGTTAAAAATATTGAATGTTGAATTTATGAAAGTTTGGTTTAATAAACTACATTTAACTTAGTCATATTTGATAAGAAATCTTTTTTCACAATCACTAATCTGTTTATAAATAAGTTATTGTTTAATATATCAATGATCAGAATTGATAAGCAGACTGTCAAGTTGATTTAAAAGCGGATTTGACAAGATATAATAATTGTTAAATTTATGATCTCTAATCATAAGTACTTAAAAGGAATACATTCACTTTTATCTGAATTCACAAGTAGGCCATTTGAGTGTTTAATTGAAAGGCTATTCCAAACATGTGCGATTTAATCTTTGCGATACCAAAAACTGTAACTTATCAAATTTCATTAACACGGTGATGACGAACATATGCAAACATAGATATATACATATGTATGTAGTATATGGTATTGAGCGTGTAGAACTAGCAATCAAAAGGCGAAGCTGTCAAACAAAACAATTGTGTGTCGATACTTGATTTTTTTAATGAAATCATTTATAGTGAAAAAATAGAAACCAAAATACGAAATGCAAATTTTTGGATTAACGATGTTTATTGCATTCTTCTTTGCTTCAATTACTTTAAGCCTTTTAAAAATAATTTTGTGCTTCTGAACATTTTTCAATAATAACACAACCGTTTTTTTAAATTCTAACTCTTTTATTTTTTTTACTTGCGACTTACATATAGGTACTATAAGGCAAGTTATGCATTATGCTAAAAAAAATCGAACACGAGATATTAATCAAAGTTGACATTACGATGATAGCGAAGACCAAAAAAAATGGGTCTCGCAATTCTGTCTGTCGGTTCGACTACAGCCTAAACGGATCGGACGATTTTCTTCAAACTTGGTAGATATGGGTTTTGATTTTTTTCCCCCATTTTTTTCTTTTTTTTTAAGAGCAAAAATAACGGTACCTACCATACGGCTTTTTTTCGAAATTTTATAAATATTTTTTTTTTCTCAAAAACTGTCCCACAGACTTAAAAAAAAATTATTAAAAAATTAAATTAAAAATTAAAAAAAGAGGTAATGGTTGAAAAAAATTTTCCAAAAAATAGTTATTTTTGGTACCCCCCTTGGAACCATTTTATTTGTTTTTGATTTTCTCAAAAACGGTACGACCGATTTTGATCATTTTTTTATGTTAAGGCTCCCCAGCAGTTTCAATATTATTGTGTATTCAAATTTTCAAAAAATTTTTTTTTGATTTAAGAAAAAAATCAAAATTTTTTTTGAAAACTTAATATTTTTTTAAAACTCGATAGATAAAAGTTTCTTAAGATAATCTACAAGATATGAGAAAAAAAGATTTATTTTCCCTAAAAATAACGGTACCCGCCATACTAATGTTAAAAAATGGTTTTCGAAAATCGTATTTTTTCTCGAAAACGGTTTCGAGAATTTTGCTTAAATTTGTTTTCTTTCGATTAATTTTTAAGATCTAAAGTTTAATGAAATAAAATGCACGACTGGATCGCACGAACTTGCTCT
This sequence comes from Chrysotoxum bicinctum, assembly GCA_911387755.1. Taxonomy (NCBI): domain Eukaryota; kingdom Metazoa; phylum Arthropoda; class Insecta; order Diptera; family Syrphidae; genus Chrysotoxum; species Chrysotoxum bicinctum. Next base: position 33,918,244 of record OU426988.1, read on the forward strand.
TATGTAAAAGTACTTTGGAATTTAAGATACATTTTATAAATATAAAACATGGATTTAATGAGACAATAATGTTCAAATGCATAAAATTGCCGTCTGGTTTCCGGAAAAGTATGAATTTATGCAAATAAACCTTAAAAAATCGTTTTATTATAAAATAAATTTTTTATATAAGAAATTTATCTAAAATTTTTCAAGAAAAAAATGTGGGATGCGGATTTTAAGTATTTAATAATAATGGTTTTAGGAAATAATTTCAAAAAATAATCGTTCATAGGTTTTGAAGATATTGATTTAAAATATTTTTTTTTTTTTTTAAACCCAATAAATATTTTTTCGAATATTTTTATATACAATATTATTTTAAACTTAAGGGGACTCCTGCTAAAAATTTTGGGATAAAATCCGTAGAGCCGTTAATGAGAAAGTCGAAAATTAAAAAAACCGGTCTATGGCAGGTACCCCTAATAACATTTTGCCCCAAAATTTTTGTTGACCAAAATGTAGTCCATGTCCATAATATCACACTTAATTTTTTTATCAAAATCGTTAGAGCCGTTTTCGAGATAAATAAGATTTTGCATTACGGGTGTATGGGGGGTACTGTTAGTTTTGGAGCTAAAAAAAAAATTTCAATTTCTCCTCTAGGGAATCACCGAAGACTCTTAACTACCGAGATTGAAGGAAATAGGTCCAGTGGTTTAGGCTGTAGTGAGAGGTACAGACATACAGACACACTGAAACATGTTTTTTGTGTACTAAATTTTCCTTAAAATTTTTATAAAAAAAATTGATATGCAAATTATTAGTATTTAATAAAATACATTTTAAAACGTAATTTAAAAATTTAATCGTGTATCAGTTTTCAAGATATTGAATTTTCAAAAAAAAAATTGTATTATTTTTTTAAAAATCCAAAAACTATTTTTTCGAAAAAATTTTTAGTTTATATTTTTTCAAATGCAAAGCAGCTCCTGTATAAAAATTTTGGTTAAAATCGTTAGAGCCGTTGTTGAAAAATTCGAAAATCAAAAAAACCGTTCTATGACAGGTACCCTTAATAACATTTCCCCCAAAATTTTTTTTTAACCAAAATATAGTCCATGTTCATAATATCACACTTAATTTTTTTTATCAAAATCGTTAGAGCCGTTTTCGAGATAAATAAGATTTTGCATTACGGGTGTATGGGGGGTACCCTTAGTTTTGGAGCTAAAAAAAAAATTTTAATTTCTCCTCTAGGGAATCACCGAAGACCCTTAACTACCGAGTTTGAAGAAAATACCTCGGGTAGTTTAGGCTGTAGTTCGAGGTACAGACATACAGACATACAGACATACAGACATACAGACATACAGACAGACAGACGGAATTGTCGGACCCACTTTTTTCGTCTTCGCTATCATCGTAATGTCAACTTTGATCAAAATCTCGAGTTCGATTTTTTTTCCAAATGCAGAACTTGCCCTATAGTACCTATATCGCAAGTAAAAATGAAAACAAGATATTACTGACTGTACCTACCATAAAACGATTTTTTAAAATTTTGAATTTCTCATTATTGGCATAGCAGATTTTATTGAAATTTTTTAGAGAGAAGCTTCTAAAAAGTTAAAAACATTGCATTTCAAAATTTTAAGAAAAATATTTGTTTTGAATTTTGAAAAAAAAATCTTTTTTTTTTTTGGAAAATTCAATATCTCGAAAACGACTCAATATTTTTTTTTTGTAAATTTAATTTTTATTCGAACAATAATAAAAACTTTAAATTGGCGTACCAGGACTGTAACTGACTATTTCACTAAGGCACTGTTTATAAAAATAGCGGTAAAATAATGTTTCAGTTACCCCTAGTTTAACAGTGGAAGATTAAACTTAAATTCAGCTAAACCTGAACTGGAGTTTAAATTTGAAGTTCAACTCTTCCGGTTTCACAGTCTAATCTGAACGTCAATTATATTGAACTTAGATTAACTAAATTGTTTTCTCTTTCTATCTGAATCAAAGAAAAAACAATCAAGGAAAGTTTGATTTGTTTCAGTTGTGACCTGTGACAGGAAAACAAATTTAAAAATGAAATTAAATTCTATTTTCAAATGTTTGAAGGGGTTGTTGAACTGAGGTTTAAACGGCAGAATAGTGTCCTTTAACTAAAACTACAGAATGACAGAATGAGCTCTGTTCAAGGTTTAAAATAAACTGTGAAACCAAATTTATTTTTGAACTGAAGTTTAAACCAAAAGTGGGGTTTAAACTTCCACTGTGAAACTGGGGGGCTGGACAACGGTCGCCTATCATTTTTATAGCACTTTTTTGAATTTTGTACAACAGACTCAAGTGGGTTTTTGGAGCGCCTGCCCAGAATTGTACTCAAGTTTCGGAAGAATAAAGGCTTTATATATTACAGCCAGATCAGAAGGGTTAAAAAAAACTTCTTACATCGGCAGAGAAAACTTACAGCGTTTTTGGCGACGTCAAATATGTGACCGCTCCACAAAAGATGGTCTGTGATGCACTTGCGTAGAACTGAGAGCTGTTCAGTCTCTTCGCTGCGAGTGCCACCCATGAATAGTGGCATTAAGGGAGAATTATGCTTTAGAGACAGCAGACAGTATTGAGTTTTTGAAGCATTAATGACACTGCTGTCAAGATCAGAATTAAATGGGCTAATCATACGTGCCGTTGGAAGTCCACATCCGAAGGACAAGGATGTGAATCATAAAACGAATATAAAAAGCTGAGTGTACTGTCATCAGCGAAACAATTTAGTGTATTAGAAGTTTCAGACAAAAGATCATTTATGAACATAAGAAAGCGTGTCGGAGACAAAACGGAGCCCTGAGGCACACCAACGTTTATTTTAAGGCAATCAGATTTAAAACCGTCTAATACTACTTGTAGTGAATGGTCCGAAAGGTAATTTCTAATCCGGAGAAGAGATTCATCGATACCAAATGCACGCATTTTCGATAAAAGAGCTTGATGCCAAACTCTATTAATTGCCTTTGATATATCAGGTAAGTACAATAATCTCACTTTTTCCAAAATGATGTAAAAAATTGTTTCACTGTTCGGTGAGAAAAACCATGAGATCACCAGTGGGCCTATTGCTGCGAAAGCCATACTGCCGGTCATTAAGAAGCTTTCGTTCCTCAAGATAGTTCTTAAGCTGAAAATTGATCAACGTTTCCATGACCTTAGAAAGAAGAGACGTAAGTGCAATTAGATGATAGTTAGAGGAGGATGAGGATTCGCCTTTTTTAGAGGACAGACTGGACAAATGCTATTTTTCATCCACTCGGAAAGAGACCTGTAGAGTAGGACAGATTGAAAAGCTTACGTAGTGGTTTTGCGAGCGTTGAAGAAAACCTCTTCAGAACAATAGGAGGGATACTATCCCAGCGGATTTGTGAATGTCAAGATCTTTTAGAACTCTAGCAACTGCACGAGTGCGAAAGAAGATTCGTCCCATAGAATCGTTCACGCTCTCAAGTACAGGAGGAGTCATGTCACTCTCTGGTAGCGTCGAATTAACAGCAAACTGTGCTGCAATCAAATTGGCTTTATCTATCGAGCTTACAGCAGGAGTGTCAATGAAGACGATCGTTGCAACCTAGGATTTCGTAGTTTTTCGAACGTTTTTTTACAAATGACCAAACATTTTTGCTACTTTTGGGAAATAATAGTATTTTTTGACGTAATTTTCGGTCATACAAAAATTAAGTTCGCCGAATATGAACGTTACAGGCCTTTCTTGCTTGTTTGAACTTATTCCGATTTTCCTCAGTAAGGTTGGCTTTAAAACTACAGGTCGAAGTTTTTTGATAGATTTTATACTATTTGGAATAAAATTTCACCTACGTAAAGAATCAGGGGCCAAATTACCGCATCAGTTATCGAGTAATACGTGACTGAATTATGTGAATTTGGCATTACCGCTTACGTTATCGAGCAACAAATTACTCCAATTTGACATTTTCATTCGATCACTGATGGGACTCACTCACTCGTCACTGAAGCGGTAATTCGGCCCCAGATTTGTGACCATAAATTCACTAAAATCTACATAAGAGCAAGTTCGTGCGATCCAGTCGTGTTTTTTTTTGTAATAGCAATTTTTTAGAACAGTATTTCAACAGAGAACAGGAGTTTGTGCAGAGATTTTTTCTTTAAAAAAGCTAAATTTTGAGCATACAAAATTTTTAAAATGAGACTTTCGACCTGCTCCCTATGAAGTTTCACCTAACATAATTTGACTGCCCATACATTTTGACAGTGCGAGTTATGGGGAAAGTTTAATTATTAAACAAAAGAAAGACTTTTTTTGTTGTATACGCAACGAACATAATCAGGTTTGTCATCGTAACCGAATGGAACTAAATTCTGTCCTATTTCTACGAGGTGTAATAATTTTGTATCATTGTATGCCTTCTGATGGATAAATCGGATAGGTTTACGAAAATAACTTGTATGTACGTTGAAAATTTGAAATACCCGTATATGCGATGCATGTCGGAACTTTTCTCCAATCGTAAGATTTCCCGAACGAGTAACATGATAGACCTGAATATACTAAGCGTCGACAGCTTCTTCATCCATCTTCTACATCAAAATCAAAACTGAATGTGGACATTGCTTCGAAGCACAGCTATAATATGGACCTTCTCATGGACTTACAAAGCCCTTCCGGAATTCTCCGAAGAATTCGAAATGCCAAACGAACAAGTTTCCGAAAATGTTTGTTGGTTGTACATATTTGTGAAATGTCAAATGCAGATGACAAATTGAAGTTATTTTTATTATTTGTAATCATGATGACAGCTAATTTGAAATATTTAATCTTATATGGAGGAATATTCCTGAAATCTTTCCAGGAATCTCCTCTGAGTAAACTCCTGTTCCTTTTGCAAAAATTTCACAACGAATTCTTCATCATTACTTGAAGATGACGTTGATGAAAAAGATAAAATCTTTTGGTTACACTCGATGACGAATATATATACTTAAATCTCATTCTCATATAAGAAAAAATTTAATTTAGGGATTTTGACGTTTAAAGCGTGGGAATGTGTGTGTCCTTCTGATTTCGATTCTTTCTTTCAATTGAGAATCGATTTTGTATTTTTTTTTAGAAGAGGAACTGTCACCTAGTGCCAGACGAACGATTTCAGAAGCATTCGGAATAGTTCCGAACTTCTGAACTACCAAGCGAAAACACTATTAGTTTCAGACCGAATAACATAAAAAAGAAGGTAAGTATTTTGAAGTGATATTTTTTGCTCCCTCAGATGACATGTGTGAACCTATTCCATGATTCTACTCATTTTCTTTTATTCACGTCGAAACTAAGAGAATTCCATATAAACCCCTAATCATTACATCACAAATTCAAACCAAAAATACGAATAATAAATCATTAATTAGATTGCACCATAATGTTAACGTCCTTATGCAAAACAACAACAAACAGAAAATAACTTCGCATTACAAAACACTCCCAAACGAAAACATCGCAGTGGTCTTTGATAGTATAATTGCTAATAAGGGTATCCACGTATATCTAAGGAATTTCCAACTTCTGTCTACTCTTACATTTCCTTTGCACAACTTCTTGTTGGAATGGAAGTAAAACCAATCCAAAAATCAAAGGCAACCTGTTATGAAAATTCCATAAACGAGTCGATTTGGCAATGAAAATAAAAATAAAAGCACTCAAAGCCTACAAACGCTCGATTCGAGGAGTACATAAAGTTCAAACCAACCGGTTGTCTATCGAGTTCCGAGATGTAGACCTCCTCTACACACCAACTACCTTTGCCAAAAAAAAAATAACATTTTTTCTGTATGTGCAAACGACAAATGTCGCATTCAGCCTTACTTCATAAATCAATTAAACTCTGCCATTTCTTGCAACGCCAACAACTGCTCATCATCTTTGCTGCTAATCCCTCTTCTTCGTACCTACTGCTTTTTCAAAATTGTATGCCACAGTTGTTAGGAGCCGAAGGTACACCGTTTCTTCTCCATAGGTAGTTGCAGTAAGTAGACACATCTGAGAGAAGAGCATATATCGCTACCGATTAAAGGTGCGATCAATAAATAATGACAACTCTTACAAAGAAAAATCTAGAAGGGTCTATGGAAGGGGGGTTGAATCACCCACCACCACGACATACAAATGATAATCTTTCCCACATCTGCCTCCGGGCATGACGCATGCGCCACACTCTCACCAAATCTATAGTCAATTCAAGCATGGCTAAAACCAAGGAATTACTAAGAATTTATTGTGGGTATTGAATTTGATTCTGTGATAGTGGGATCATTACGCGAAGTTCCCTTCAAACTAACACTCCGCGCAACTACTTGGTATGCTATGCCCCTCATCGTCAGACAACCCACCGATCAAGATCAACTGTTGAAGGAGGTGTGCATAGAAGAGAACTTACTGCCTGATGTGTTCTACAATCACCCGAGAAGATCTATAATTTGCTTCAGCAATAAATTAACCATTTGTGGGGCATCGATGGCTGTTGTTGTGATTGGTATTCGAGACGATGTTTCGGTTGCCGAAATCGCTTCTGGGAAAATGCTGCCGACAACTCAACAGCGGCCCTTGATGCTTGCCAAATTGTTCGATTTGAAAGGTAACCCTTCCGAAAGGTAGAGGCACCTGGAATTTGGTGTCCCGCGTGTCGGTTAAATGTCCACACATTTCATTTCGATTTGGAGCACCACGAATATTTGTCTTCTTTATTTTTAATTTTTCGAGATTATGTGATGGGAAAACGATTTGTATCCACGATTTTGGGATTAAGTCGGGTAGAATTAACTTCTGTAGGTTGTTGCTATGGTTATTTTCGTTTGGTTGTTCGGAAATGAGAGGATGTGTTTGGAATTTAAATATGTTCGTGGTGCGGTTTCAATGCTTAAAATTTGTCAAGCTTGTTCACGTTTGAAACACTTTTCTTTATTTTTATTGGAAATAAAATTCACAAAAATTCCACACCACTACCCAGCTGATGATGATGATGTGGGAAATTTACGAGATCGATTTAGGTTCACATCAGAAAACGATTGAAATTTCGAAAAGATTTAGCTGTTTTATTTTGTGTTTATTTGTTATTTAATTTATTAACTCTGGCTGACGGTTAAGTCGTGTGATGTAGTGCGTTTATCTGTGACTCGAAAACAAAAATCATGAATTGTTTAAAAAGAATTTTTACGACTATTCATGATACATTTCCATGCGATTTCGTGCACATCCTGTTAAATTGAAGGAGAAATTCCAAACTTTGAGTAAAAATTTAATTTCAAAACAACTCGAAAAAGAACATCCAATAATTTAGGTTATGTTTATAAATATCGTAAATATTTCAGTTTGTTGGTTGTTGAACCATCTCATTTAACCCTGCAGTCGTCGCGCACCAAAAAGTTATACCAGTCGTCGCGCGGATTACATATGTAATCCATTTTAAAACTAGAATTAAATCAGTTTGCTTTAATTTTTTCAAATTTATTTTGCTGGAAAATATAATTACATATTATTTAAAGTTAAAATTAAAAGGGCGGTCAAATGTCTCACTCTAAGTAGGTCAGCCAAGTCCCTTAATCGGGGCAATTGGACTCCCTTATCATTTGTAAACATGAGTTGTGAAATATATTCTAAAACTAGGTTCTAAACTATAAATTTATTACGTCACTAGGTAACTGTAAGTACTAAAAGGGACAACAAATCTCCACCACTAGTTCTTCGGGTATTCTCAATTTTGTATTAGTGGATTCCAATAGTAATCCGGGCGACGACTGCAGGGTTAAGAAAGATTTGACTAAATTTGAGATTTTTGGTATAGTTTTTGCAACTAAAAAATAGAGGTGCAAAATTTCAAACATTCAAAACTCTCTTCAGCATTTATTTAATGGGAGTCAACTCAAAAAAAATATTATTTAAGCGTTAACAGCTTTACAAATCGAGGCAAAACATTTTTCGGATGTTTTATTTTTTTTTTTTTTTTGAAGATTTTGAGCTTTGCAAAAAGGATGTAGTATTTAAAACCCGGAACGATCCTTTAGTAGGTGTTGATATCTTGAATGTTTGCAAAATGAAATAGCAAGGGAAAACCGTGGTGGGTAAATTATTTCCATAATCGTGTTGTGCGACTAAAAAACGAATGTCTGTATTTGCGGTACGACGGTGTTCAAGAAATGGAAATGATTCTATGATAGCTCTGTTTCCTATCAATTTTAATGCTCTGGATAGAATTTTGTGCTGCACCTGCCCCAAGATGTGAGTTATACTCGAGTTTTAGACGTATAAACGCCTTATAAATTGTAGCCAGATTAGAGGGGGTGAAAAATTTCTTAGCAGTCCGCAGCATTTTTGGCCATTTCCACGAAGATTGTCGTTGAAACACATAACGAGTACTGAGAGCTTTTCAGCTTCTTCGATGCAAGCGCCATTCAAAGACAATGGCATGAGGGGTACATTTTGCTTCAACGACAATAGACAGCATTGAGTTTTCGAAGGATTAAACTTCACACGATTACTTATACCCCATACAACAATGCTGTAAAGAAAGGAGTTTAATGAGCTTATCATACGAAAGCGTTGCAATTCCACTTCCGAAGGCGATGGACGTAAATTTGAGGACAAGTGAAGCTGAGTGTAGAGTCGGCGACAAGACAATGAAGTGGATTAAAAGTTTCAGACAAGAGATCATTTACAAAAATGAGGAAGAAAGTCGGAGAAAAATGGAGTCCTGGGGAACACAATGCATTTATTTTGTAAATATCAGACTGGAAACAACACGTAAGGAACAATCTGGAATTCAAGTCCAAAAAATGAGGTTTTCGTTGATACCAAACGTACGCATTTTCGATAAGAGAGCCTGGAATGATTGCACCAATGGAATGATTGCTGCGAAAACCGCATTGCCGTTCATTAAGAAGCTTTTGATTTTCACGATATTTCTTGAGCTGATAATTTAACAGCGATTCCATGACCTTAAAAAGAATTGGTCGTTAGGAGCAGGGAGAGGATGTGTCGCCTTTTTTTACGAACAAATGCTGTTTTCCATCTTCTAGGGAGAATTTCAGAACAGTAGGAGCGATGGACAAGCTTACGCAATAGTTGTGCCAGCCATAAAGAACACCTCTTCAGAAGAATTTGATGTATACCATCAGGACCAGCGGATTCGATTCGTTTATATCAAGATCTCGAACGGCTCTTGCAACTGCACGAGTGCAGAAATAAACCTGTCCTATCGAATGATTTACGCTCCCAAGTAGAAGGGGCAATGTTGCTGCCAGGCAACGTAAAGCTAACAGCAAAATTAGCTGCATGTACATATATTTGCCTTATCTAAAAAGCTAGTTATCGGGTTGTAGTTAAAGATGTGCGTTGGAACCGAAGATGAAGATGACTAGAAAGTCTACATCAGACTAGTTAAATTTTGATTTATCTTTTTTGTACATGAACCAATAAATACATGCCTGAGCTTTTTCTATCTATCGAACCTTTTCTTGCAAATAGTATTATGAAAGATTCACGAATGAGGCACATTCGTGACAATTATGCTGTATATACATATACTGTGAGGCACTTACTTTTACGCCAAAAATTAATGCATATGAATATAAAAAGCAAAGAAAAGTGGTACAACACTGCATAACTATCGTACGATGTATAACTACACTATTCCAATAAATTTTGTAAAAAAAAAGTAAGGTAAAGTATTTATATTTATGCAATTTTTGACCAAGTTCACTGTTATATGTGTTAAGGAGTTATCAATGTTGATTCTCGTCGGCTGCGTTGGTCGTATTGTTGATAAAATTAAAGATTATTCCATTTTCTGCTCCTTAGTTTCGGACAACACATCCACAAATTGACACAACTTGGACTAAACTTCTTCTGAAGTGTTTAAATTAAAGTATTTATATTCTTTAAGAACTGTTTTGTTTTTTATTTTAAATTGTATATTTAAACATATAACAACAATTTTCATATCTCCCCTGAAGAAGACGGCAACCAACGTCGAAACGTTGGGAAAAATAAAATGAAAAAATTTTCATTTAATCACCAATACGATCAACACAGCCGATGAGTATCAACATTGATAACTCTTGAATACATACAAAAGTATTTACATATGTTAAAAATCTTTCTAAATTAAACAAGTATTTTGCCATATATGTACATATGTATATATGTATATCATAGTACAATTGTACATATGTGTTCTCAGGATGATGTTATTTCAAAAGTGTTATTTCTGTAGGTATACAAACTATTATAAAATGACACTGGGTCAATAATTAAAAAAGAAAATACTTACAGTGTCAGCTGCAGTCAAATTGATACCCAATCCACCTGCTCGTGTCGATAGAAGAAATACAAATATATCCGCACGAGTTTGGAAATCCGCTACCATATCACGACGAGCCGATATTTTGCTCGAACCATCCAGTCTCATATAACGATGTTTGCGGTGCCACATGTACTCCTTAAAAAATAGATTTTTTTTATTTCGGTCAATCATTCAAATGTATGGTAACAATTTACCTCCAATAAATCGATCATTTTAGTCATTTGCGAGTAGATCAAAACTCTATGTCCTTGTGTTTTTAATCTTGTTAATAAACTATCTAATACAGCTAGCTTACCAGCGTCAGAAACAAGCGTCTGTTTATCAGGTATAACAATAGATGACCAACCATATTTCGGCCTACACAATTCCAGCCCATTGTAGAGTAAATTATAACCTTCTTTGTTATCACATTGCATGTGACGAATGTACGCCCATTCAGCTGCTCGACTTTCGCAACTAATAGACAAAATTATTAATTAATGAATTAGTACCTCGAGACAATAAACATACTAAATCCTCCGTTTGACGGCTTGAACCTTCTGTCCCAAACCATACAAAAATCTCGGCATTTCAATTGGTTCACAAAAGTACTTCTTTGGTGCTCTGGGTATATAAGGGAATTCGGGTAGAAGAATAGTTGAAGATTTAACATTTTTATCTGGGTTCTTAGGAGGGCGACCTCTAGGAGGAGACGTAAATGTTTTTGTTTCTTCTTTGATAATTACTTGTCTGACGAGATCATCATCGATATCAGGCTCTGATTTTAACAAAATGCTTCCTTCAGCCGGAGTTCTTACTTCAGTGATCTTTCTCTTTCTGCTGCGAATGACACGGTGTTCAATAGTTTCTTGCATGTTTCCAATTTGATAATCTCCAAATGCGTAAACAGAGCTACTTGACGATGTCTAAAATAAATTTAAAATGAGATATGGCAGAGATTAGAAGATGGAAATCTCCTTATATGTATGTACAGGCACTTAATACAAGAAAATTTAAATTTTAACTGCTACGAATACAAAAATCGGACTTTCCTTGAACCCTTTCAACGACAACTCAGTCAAGCATTGACTTATTAGGGTTCCATTAATAAAAATACGGCAACTAGCTCTATTGGTGCAAAGGCGGAAAGTAAGAGTATTCACGCAACGAGATAATTTTCCGCTTTACGGAACGATATAACTTTCCGTAACATATTTACATGAACACCCTTTAAGAAATACGAGTACCTGCGCAAATGTGGGAAATAATCAGTTGTTCGTTAAACGACAGTCAACTCATACAAATTTGTTGTTATCAAAACTGTACATCATCCAAAATTTAACTTACAAAGTGGTTCTGTTTTCTTAGTTAAAAGAAAATAAAGGAAGTAGTTTTCAAAAAAAATTTCTTATTTAATCAGGTTTATTTCTTCTTTATTCGCATCAAATTCTGAGATATTTTTTGCAGAAAGTTTTTCCCATACAAATTATGACAGCTCGTTCTGCGGAGATAATTACCTCGTTTCTAAGGGTTTATTGGGGTTTTCCGGGTTTTACATGAATACCTTTAGTGTATCTTTTGGTTTTGGCAATTGCTTACTATTAATTATTGACAACTTGAGAGCATAAAGGGTGTTCAGCGGAAATTTGTTTTATAAGTTTATTATTAAATATAAATGACTAGAGGGCTATTTTCATAATTTATTTATAAAAAAAAATAAAAAGTTTGAGTGGAGTTTATGTCCAGCGGAAATGTTTCGATGCTGATGATTTGCGAATTTGCCAATCATAATAAGCATTTATCAGAGACTGGAGCACACGTGTTCGCGATGGAGCAATACTGAAAGTGCTATGATTCATAAGAGTTGTAAATCACAAGGCCTTAGTCCTACATACAGTGCCGAGCATAGGTGAAGGTTTTTATGAAAACTGAAAAACATACTAAATAAAAATAAAAACTGGCGAAAATGTTCATTTTTAGTATTTTAGTATTTATTGATATGAAATATGCATTTCTACACAGTAAGAGTACACTTTTAAGATTGTGAGAAATAAATAAATAGTATTTAATTATTTTAATTAAAAAAAAAAAAAAAAATAAGTGATTAAAAAAAAAAAAAAAAAAAACTAGAATAAGAAACAAAGTTTATAAATATTACCATAATCTTTACATTTAAGATTCTTGTACATGAAATTACAAATTAATTGAGTTTCCTTGATAAAATAAGTTGGGGAGAGGGAGGGGGGTGACGTCGAAATTAGTTGCTCTGATTAGCAAAGAAGAGGTTTAGCTCATATTTATTGTGTACAGAATACCATAAGTAACCAAAAAAAAAAAAAAAAAGTAATATTTTACAAAAGAAATGCATTTTCAAAAATTGAGTCATAATTTCATCGAGCAAAAGTGATGGTACCCTTAAATAAAACATTTGTTATAGTCCAGTCATTTTAGGTTTTATCTGCGGAAAAATTCCTAGTGAGCTGAATTTTTGTATACACCTTTATTACGGCATTGTAATGAAGATGTGAAAAATCGACATTGATATCGTGCCGGCTAAAAAAGTTATAGGGGTCAAAAGGTCACAAAAATCAGTTTTTCGCAAATATCTCGCGATCTATTGCTCAGAGGTCAATAAAGGTCATTATAAAAATTGTTTGTCGTGAAATTGTCTACAAAAAATGTCTCTTGCATTTTTCTGTAAAATTAACCGTTTTCGGAGTAGAGCGCTGAGAAAGCGAATATATTATGACGATGCACTCGTTTCCTCACCACCTTCGAGGTAGAATGCAGTGCGCGTTTTTTTTTTTAAATGTTTTCCCCCGTAGGCATAATCCATGATATGTAATCAGAGGTTTTTTTTTATTTACGAGTGAATAATTTTTTATTCGAATACAGAAAAATACAGAAAAATTAACTTTAGTATATAATTTTTTTTTATCATTCATTGTCGATATCTTCAGTTTCTGTTTCATTAACAATATTTTTCACTAATATTCTTCGTAGTAGCATTGCGTTTGGGTATATACCAAGTATATGGAGAACAGGAAAGCTAATATTTATTCCCAAAATATAGAAAAAAGATAGAATATTAGATGCGTTCTTAGACATAAAGGGAGCCTTCGACAACACATCCCACAAGGCTGTAGGCACAACTTTTGTTAGGAAATGCGTACCCATCACCATAACTAGATGGAAATGTTAGGCACTAAACATACTGTCACAAAAAGGACAAAATGTAAAAAAAAAGTAATCACAACAAGAGGCTGTCCTCAGGGTGGTGTATTATCACCCTTGTTGAAGAGTCTTGTAGTGGATGAATTGTTAGAAAATCTTACCTCCCAAGGTATATTCTCCATTGGATTTGCTGATGATGCTGCTATCATAGCCGTAGGTAATCCAAAGAGTACTAACAATTACACGGAAATGGTGTCTATCAGTTGGATTATCAATAAACCCCTCCAAGACGACAATCATACCATTTACAAGGAATAACTTCTGCCACATATGAAACCTATCCATCTAGCTGGTGAAGTGATTGAAACGCAGAGAGGGGTAAAATATCTAGGAATTCTACCAGATGGTAGACTCCTTTTGAACAAACACTTAAAAGTTATAGTCGGGAAAGCCACAAAAGCCCTAATGATTTGCAAGAGACTTGCAGGCAAGTCGTACAGATGCAAACCGAATATCCTTAGCTGGATATACACTATGATGGTAAGACCAATCATTACATATGGGGCGGTTGCATGGCACAAGAGAACCAAATTATCAAGAACAAGGAAAGCTCTACAAAAAGTCTAAGGGCTCGAGTGTATCTGTATTACAGGAGCAATGAGAACCTGCCCTACCGCAGCTATAGAGGTTCTCCTCTATCTATCCCCTCTACAGGAGGCCATCAGAAGTGCAGCAATGGGAGTTGTCTTGAGATCCTCGAAACAAATATCATCAAGTGGCACACTGACGGATCGAGTCCTAAGCACAATAGTTTCAGATTTCTGAAACTGACTTCCATATCATCGCAATATCACTGAATCTTGATGAAGTCACAGTGCAAAAGAATTCTGTTGACCTCGACATTGGGAGCTGTTCTGTATACTATTAGGTCGATGGCAGACACAATTGCCCGAGTTAGACTACCTATTAGATCGCTGGTGTAAATGATGAATAGAACCGCTCACAGCTGAAGACCATTTTTAATATCGAAAATTGCGGTATGCAATTGTTAATGACACAGAAACTGAAGATATCGGCAATGAATGATAAAAAAAAATTATATACTAAAGTTAATTTTTCTGTATTTTTCTGTATTCAAATAAAAAATTATTCACTCGTAATTTAAAAAAAACTCTGATTACATATCATGGATTATGCCTACGGGGGAAACCATGTAAAAAAAACGCGCCCTGCATTCTACCTCGAAGTTGGTGAGGAAACGAGTGCATCGTCATAATATATTCGCTTTCTCAGCGCTCTACTCCGAAAACGGTTAATTTTACAGAAAAATGCAAGAGACATTTTTTGTAGACAATTTCACGACAAACAATTTTTATAATGACCTTTATTGACCTCTGAGCAATAGATCGCGAGTTAATTGCGAAAAACTGATTTTTGTGACCTTTTGAGCCTTATAACTTTTTTAGCCGGCACGATATCAATGTCGATTTTTCACATCTTCATTACAATGCCGTAATAAAGGTGTATACAAAAATTCAGCTCACTAGGAATTTTTCCGCAGATTGGGGTTTAAAATGCCTAAAATGACTGGACTATTAGCCATTTTGTTTCCTTAAAACAATTCAAATTTGTACCTAATGCTTAGTTGGGAATCTCTTTAACCTCAAAACTTCTTGCAAACGCTTTGGCGTTGAGTGGCCAATAGTCTTAGTCACTTCAGGCGTTATTTCTGGCCATTCTGCAAGAATTAATTCTTTTAGTTTTCCTATCTCGTGGTTCCGTATACGCTTTTCAAGGTGGTCCCACAAGTGCTCAATTTGATTCAAATCAGGACTTTGTGATGGTGTTACAATCATGTGGGGTGTATTATACGCGATCCACATCTTCACATCTAGAGCGGTGTGCTTGAGATCATTGTTTTGATAGAAATAAAACCTGTCTCTGATCCCCAATTTCTCAGTGCTTTCGTAAAGGTTTTCCTTCAAAATGTTAAGGTAAACACTTTTATTCATTATTTCCTCAATGATTACCAAATTACTAACACCGCCAGATGACATAGACCCCCATACTATAACATCACCACCCCATGCCTCACAGTTTTTATTATATTCTGGGGATTGAGGACTTCTCCCTTTTTTCTCCCCACCTTAAGTCTACCATCTGACACGTATATGTTGAACTTGGACTCATTTGAGAATATGACGTCATCCGAAAATTCGGTGGTTTTATTTTTATACCCATTAGCAAAAGTTATTCGTTTTTTCTTGTTGACATCGCTAATACAAGGTTTTTTACAAGCTATGCAATTGCTTTAGTCAGACCTATGGAGCGATCATCTAACAGTTCACTCGGAAACCGTTTTGTTCAAATTACTTGCAATGTCGATGGATATTTTTGGTGCACTTTTAAATGGATCTTTTTGAACAATTCGCTTACGAGGTCGCCCTGATCGTTGCTTATTTTCAATTCTTTTTTCGTTATTGATCCGATTTACCACCTTCTGCATCGTTGATTTTGATATGCTTAAAATTTCATTGGAGATATGAAGGAGATTTGAATCCCATTGAGCACTTGTGGGTACCACCTTGAAAAACGTATACGGAACCACGAGATAAGGAATAAATTCCAAACTAAAAGAATTAATTCTTGAAGAATGGCCAGAAATAACGCCTGAAGTGACTAAGACTATTGTCCACTCAACGCCAAAGCGTTTGCAAGAAGTTTTGAGGTTAAAGAGATTCCCAACTAAGCATTATGTACAAATTTGAATTGTTTTAAGGAAACAAAATGGCTAACAAATATGTTTTATTTAAGGGTACTATCATTTTTGCTCAATGAAGTTATGACTCAATTTTTGAAAAGCATTTCTTTTGTAAAATATTACTTTTTTTTTTCTTTTTAGTTACTTATGGTATTCTGTACATAATAAATAAATTAAAATGAACATTTTCGCCTACGTTTTTATTTTTATTTAGTATGTTTTTCAGTTTTCATAAAAACAGTAATAGGGTAATAGGGTAATAGGTAATAGGTACTTTCACTTATGCTCAGCACTGTTGAGGTCACTTGAGCTTTTTAATTGAATATAATGATGTGCTATCCCTGAATTATTTTGTTTTTTTTTTTTTTATTTGGAACTGTTAAAATGCTGATTTTGTATATCTCTATTTCATTGGCTTTTTTTTCATTGATTTATTTTTTGATTTAAAATCAATTGTGCAATTCTGCCATTGTTTAATTTATTTCAATTGTGAACATTGTGTTCAAAACAAGAGGAAAACTATCTCCAGTAAAAAATGGAAGTGGTTGAAAATTAATAGGTAAGTTATAAAGCTCATATTGCTCTACTGAAAATAGATAAAAGATGGAGTTTTTTTTTTTTAGTAATAGCAAAGTCACGTATTTATATAAATACAATGGCAAAAAAAGCGATTTAATTATCGAGTAGCGATTATCCAATTTGAAGATTTAAATACGAATTTACCAATGACCGGTCACAGGATCTTACATCAATCGACTTTTTAATTAGGTTACCTTAAGTCGAACGCGGATAGTTTTATTCGGTAGATTAGCTCTTTTTAATAACAAATATCACAATATTAGTGAGTGTTTAAAGTTCCTCAATTTGCATACAAAATTCGCAAATTTGTTGATTCCAGCGAAGGTTCTGCACCCACAGTACTTTGAAGTTAAAAAACTGTTGACATAGGCGTCTTCTGTCTGGCGACTTTACATACCCTAAGCGGAGCAACGAAGTTTCGTAAGCAGGATTGGTCCCGAAAAAGAGAGTTAAAATCCTGAGAACCCGCCAAGCCACAGTACAGTAGTTTTCATTTCATATGCATTGCAGTAAAATTGCAGGAAATCTTGTTAACACACACAAAAATAAAATGTATTTTTCGAATTTTACTCCAATTATTTCTAAACATAAATCTCAATTAATTAAATTTAAATTTTTATATGAAACCGCTATCACACGAAGTGAAGGAATTGCTAGTTTTGGGTGGTCAATCTCAGTTGACATTACGGAAATTAGAATGTATGGATTATGCATTTCTGGGGCAATAAAAATTTGCATTAACTTCTTTGAACGAGGAACTGCTGCTTATTTAAAAAGTTGTTATGTAGGGGCAGAGGAAGACTACTGCAGTTTATGACCGGAGAATTAAAATTGAGATCAGGTTAAATTCTTTATATTTGGCCAGAAGTATTAAAGTATAATTCTAGTTAAATATAGAAGAAGGACAGAGCAAAGCCGAATTAAGGCGGCTTAACGAACTTTTTGCAACCGTTTAAAGACTTAAGCAAAGGTGCATAAAAGAAACCAGAAAACATCAAGAAGGATCCCTTATGGCATGGGGATGTTTTTCTTTTAGTTATTAAAATTAATATCAAAATTACAAGTGATAATTACTTCAATATAAGCCGCACTCGAAACACTAAGCTCATACGTTATCACGTCTAAGTAGGTGTGGGAATGTGTAACGAACTTGGCAAGAACGATAATGTCTCGCTTTTGACATATTTATATACTTATATATTTATTATAATATACAAGATAACTGTTCGAAGCATACAAGCAAGGAAAAAATCAGTTTTTTGTTCAGAACAATATTAATGTATCTTTTTATTTCTAATCTAAATTCTGTAAATAATCTTTCATGACCGAAGAATAGATTTAATATCAAAATTAATAAATTGTAGGAAGAAAATTAATCAAAACATTCCATAATATATAAGATATGATTCTAGTTTTGGTTTTGCACTTTATTTTATCAGACATTGCAGCTTCTTTAGTAAAACTGTAACTTAAAAAAAATACTTCAAGGACCTTTTAGGTTATGATCTTAAAGAAAAATCATTCAAGGCATTAGATTTATTTGCCAAAAATGACCAAGATTCATGAAATTATTTTGAGAAAAACAATTTTGCAGTAAAAATATTTGAATACGCAACATCTGAAGAATTCTATAGTAAGCTAAAATATACAATATTAATCAGAGATATTACGGAAATGATAATTGAGGCTTTTCTATTATGATTCGTGAATTATGCTTTCACTTGAAGTGGAACGGTTGGTGAATGTTGTGCCAAAAACTAATGGCTCTTACAGAAAATATCAAAGCCCAGGTCTGTGGCCCAATTAGCTCTGAAGTGAGCCATTTTTATACCATCACTCGTTTCACCTATGAATGGAACTGATATGGGGAATTGTGGACATTCTCACGGAGTCGTGTAGTTTGGATCGAGTTAAGAAGAAAGGATGTAGTATGGTTTGATGTGTCTTATTGTTTTTCTATGAAGTGTATTTGCTTCTCCACAATGCCGAATACCTGCTAATACTTAAGTGATATTATTTCAATAGTGACATTGTGTTTTTGCCATATGTTGCAGTTTCTTGTATTACTTACATGCAAACAGGTATGACTGACAAAACTGACTTACGAGTATTTTGACAAAGAAAAATTTAAGTGGAAACAACTAATTACTAATTATATTAAAAATAATCAATTCAATTTAAATAACAAAATTTACCATTCTTGTGAAAACAAAATCTTGCAACACACAATTTTTTGTCATAAACCTTTGATCCAAAACATTTTGCAAAGTTGGTTCTAGAAGCATCGTTTTGCCAAGTGAATAGTTCTCCCACCACTCCAATCGATAAGCATAATCAGCGTATTCTCTCAAAGTTTTTAAATAGTATTTCAAACTAAAAGAGATCAGATAATTATGTTTAAATTCTTAAGGAAAAAAAATATTTCTTACGCTCCAATAAGGCCACCAACAGTAATATCTTCAATGTCCTTTGGGCTTAAATCACAAAA
Source organism: Chrysotoxum bicinctum (assembly GCA_911387755.1). NCBI lineage: Eukaryota > Metazoa > Arthropoda > Insecta > Diptera > Syrphidae > Chrysotoxum > Chrysotoxum bicinctum. Next base: position 33,937,592 of record OU426988.1, read on the forward strand.
TCGACTAAAACTGAATGCAGAATCCATTCCTACGTCTATATACTTCGGGTATTGCTCGGATTTATTTCGACGTTTTTCGAAAAATAGAGACCTTTGAACATATTCTCCTTTGAAAATGTTAAATCTGTCAAAAATAACAAATAGAAATAATGTCTACAACCTGCTACTCCAAAGAACTTTTTTATACAAACCTATTGTACAACAGATGCTTTTTACTTGGAAAAGCACTATTAAGTAAAGCTTCATCAAATACCAATCTAGGCATAACAAATTCCTCACACTTCATCGAGAACGGGCTTTTGGCATCTCTCCTTTCAAAGAGTTCGGGATGATTACACACCTTCCTGAATTGCATAACCAAATTCATAAGATTCGATGTAAAATTTCGGTCTACATGATGGCCATCATTCCCCCCGATTGTAAAATGCAAAAGATCCTCAATGCGAATCTTCTTTTTTAGTGCCATATAAAGGAGCTTTTGTCTTGTTGTCAGCGGACAATACACCATAATCTCGATCTTATCTGAGAGTTCGTTCTCCACGTCTTTTTTGATTCTTCGTAACATAAATGGTTTAAGAATCATATGCAACCTTGAGATTTGTTTTTCATCAATTCCTGTTTTATTCTCGGCGTGACTTTCAATGTCCTTCGAGAACCACTCGTTGAATTCATCATGGGAGTCAAATAGTGTTGGCATTATAAAATGCAACAAAGCCCACAGTTCCGCCATACTGTTTTGAATTGGAGTTCCACTTAGCAACAATCTATTGCGACAATTAAAACCAAGCAACAATTTCCACCGCATTGACGAGGAGCTTTTAATAGCTTGAGCTTCGTCCAGAATCATATACTGCCATTTAATCCGATTGAAATACTTGTAGTCCGATACAATCAACTGATAACTGGTAATTACCACATGGAAGCTGGCATCTTTCGTGTGAAGATCCTTTTGCTCCCAGAATTGTCGAAGTATCTTTCTTTCATTCGGAGAGCCCCAGTAAGGAACGACATTAAAATCAGGTACAAAGCGTTGCATCTCCTGCTGCCAGTTGTGCAACGTGGAAGCTGGTGAGATTACTAAAAATGGACCCCAAACTCCATACTTTTCCGCTATGTGGCAGAGAAAAGCTATTGATTGAACGGTTTTGCCGAGACCCATTTCATCTGCAAGAATTCCACTAATTCCCTGATCGTAAATGTTTGCTAGCCAAGTCATTCCTTTGAGTTGATATGTCTTTAGAGTTCCTCGGAAGATGTCTGGCTGTGGTAAGTCTGGTTTGCAGTCGGTCGAGCATGATGGGATTTCTTCGTCATTTTCCTATTGAAATTAAAGATATTAAAATTCAATATTTTTTTTCAATTTGATTTAAATATATAAAATCATTTATTTTAATGTTACGAGAAGTCAATTAAGCGAATGAAGAAGTTATTAATTTTTCTTAAAAGATTTTCATTCGGAACAGTGGGAAGTCGATTTAAAGATTACTCAACCATCATAACGATTCATATAAAATAATGCCCTTCCTTCTCGGTTGATGAGGCGCAACGCTACTCTTTGATATTAATTTCTAATTAAAAGAAAGAATTTAGGTCTCAGTTTGAAGATTGAGGAAATAATAAGTAAAATTAATAACACTTTTACTATCGCATCGAAAAGTAATCGAATCTGGTGAATTTTGGATAAGCTTCTTTTTGCTTCTTAAGTTGCTGCAGTATGTGCCATATATTCTGCTTTAGTAGTAGAGATGACAACGGTTGACTGTTTTTTCGAATTCCATGAGATCGCTCCATTATGCGATAAAAAAGTGTAACCAGTAATGGATCGTCTCTCATCAGTATCACTAGCCCAGTCAGCATTGCAAAATCCGGAAACGTGACCTTCTCCAGTAGTGTAAACTAACTTATTATGGGATGTTCTTTTTAGATAACGAAAGATGTCTTTGATTGCAGATCAGTCAGCTTTTCCAGGGTTCTAGTTGTAGCTACTGACTGTACTTACAGCAAAGCTTATATCAGGTCGAGAAATTTTAGCCGCAAACACGATACTACCGACAGCTTCTTGATATCATTCAATCATCTCAGGGCACTATTTTTCGTTTTGTGGGCACATCTAATTTGTCAACTTTTGATTAGGACCCAAGGGGTATAACTCCTGATCTAATGAAATTATACCCGTTTTGCGATCTCTGTTGATTTGAATGCCCAAAAAAAAAGTGCTTCTCCGATATCTTTCATTTTGAAAGTATTTTGTAAGTTATTTTTTTTAATTCCATCTTCTACTGTGCATCGTTTGTGAAGATAAATAGATCATCTACATAAACTGCTATGTGCAAAATTTTGCCTGCAGATATTCTATAATAGACGCAGGGATCTACTTTTGATCTTAAGAGACCAAACGTCTGCAGAGCGGCATCATACAAGAATTTTTTTAACTTGCAGACTTTCAGGCTTTCTGCGCTGAAGCCCTCTGGCTTTACCATGAAAATCTCTCCGCTCAGGTCGCCTTGTAAGAATGGACCCATAGCATCCATCTGGTCAATATCGACATTGTATTTGGCGGCCATTGCAAGTAAGAACCGAATAGAGGTATATCGTGCTACAGGGGAGTACGTTTCTTCGCAATCAATCCCCTTTCTTTGTGCACATTCTTTAATAACCAGCTGGATTTCACATCTTTCTTCGTTTTGAAAATCCAGTTGCAGTTGATTGTTCTCTTCTAAGAAGGAGGAAGATCGGCCAAGATCCAAATCTCGTTTTAAATTAATGGGTTATGCTCTTCTTTAATCGCCTCTTTCCAAAGTTCTTGAGTCACTTCTGCTTAATGCCTCTTGAACCGTTAATGGATCGTAAAGCTCAATGTATTTAGCTTGACAGACGTAATCATCCATTCGGATAGGTTTCGGTGTTCGTTGATTGTGTCGTGGTTTAGCCATGCTAACTTCATTAATTGGTATCGAAAGCGAGTAGTTCACATCACTTTCATGATTTTCGTTAACATCTACTTTGGAGTAAAATGTTTCATTCATATTATCAGTGGACTCTGAAATTGTATTCGATTCTAGGATTTTGTCTATGGCTTGGCCACTTTTTCTAGTACTATTATTGGAGCTATCCTTGATATTGGGGCTAAAATTTTCTCCAACATCCACAACTCAATTTGACTCACATGAGAATTCCGTAGCGCAAGTCCCCTATTGCTTGAATGGCATTCTGGTTTGTTTGCCCTTTAAACAAACTTCACAGCTCTTCTTATTGATTTTCTTAAAGTTAACTCAAGCGGCGCTATCCTTCATCTTTATCAGACTATCGAAATTAAGATGCTCCATGCGAAAATGCCATAATTCGATATCCTCGTCGTTTGTTTCTTTTTTGTAAACATTTTCATTCAACTTAAACATATCACCATCATGCGAAGCGGTGGCAATCAGTTACTTACCGTTACTTGAGATCTTACAAACCTATGAATCAAAGTAAAGGGCGTTTCCCTTTTTTACCATCCGGCTGACTGACAATAAATTAACGGACAAGCCGGTAATGTACAACACGTCGTTAACGGGAACATATCGGACTTTCTTAGGCTCAGATTGAGAATTGTTGGCATGGATGTGTGTAACACCTGTGAGACAGTCACGCTTCATAGATATGTGGGCGGAGGCCCCTGATTTAACATACCAGTCATCATTTCCAGAGCTAGCTGTAAGAGCAGTGTACAAACCATGTGCCTTTGAAGTTTTCTGTTTGGAATCATTCTTGCTTTTATTCTTGGTTGGACAATTCTGAGAAATATTTCAATAATCCCTACATTCGTAGCACCTTGGTCCTCGGATTTTAGCTTATGTGCAGTTCTAACTATTTTGGTTACGTATGACTCGATAGAATCATTTTCCTCCAAGTGCGTAGTGATTATAGATCGTAAAAGTCCAACCCTGCGCATCAATCTTAAGTCTTCAAAAGCTCATTCGACATTATTCCATGCTTCTTTCGCAGTCTTCGCAGACTGAACATGGGCGAAGTTTATTAGATCAGGCTCTCGTCATTTTCTTCAGATGGGGTGTTGCTCCAGCTTTATATTTATTCGACACACTTCCAAAGATCTTCTAGTTCAAGGTACGTCTGGAGCACGAATCCGAATTTTCACGACCTTTGAGTTTTTCGATAGAAGGCAACAGTTTCTGTGACATCATGAACACAAAACATCTACACTAAAGTTCTTTAATCCCAAATGCTTGCATAAAGTATCCCTTTATTTTTATTATATTAGGCATGGACTCGCCCTGATACATGTAGTACATATTAAAAAAGGCCAATTTTTGGTCGGAGTGAGTCAGTGCTCCGCCGAGAGATTTTAGGTGACTCATCTAAGACGTCATGCGTAAAAGCGTATCAAACTCAGTGTTACAAAAATAAACTTAAGGTTTATACACCTTACGCCGACAGGATCAAATAGCTATTAGAATGACTTTAGCTGCTGAGAATCAATCCACACCTATCTATTCGCTCTATCTCGCACTCAAGCTGTTTGGACGTATTGGTCAGAGATTCAGAAGATCCAAGACTTAAGGGCTACTCGTCGAAAAGCTTCCACAAATCCGATGTTTAACTTTATATAAAATTAAATAAAATAACGAAAAAGAAAAAGCTCTATAACTCAAAAAGGGAAAAGAGTTCCCGAATCACTAGAAAGGCGTAACGCTTCGGAGTCAATACAAAAACTTCCAAAAATTTAAACATAAATTATACTTTTCGCAAATAATCTTACCTCCTTGATTTCCACATCGAACTGTTGTGTTTTCGCACGGTCTGTGTTAAAGGCCTCGGCGGCATGTCGCTGAGCTAGTTGCTTCATCAATTCCGAGTCGTAGTCATCATAGGCCGATAAACGAGGATTTACTTCTTCGTCGAGTTGATTTAAAATCCTCAGTTGCTCCTCCTCTGTGCCAAATCCTAGTTTCTTGGACATGAAATGTGCATAAAGCTCAGTCTGGGTTATTAAGAAATTGAGCTTCCTTTGCTGACGTTTGGCCTCGATAATTTCAACATCGATTTTACGTTGTTCTTCGGCCTCCTTTTCCATTCGTCGGCGTGTTTCTCTTTCAACACGATCATACCGCTTCCAATAGCCTTGCATTTCGCGGGTCAATCGCTTCGCTCGCCAAATCGTCTCCTTCATGATCTTTTGCGACTGCATTGCCTTCTGTCGAGTCACCTTCATACACATGGTAGCTACACGTTTGCAACCTTGAAGCATTTCCTTGTGATTGTTGGCCTTGGCTCTTTGGATCTTGCCGAGTTCTTTCTTCGACATCAACTGGAATACTTTACGTCGTCTGGCAGCCATAAGCTCAGGGGTTTTTGCAAGTGCTGACTTCTTCTTTCGGCCACGACCAGAATGAGGCACTCTCAGCGAACCCATTGGACTATGGGACTTCGAGTCCATGTCGTCTTCACCGAATTCGGATTTAATTTGGAGCATATGCTGAGATGCAGCCCATTTTTGAGCCTTGGTGTCCTTCGAGCCTGATGGCTCTCCATGTTTACTGCGCCGTTGTTTTCTTGGTTTAGGTATCTTCGGTGGTTTTTCCTTCTTCTCTCGTTCTTTGCGGCGTTTCCGTACTCCAACGATAGATCGTTGGTGCTCAGGAAACATGTCATAAGCGGAAAGGAGGCCGGTACCATAGTAACCGTATTGAGTGTTCTATATTTTGGAATTTGGTGAGCGGGATTTTAGTTGTAAGATTCAATAAGTTTTAAATTACCTTCTCCTTCTTGTAATAGGATTCCCTATGTCTCTGCTCACGCAGGTGGCTTCTAAGCATGTCCTTAACATGGTCATCCTCATCGGAGATGTCCGAATCAGTCTCAGTGTCACTAAGCAGAGCATCGCAAAGCCATTCCCTTTCGCTCGTCACACTAGACAGATTATATACATGAGCTTTGTCACTTTGTCGTTCTGAGGAGCATTCAACGAGTTATAAATATAATGAAACATTGAAGAGAATGGTCACCTACCTTCTTTGGAGCCATTGATGCCTTTGAAGCGCCCGCCAGCTCTACGCACTCCATCGGTTTCGTCTTCATCGGTGTCCGAGTCAGAACTGGCTAACGGTTGCGAAAGCATCTTATGGGCGAACGACATGAAAGGCCCCATGTCCAAACTTGCCTCCAATCGCTGAATATGCAATGGCTTGGCAAACTTCTTCGAAGTGGTTCCATTTTCTGTGGTTTTTGCCACATTCATGTTTTACTTATAACCTATTTCTTTTTCTCATTAAATTGCGTAAACCTTGGGCTTGATGCCCCTTACCAGGTCAGTTGCGTTTATCCCAATTGTATTTTTGTTTATAAACACAGTTACTGGAGTTACCCTAGCAGGTTAGCTTTCCCAATACAAAATGTTAATTCCAATAATTTTAATTTGCTTTTAGGAATTCGACTTTGCCATTTGGATTTAGCTAGCTTTTAATTTATCGTCAAGTTTTCTTTACACACGCCGTAATGGGGAGGCTTTTAAACCAATAAAACAAAATGCTAGAGATAGAGAAAAAAATGTCTTGAAAATTTGACATGTTGTTTTGGTTTTGCAGAGTAAAAGTGACAGTTGTTTATCAATTTAACGAATATTTCAACGAAACCGGTGTTATTTGACGAAGACAAATGTTAGATGTAGGAGGCGCTTATTTTGTACTAAATTAAGTGGGTTTACAATTTCAAACTGCAGAAAATATAAAGCTTAGTACCCACTTTTTGTGAACTTATACTGCGTCTCCACTGAACGATAATCTGAGATTTACTCAAATCTACTTGAAATCCTATTGAAATCACTAGATTTATCATACAAAAATTAATCATCTCGATTCGAGATTTCAAATAAATCTACTTGAAATCTAATGTACTGAACGGATTCACTTTTCCATTTCCAATGAATCTGACAGTTTGATGGAAGAAAAAAGAAAAAAAACAGTCTGTTGACAAACTGAACAAAAAAAAACATTTTAATAACTGACACTGCTTGTAATTAAGATTTTAGATGTCAAAATAGATCTAACAAGTCCAGTGGAAACACTAATAGATTATTTTAAATCAAATTGGAAAGTAATCTAGATTATCGTTCAGTGGAAACGTAGTATTAAAAATAAAACAGGATCCCATAAAATCGGTCAAGTATTATTGGAAAAATAACTGGAAAACTACAACACAGCTACATTTTCTTGCACTAAAGCAATTAAATATATTTTATTTTAAGATCTTACAACTGTATTACACATTATCAATAACCCAAGCAAAATGTAACACAACAGAGTCAAATTTTCAGTAATGTACTGCCATCCTGCCAGCACATTTTATTTTGCGATATAAGCCGTGTTTTTTTGGAAAAGTTATCCGTAGTACAGTAGGATTTTATATGAATAACAAATACAACATCCGCACTGCCGATACTCGAATAAACGTCAAATCTCTATCCGCAGCAGGATTTCACTTCTCCTTTTATCGGCAGTGATCCTACTGCGGATGTTGTATTTGTTATTCATACAAAATCCTACTGTACCACGGATAACTTTTCCAAAAAAACACGACTTATAGGTGTGTTTTTTTACAGCTTTAATAGGCGACGATAAATGAAACGCATCGGGGCATAAGAAAAACTTGGCAGTACTGAGAGATTCAATATGGTAACATTTGTCATAATTATCTCTAAGATGTTTTAAAGAGCATTTAATTATACTATAACAAAAAGAACATTTTAAAGACCAAATTAGGAGGTCATAAAGTGAAATGGTATTAAGAAGATTGAACTAACAGCTTTTAAAGAGCTGATACATTTATTGAAGTACTCTCCAAGAGTTTATGTGTTGCTTGGGTGTGCTGTGGAATGACATTTTAAAACAAAACAAATCTCATCTCTTTCTCTTTCTCATATCTTCTATCGAACATTTTTGACATTTCTATCCTTCGTCGCTATCTTTAACCACAGAATAATGGCTAAAACACATGTGCAGCATTTTCCCTGCAGCGAAGTTTAATTACACAGGTTCTTATGGGAGCAGAATCATTGAAAGTCTGCATGCAGCGCTGCGCTGCACGATGTCTCTATTCCTAAATTTGCTGCCTAGTTTCATTGCAGCCATAATTGTAAAACAAAAATTTCCAAATAATTGCTATTTGGCATTACTGATATTGACAGATTGTTGACATTGTCTGTCATATTTGCAAAAAAAAGTTTGTTTTTGTCTTTGGTGGAAAACTTGATATTGATACAATAATGGAAGAAAAAATAAAACAAATTCATTTATGACAAAACAAATCCGTACAATGAACAAGAAGGGAAAAGAATTCGTTTTGTCTCCGACTCGTATTTTTGTTTATTTTCAGACAGATGAAAGATTGTTACTGCTCACCAGTTCCTGTTTGGGATAGGTAAATTGTATCCAACTAAGGACATTTTCTTCAACTATACATAGCAACATCAACGCGAGGGAAACTACATGTCTAGTATAGTTTTGTTTTTCATTTGTGCTTTGTATCCTCTTTTGCTTTTCCTACTTATCACCAGGAACAATTTTTGAAAGTATAGGTGCAATTCTCGTTCATTTTCTGATTAATTAAATTTGTCCACGGCCTTGAAGTTTTGATCTGGAACAAAATATATTCATTTAAAAACTTGAGGTATTTCTCATACACGGCAATCAAAATCAAAATTTTGTCCTTGTTTGTTGAAATATCCATTTAATTTAAAATAAAATTATAAAACTTTAAGTACAAATCAATTTAAGCAAACAAAAAGAATGAAAATTTGGCAGATGTCATTTTTGTTTTAGCAGAACTAGGCATCATTAAAGTTAGGAAGTATGCACATGTGTTCTGTCTGCAGCGCTGCATGCATCGCTGCGTGCAGACTTTCTGCACATCTGTTTCAGCCATTAAAGTTAGGAAGTATGCACATGTGTTCTGTATGCAGCGCTGCATGCATCGCTGCGTGCAGACTTGCTGCACATCTGTTTTAGCCATAAGAAATACTTCTTATTCAACGTCTTTCACAAATTAATTCATTTTTTCAGAAAACTTACACTTATTTGACGAATGTGGCTTTGGGTTGTGGGTAAATTCCACCTTCATTGCGTCCCATTGTTGCACCGGGATGGAAAAAGTTGAAACTAGATATTTTGGGCGCAGCTGTCAACTGAATAAAAAAACAATTTTCTTCTTGTTTTCTTTTATCTGACGTTTGTATACAATTCATCGCTTTGGTAGCACAGTTTTAACCTTCGATACAAATTATGCCCCGAAAATCCTCGGGCATCGCTGATGCCCATAGTCGCTTAGTTGTTGTTGCATTTAACATGTGAATTGTTTGCTTCAGGCATCGTTTTTTTTATCTTCGCCTATTGAATATGTAAAAAAAAACACACCTAATACGTGAAACCTTAAATTGTTAAGAACTTTAATACCAGGCACGCACGTTCAGTTTGTAGTTTCGCAACCTGTTTATTTGCTAAAATGAAACTTAGGCCAGGTGCGCACATTCAATTTTTAGTTTCGCAACAACTGTTTAAGTCTAGTAAGCACATCGGGAAAAATTTTGTCTCCCACACATTTTTGTCCTGGGACAAATTTTGTCTTGGATATTTTTCCGAGCAGTACGCAGTTCGCGCGCAAAATTCATACTTTTGTACATTGCTGTACAAAATGTCTCCACTAAATTTTGCCAGATTAAGAATGATACAAGCATTATTTTGCGGGACAAATTTTGACAGCCACCGTATTTCCGAAAGTGATTTTTGTCAAAACTGGTTTTATGTAAAAGGTGCTGATGCTTTTCTTGAAAGCATCGAGAGGAGATGAACGACTTTTGTAAGTCAACCCGTTCCAGAGATACACTAAAAAACACATTAAATTAGATTTATTCTCTCCAACTTAAAACTTTTGCGCTAGATTTGGAAAAGTTTTGTAGAGATTAAAATTGTAGAGATAAAATTTGTCTTGTCTCGATATGCGTACTAGGCTTTAATCTCATATAATGGTGGATTTACATGTTTCTGCATCTGCAAAATGCAGAAAAGTAGAGAGAGGCAGATATATGTCGAAACCCGAAAGTGGGAGAGAATACACAGGTGGTAACTCTTTTTTGCTTCCTATAAACTGCTATAACTTGTTAATCATATGTTTTCCTTCAAAGTTAATTTTTGAAATTTGAAATTTATTAATTATTTTTATTTATTATTTTGCCATCCTTCCAAAATTTAATTGAATTAAGTGTATTGTTAAGAAAAGAAAAATAAAAAAATCTAATCTTCCATTTAATTTATAAAAACTGTCAATAAAATGCACACATTTAGTGAAACCGGAGCTGGAGTTCCTGCCTTCTTGGCTAAACTTTGGAAAGCGACCCAAATAAATAATAAAGATAACAACAACAGTAGCAACAATAGTAGCTTCAATAGTAACATAAATGCCAGCCACAATCAACAGAATTCATGGGCACTCTACCAAACATGGGTAAAAATGGAAGAAAGTATTTGCGAAACATGGATTGTAGCAGGCAAAACTATACAATCCTTTGCTAAAATGGGTCATGGTGGCTTACAAGAGATGCCAGTTAAAATTACAAAAACAGTTATTGATAATGCTACCCCGGCTTCGGAAATTAAAAGTTTGTTCACAATTTTGAAATTTCGCAATCTATTATAATTTGTTTTTAATTCTACAGAACCACCGGTTACAGTAGGCAAACCAGTTGTACCCAACACCAAGGCACCGATAATAAAAAAAAAAAAAAAAACAGATGAAGACAATGATCTCTCTCCGATCCGTAGTGCGGTTGTTAAAAAGCCACCACTTCCAGTGCAGCAGATTCCGAATAAATTAGTCACAAGCACACCAATTCAGCGTGTTTCAACGTGAGTTGATTAGTTTTCCTTTAATACAAAATAAATATGTGTAATATTGATAATTTTTTAGTCGTCGTGCCAAGCGTACCCTTCCCAATTGAAATGGCGAAATAGAAGAAGAAATTGTTGAAAAAATCGTCGCCAAACGTTTTAATCCTCGGAGAAAAATGCACGAGTACTTAGTTAAGTGGGAATCATGTTCGCATGAGCACAACACTTGTGAACCACATTTTCACCTGGAAAATGTCCCACAAATTCTGGAAGCTTTTGAAAAACAACTTGCTCGTCAGAAAGAACAACGAGCCGCACAACACAGGTCTTGCAGCTGCCATAAATGTAGTTGATTTGAAAAAAGATGTAATAAAGGATCCTAATAAAACAGAAGAGACACCTAAAATGAATTTATCACCACCCGGCAGTGATTCAAGTCGGTTATCTCGAACATCTAAAAGTAAGGCTCTTGATCAAGCAAAACAATGGTGTGCCGATGAAGCGGTTGAAAATAATATTACTGGTGAAACAAGTGTAGCAGCTACCCCACTCGCCATTCAGGCTCCACATTAAGTATTGCAATCAAGTGGTTTCGGTCCTGGAAGCAATTTTGCATTAAAGAGAAAGTTGATGATGAAAAATGATTGGTGACGAAGATTTGGAGGAAGATCTTATTCCATCGCACACTGTGAAAAGAATAAAAAATGGTAACACGGTCTCGGTAAGAGTTGAAACAAAAAATGAGCGCGCAATCGAGGTGAGTTTTAACAACAGTATTGTAAACTTTTTTTTCTGTACCGAGTTCTTTACGGTCCAAAATAATCAAGGTCAATGGAAACATTAAGAATACAAGTACTTCTGATCGGCTGATGTGATCATCACCCATTATACAAACACTTCTGGAGTTGTTAAAAAGGCTGGCTTTAATGGGACAACATCAGTTAATGTAAGTATCTTTGTTATTTTTTCGGACGTCTAATCGTTCATTACTAAGCCGATGTCTATAAATAAATATATTTTTGTAGTCTTCACCAAAACCTGAAGCCCACATTCGCGTTATTTCAAAGGGTGAAACAAATAGCGGAATTGTACGAATGGGAAGCGACGTTGCTGCTTCTTTAAGTTCAACCAATGAGAATGGCCCTCTTACAAACAACCAAACCTCGACATCAAGCGGCACAGGTACAACAATCGAATATTGCTAGAAGCTCGAGCCCAAGACTTATCAATAGTCAAACAACAATTGCTCGTACGGCATTATCGACGACAGCAGCAGGTTATCACCAACAGCAAACCAGGATTCAATCATCAGGAAACACAAAAACTGTGCAAAAAAAACACTCGTTTGCTCCAGAGTTAACCACGAACGGCTACTATTGCGTTCAACAAACATCGCCAACATCTGGGAAAATGATTACTCCACGTGGCAAAGTACCTAGTGGGAATGCACAACCATTGTCGGTTGCACGAACTCAAAGAAGGGAGCAAAAGATTCTACAGCTCTCAAAATCTAGAGACATAAAAGTGACCAAGAAAGTAATGTCAAAAGAAACAACAAAGCAACAAGTACTTGCAAGGCACCAATCGCAAGTTCAGATGCAGAAAGTGCAACAGATCGCGCCACCCATACGCCAAGTTAGGGCTACTAAACAGAAGCAGTCTCAAGTGAAGACCGCAGTGATGAACATTTCATCATTTAACCACGACGAACATCAACCGGCGACGTTGTAAGGGGTTATTTTATTTTAAATGTTTAAATGAAATTTGGAATTCAAAAAATTTAACCAAATATAGTGTTCTGCAAACTCAACTGCTTACGACCGCAGATCATCAAGAACACCAAGAACAAGGAGATTTGCAAGACATGGAGCAGTCTGGCAATCTCTTACAGCTTGTCGGTGATCAACAACTCATAACCAACGAAGACGGCTCACCATTGCTTGTAACTGGTGAAGACGGTACTGTTTATCAAGTAGCTCTTCATTTTGAAGTTATGCCAAATTTTTTTTCACAATTTATTTGATATTTATAACACTTATGTGACACACTTATCTATTAATTTATTATTATTTATTGAGAAAAATAAATACTAAGCGTTACAATATTTTGTTCTATATCCTTTGTTATGTTTTAACGAGTGTCTTGTGTACCCATGATGAGGTTGACAGCGTTCTCTACATTTCCATTAGTAATGGGTAAACAGCTGATGTTTTCTGCATAGTTTGTGAAACCCATTTGGCTCATAAGGCGCAGTTGATCGGCATATTGATGTTCGCGATATTTAGCGGGTAGATAACTGATATCGTCACTGGGAGAGGTCACTTCCAAGGGGTCACTGTCCATCCATTGCATTGCCTCATTGTTAGCTTTAGTGCCTTTCGTGTTAGTGAAGTTGGAATTGTTAGCTCCAATTGCACCAAGGGCTCTGGCAAGAGCATTGCTGAAAGTAGAGGAGAGAATTCGTCCTCCAGTAGGCGCTTGTGGCGTTTGTGGATTTGTGCCCGATACGGAATCGTTGGTGCCGTTCCGTTGTGATGAAGTGTATTGAATAAGACCTAATCTCTTATCAGGGCCTGATCACCAAGATTCCTTCTGAACTCAGGATATTCAGCAAGAACCTTTTGCAAAATATTTACTCTTGAGTTGACATTGATTTGTATATTAGATATAACATTGAAGAGTCACTGAACTTCGTTTTCACAGTCTTCTGGCAAATTCGGAACATACGGTTCATATCTTTTGGTTTTTTTGAAAACGTGTACAGTCGAATCGGATTCAATGTTAGATATTGATGCATCATACTCCAAAATCAAGCCAAAGTAGACCAGCTCAAGGTGTTCCGGAGAAATATCAAGTTTTTTGCCGATTTCTTTTTTAAGATGAAAAACTGTTTATTTAACGTCAACATTTCAGATGAAGAAATTTATTTGGTTTATCTATAATGTGGATTCCTGCGAGGATTTTATACATTTCTTTTAAAATTCAATCTGAAAAACAAAATACAAAATGAATTATACGAAAAAATGCAATGAAAATTGAACTTACCTCCATTCTCTTCCATTTCGATTTAATGTTTTTTTTTTCATATGATGCATCAGTCAAAAAAATTATAGAAGAATGTGAAAATGTCGCAAATTTGCAAAATGCAGACGAAGATGTTATAATAAAGATGAACATGTTCGTCTTTATCTATAATTTGACTTCTGCATTTCTTGAATTTCCTATAATGCAGAAATGAAGTTCTTCTGCATTTTCCTCTTTTCTCTCTATCTAACAAATATGAATTCAGCATTTGGTATCCCTTTTTTTTTGCAGAAATCAAATGCAGATACATGTAAATCCACCATAATTTTCTCGCCTGATTTGTCAGAAATAGAAACACATGCAAGTACACCCTTACAAAATACAATTCTCGAACGTGCCCTATTGAAATCAAACTCTAACTCTCCAAATTCTACTACTTTTTACGATGTGCTAAAATTTGGCAGCATTTGTATTAAAAGAAAACCAACATGTCCACTTCTACTAGTGCTTTTTGTGCCATTGTGCTGTCGTTGCATTAACTTTCAGGTAAATATTTGTCTCTGCCAAAAACCCAAGACTTCTTTAACTAACCGCATAAACATAAATAAACAAATAAGAAAGTGGCGCTCATTTTGATATGAAAATTGTCAATATAAAACATATTTTTCGGTCCATTTTTTAACTTATAACTTTTTTTCATGCATACATATATGCGACGCACAGTTCCACAAGTTAAAGAAAATTTTCATTTCGCATTCAAATTGTACAAGTTGGACAGTGAACAACCCAACGGGTTTCTGAGCAAACCTTTTTCGATAGACTACTCAACCAGCAGCCAGAATGGCGTCGAGTGATTCTAAAGCTCCTGTACGCCAGGTTCGCAGAGTGCAATTTGGTATTTTATCACCTGATGAAATCGTAAGTACACAGCTAATATCTGCGGCACCCTGTAGTCACCATTATTGTTTTATTAGCGTCGTATGTCTGTGACCGAAGGAGGTGTAATGTTTCCAGAGACCATGGAAGGTGGTCGGCCTAAGCTCGGCGGACTAATGGATCCCCGCCAGGGCGTCATCGATCGAACTTCCAGGTGTCAGACTTGCGCTGGAAACATGACAGAGTGCCCTGGGCACTTCGGCCACATAGATCTGGCAAAGCCAGTGTTTCACATTGGTTTCATCACCAAAACCATTAAAATCCTGCGATGCGTTTGCTTCTACTGTTCCAAAATGCTGGTTTCTCCAAATAATCCGAAGATCAAGGAAATTGTGATGAAATCGAAGGGCCAACCTCGCAAGCGGCTGGCGTATGTGTACGACCTGTGCAAAGGTAAAACTGTGTGCGAGGGCGGCGAAGACATGGACATGACAAAGGAAGGACACCAAGTCGATCCGGGCAAGAAGCAAGGCCATGGAGGTTGTGGTCATTATCAGCCATCCATCCGCCGTACAGGACTCGAGTTGACTGCCGAATGGAAGAACGTCAATGAAGATTCTCAGGTAATTAAAATTTTAATGAAATTTTTTAGCTTAGTGCTCATGCTGCCCGATGTTTGTTTTTAGGAAAAGAAAATCGCCATTACTGGTGAACGTGTTTGGGAAATCCTCAAGCACATCGTAGACGAGGAGTGCTTCATTCTTGGCATGGATCCCAAGTACGCTCGTCCAGATTGGATGATAGTTACAGTTTTGCCCGTTCCCCCACTCTCGGTCCGGCCGGCGGTAGTTATGTTCGGCGCAGCCAAGAATCAGGACGATTTGACGCACAAACTGGCCGACATTATAAAAGCCAACAACGAGCTAAAGAAAAATGAAGCGTCGGGTGCTGCAGCCCACGTCATACAAGAAAATATAAAAATGTTGCAGTTTCATGTGGCGACTCTAGTGGATAACGATATGCCAGGTATGCCTCGGGCCATGCAGAAGTCCGGCAAACCTTTGAAGGCTCTGAAGACACGTCTCAAGGGTAAAGAAGGTCGTATTCGTGGTAATTTGATGGGAAAGCGTGTGGATTTCTCCGCTCGTACTGTCATCACACCTGACCCGAACTTGCGTATCGATCAGGTTGGTGTTCCGCGATCGATCGCCCAGAATCTAACATTCCCCGAGTTGGTGACACCTTTTAACATTGATAGAATGCAGGAATTGGTGCGACGTGGTAATTCGCAGTATCCTGGAGCCAAATACATTGTCCGGGACAATGGAGAGCGTATTGATTTACGTTTTCACCCAAAACCTAGTGATTTGCATTTGCAATGCGGCTACAAGGTGGAGCGGCATTTGCGTGATGACGACTTGGTCATCTTCAACCGTCAGCCAACTCTGCACAAGATGAGTATGATGGGGCATCGTGTGAAGGTTCTGCCCTGGTCGACATTCCGTATGAACTTGTCGTGTACTTCACCATACAACGCTGATTTCGATGGTGACGAAATGAATTTGCACGTCCCACAATCAATGGAGACGCGTGCCGAAGTCGAGAACATTCACATCACTCCTCGGCAGATTATTACACCTCAGGCCAACAAACCCGTCATGGGTATTGTGCAGGATACGCTGACGGCCGTGAGAAAGATGACAAAGCGTGATGTGTTCATTAATCGCGAACAGGTCATGAATTTGCTGATGTTCTTGCCGACTTGGGATGGCAAAGTACCACAACCCTGCATTTTGAAGCCACGTCCATTGTGGACGGGAAAACAAATTTTCTCGCTGATTATCCCTGGCAACGTAAACATGATTCGAACACATTCAACCCATCCCGATGAAGAAGATGACGGTCCGTACAAGTGGATTTCTCCGGGAGACACCAAAGTCATGGTCGAGCATGGTGACTTGATTATGGGAATCTTATGCAAGAAGACCCTGGGTACTTCTGCCGGATCGTTGTTGCATATTGTTTTTCTGGAGTTAGGACACGAGATAGCCGGTCGGTTCTATGGTAACATTCAGACTGTCATCAATAACTGGTTGTTGCTGGAGGGTCACAGTATCGGTATTGGTGATACAATTGCTGATCCTCAGACATATAATGAGATCCAGATGTCCATTAAGAAGGCCAAAGATGATGTCATCTGTGTTATTCAGAAAGCGCACAACATGGAATTGGAACCAACACCAGGTGAGATATACAATAATTTGTTTTTATTTTAAATCAACGTCTTGGAGACTAATGTCGATTTCCTTTACTCACTAGGGATTTCGATCCCTTGTCAAATTTTTTGTTTTGGTGTGCGTATTTCGTATACATTTTTAATAAAAAATAAATAAAAAAAAAACATGTAAATCCTTCTTCAAATACGGATTCGAGGGATTTGATCTCTGTCAAAAAAAAAATCGTAAAATGTAAAGGAACGTGAAATCTGACGAGAGATCAAAATCTTCACACAGAAATTGATTTCTCATGTGTAAAGGAAATCGACATAAAACAAATTTAGTAGTTCTGATGATGACGATCGAGAACTTTCAAACAATTTGGTACAATTTTGAATAGAGTGTTAAATCAATATGTACTTCAAACAGTAAGTCTGGCGGCTGACACTGTTGTACGCACGGCGCACAGAGGCGCATATTAACTTTTTTGGTTGCAAAAATCATAGCTCGTAAACAAATAAAGATATCTATCGTGATGATTTTTTTTTAACTTGAAGGAAATTTCCAAGGCTATAAATTTAGTAAATTTTAAGAAAAAATATTCACAGGGTGTTTCACAATAATTTTTTGCCGAAATACGACTTTCGGAAATTAACTGAATATTTTACCTCAAAAAATGTCAAAAGTAAGTTGCTGAAGTAAAAACTGTGTTAACATAACAAATTATAAATAAAATAAATAAATTAATAAGCAAAAATAAATAAAAAACTATATTTCTTTTCGAAACTTAACTTCTTATCACCTCCATATTGACTCCAGTTAGGTATACCGTTCTGCAAAAAATCTTCTCGATGTATTTCCTTCGTTAGTGTTTCGAAATCCTTGTTTTGGTTTATCCACATTAAGTCCCATTACCTCGCGAAATTTCCTTTGGATATCCTGCTTCCTTATTCTTTCTGCCTACTTTGTTTCAATAATTTCATCAATATTTTCTCCATCTTGTTTGAGTGTATATGCAAGTTTCAAAATGAATTCCATGCATCTAATTCTGGCATGTAATGGACATATTCCATATTCGTTATTATGCTCGTCATTTGTAGACTGGTCTTCATTGTTGAAGTTTTTTTGCGTTTTCTTATGCAAATGGGGCATGACCTTTTTGACTTTGTTTCAGTGATTTCACTTAACACTTTTCCGTCAATCATCGTTAAAAATAATTCGTGGGTTACAACAATAACTACTTGCTCATTAACCTTATATTAAAAAGGTTGAAGATCGGGGGTTTTCCCAATATTTACTATTTGAACACTTAAGTCTCAGGGGAACATGTTTGCATCCGTTATTGTTTCACCATCATGTGTTACTATTTTGTGTTTATAGGTACTTTACCCAGATGATCCATCACCGCCCCACTTGCTTTGTAAAGTCAGACTTCTTGGAAGTCCAATTAATTGCTGTTCACTCTTGGTTTCCACAATTCTTCTTGTTGTGTGATCCAAGGTGTCTTGAAGGCTGACTCCGGCAGATGTTTCGGTTACTTCACAATTATCTGGAACTGATGCTTTTACGGCCTTTCTCTAGAATTATTTGATGTACTTGGTAAATTATCCGTTTCATCTGTCCTTTCAAAATCAATGCAAAGAACATTTGACAACCAACAATCATTTTGCTTTAAAAATACATATGAGTTTTGTCCTATTGGCTGCATTCCAGTTTGACTTAGCGTTTAGATAAAATGATGATAACTTTTTATCGAATCAAGCTATTCCTTCAAGTGACTAATTGTCAGCTAAAAGGTTATTATATTTATTTTTTACACCTGTGATGAATTCTTCTTCTGTGTGCATTTTATCGAAAAAAATTTCAGCTAGATCATTGTAGGAAATTTCCTTTTTCAAGTTCTTTTAAACTAATTTGTTTGTTAAAATACGAGTAGTGTTTATGACTTATTAATTACGTGTTTGCTTTATAACTAATCATTTAAACTATTTTTTCATATGTATTTATATACCTACTTCTTTTGTGATGATAATATGTATAACATATTAACATTCTTATTGCAATAAATGAAAAGGATTACACAAAAGGTACTTGATCTGTCATAAAAATGAATAGATTTTTACAGATCACGAAAACTACCTGAATTATTATAAAAAATACTATTTATCCATTCCCATGTCCTAATTCTTTAAATTTGAGGTATGTATATGTAGATAAGAATACATTTTTAGACGTAAAAATAATGTTTTTATGACCAATTGCATTTTTAAGGATATAACAAAAAAAGCCAGAAATGAATAAAAATAACCTTCTTTGATAAAAATCTCTCTAAACCGCAAATAGGCAAAAACTGGCAGCTGGTTTTCTTAGTAAATGTTTCAGAAATAGTCAAAGATTAAATTTCCGTTGAGTTTAGACCAAAGTCTCTTAAAGGATTTTTTATAACTCAACACAAAGTCAAAAAATTGAGCTTTTCGAAAATCTTAAAATTTTGCAATTAAAAAAAAAAATAAAAAAAAATTGGATCGTAGTTGTAATACAAGATGTCATATAATTTTTAAACAAGGTTTTTAGATTTTAAAGCCGAAACTCTGAAACTTTTCATAAATCAAATATTTTTTCTTTGATTTTAAAAATAAGGAAACTTTGACTACCTGTATCATCCGAATCCTTCCACCGATTTTAAAATTTCTTTCGGCTTTTCAAGCTTCGAATATTTCCTAATCCAGTAAATAATTTAGTTTTGGATTTTAAGCACACACGAAAATTGAATTTTGCAAGCATTTTGCAAAAAGGCGCCAGAGTGCGGCGGTATTCAGAAAGTGCTCTATGATGATTATGTGCAGCTCGCCTTACAGGGTGGGCAAAATACAAGTTTCTTTTTAAAAATGCAATAAAATGAACAAAATTTAATTTTTGCCATGTATTATGGGTTTATATTAATAAGAGCAAACATTCCCATTAATATTAGTATTAATATGGAACATGTCGTCGTTCAAATGGCGCAATCTGTCACTCGAAGCGAATAATCCGAAATCTTTATGCAGAATTCTCCCCAGGAAATTAAGGTTGAGTGTTTTTCTCGAAAGCCGAATTGAATGTCAGGAATAATGAAAGTTTCACTGCAGAATTTCTTCAGTCTTCGGAGGATTAGTTCTCCCAGTAATTTGCTGTTGTTGATAAGTGATATTGGCTGTAGCTGGAAACTATGTTGGAAGCCTCTTTCTTCGGAACTGGTAAAATCTTCGCCGTTTTCCACTTCTGATCGAAGTGAGATTGTGAGGAAAATTATTACTGCATATGGCAGCCTTTTCAGGATGTAGTAGGAGACACCATTATTGAGTTTGAACCTTAATTCTATTTAGTTCACACCTTTATACAAAAGATAATTATTTTGTATTTGACTGTTGGTAAACTGTTTAATTTTGAATTTTTATAACTGCTCTTAAACGGGGAATCCCCTTTTAAATTAGAGTCATACATGTATTTCATTTTTCTTTACTCATTCGTTAATTTAACTTCAAGGAAGAAACATTAAAGATTATTTCTGTAAAATAAAGTTTGGTTTTTCTTTTCAATTATTCTAATAACCATCTCTTCCAGCAGACTTTTTTGGCTTAGAATTGTCTATGATTTCTACAACTTCCTGTAGGATAGATCGCATAAATTTGGACTACCGGTAGGATCATTTACTGGATTAATGTTATTGAAATTGATTTTATCCGGATTTGGCTGCAGTGTTTGTTGAACTTTTGCCTATGAATGAATGAGGGGAGGAGTTAGTTGGTGGCATTTCCTCTTACCCTGTCCTAGGCTTGTGTTATCATTTTTCTGTTCTTCGTTCCTCAAGTCCACCTTCTTTCTGGCTTCCTGCGGGGACATCCCCTCTGCAAGGAACCGGAAGTACCATTTGGTGCCTGTGGGCCGAGGTAGCTTCAGTATTGTTGCTGATGATGGTTTTCGGTATTTGTGGCTGTTTTCCAATGATCCTATTGATGTTTTTGAAAGCATCAGGTCCTGGCTTGATTACTTACAATCTTTTCTGGTATTGGATATTATTGTGGTGATAATGGAGTTCCAAAACATGATGTTGACTCATTCCAAACCATCTGGTAGTTTCTGTTGATTGTATTCAGTTCACTTTGGTAAATGCGCTGGAGACGTTTTTTTATACGTTGTCTGTGAGCAAACAGGCTCTGAACGTACTCGGGAAGGTGCTGGTACCTATCCTTTGACGTTCTAGGCTGTTTTTGCTTGTCCAGGGTATCAGACACGACATGTTCAAAGTTGATAATTGCTGCATCGATTTCGGTATCCAGAAGATTCCTGTTTGAAGATGGAAGAGTTAAACTGTCTTTGATGTCCCTGTGAAGTCTTAATATCCAGCCGACTGAAGTTAATGAAATTCTCTGCAGCTTCTGTTGTAAGAAGTATGGGTTGGTTGAGGTTGATCGATAGTTAAACAGCTTCATGGTCCGTATCACTGTGCACTAATGTGCAGACATAATTCCGGATTTCCGGAAAGAAGCCTGGAAGAAGTCCAGCTTTTATGGTGTTCTGGGAAAGGTGGGTTTATATTGTGAAACAACCACTTAGGAGTGCTGGTCGTTGCTGGCGTCCAGCCGGTCAACAATCGCCTTGCCCTTAGGTGAGATCGTAGTATCCAGCTACATGTGATGCCTGGCATTGAAATCACTGCCGATGAGTCCATATGTTTTGAAGCCGGCCATGTCGATGTTGCTGCGTCTGGCGACGTTGGTCTCACTGATGAGAGCGATGTCCGGGTTGTTGTTTTTTATCCATAAATTGAATAGAATGTCGTTCTCTTCTCAAGGCTGTAGTAATGAATTGACATTGTACGTCAGGATGCGGAGTCAGCTGGAATTCCTATTTTAAAGCACATAAATCGAATTTTTGATTCAGAAACCTTTTTCAATAGTTTAAAACATTTGAAATATATAGGATTCACGTCTAAATTAAACAATAGGAACTTTATTATAGATTCAGTAGACGTGGACGCAGTGAACTTAGACAGATAGAACGATTTTAAGTAGTTGCTTTTATGTATTTGGTCCAGAAACAAGACTATGATTAGAATATTTTTCATGATTATATTGATTCCTTTCCGAAATGACAACCAAATTTTCATTATTAGAAACAAGAATAACAGAATTCACAGCAACTTCAGCAGCAGCATCAAAATTTTCAACAGTACCAACATTGTTAAGCTAAGTGTACACGATTGGTAGATCTTACAATATTGTCAGATCTGTCAGTGAAAAACATGCTTACAATGTCTTACAACCGTGTAGTCTTACAATTAATTGTCAGAAAATTTATCTGACAATTAATTGTAAGACGGTAAATTGTACTGTATTTGATAATCGTGTACACACACAATTTATTGTCAGGCCTGCCAATTTTTATCGTTGTCTGACGTTTCTGACAATGAAGAAATTGTAACTGGCTGAACACAATAGAATGCTGCAACTGGAAGAGCTGTCAAAAAGTGTCGTACGTACTTTTTTTTTATGCGCCCACAATGAGGCTGTACAGCTTTCATGTTTTGTTGTCATTTTTTGGTCAGGTGTTGAATCTTTGGCAAATTTTAAATATTTTAAGTAATTGAAACTATAAAATGGACACTGAAATTGAAGATTTTCGTCCATTATTTTAATTAAAATTTAACCACGAAATCACAATACAACAAAACAACACTTAAAATCACTGACAGATATATAAAATTTGAAATGTCAAAAATGCTGCACGAAAAAGTTAAAAGTTCGCCAACTCTTGCAGCACCGACTGCAGTTGCGTTGTGTTGTGTTCGTAACATTGAATTTACGTGTATTGAATATTTTGACAGCTATTCCAGTTGCAGCTCCAGTTGCAGCTCCGTCTCCATTGTGTTCAGCCAGTAAGATGTTCGTTTTTTAGCATCATACAATTTTTTCATTGTCAGACAATTTGCAGCCAAGGTTCAATTGTCACAGTTTCCATAACCAACAAAAACTTACAATTAATTGTGTGTGTACACGGTTGGTAGAAAATCTACCAATCTCTTACAATTAATTGGTTGGTATTAAGCCGGCTATCTGAAAATGAATTGTCAGCCAACTTCTGACAATTAATTGTAAGAGATTGGTAGATTTTGTACCAACAGTGTACACACACAACTTATTTGTCAGCTCATTGGTAGATAATTGTCAGACATTGTAAGATCTTACAATATTGTAAGATCTACCAATCGTGTACACTTAGCTTTAGCACTAACAGAAGGCATAACAGCACATCAACAGCAACCCATAGCATCAACAGCAACTACACCATCAGCTTTAGCAGCCACTTTAGCAATAGCACTAGCAGCAATTTCACTTTGATTATTAACAATAACTTCATCATCAGCGTCAGCACCCACATTCTTCCTAGCATCAATACATGCAGATACTACGACACCAGTGGCACCCTTATTATTCGGAGTATCATTTATTAACAACAACGTCGTTGTTTGTAACACCAATAAAATCATAAGCCGCAACCTCTACATGACCCTTAACATAAGATTCACCTACGCAACATTTCTTGTTGTCAATAATTTTATTTGTCTTAGCTACAACAATAGCATCAGAATTTTGGATAGCTGTCTTTGATTTCAGAAAAGTATCATTATCAATCTTCTGTTTAGAATTCCTGGCAATGCTAGTGCATCTTTTTTGTGGGTTTCCTTAGACGTCGAAGCATTGTTCTTGTTTTCAAGGGATTATGCAATAAAGACGGTGATTCTGAAAGTGAATGGTCTTGCAGTGGTACCCCTTGGCATAATGGTTATTGCGTTGGACTGTCATGCGGAAGGTCTCGAGTTCGATTCTCAGCCGCTGCAAGAAAGTTTTTTTCAGGGGTGTACTGTCTCTTGCGAGGAATTGACAAATTCTCCAAGAGTATCTCTTGTCTTGGAAAGTGCTGCTCATTAGCCGTTCGGAATCGGCAGAAAATTGTAGGTACCCTCCTTTCCTGGTAACACGCACACAGGAATGGTTGAGAGTTGTAAGTCACTAGGTCACTTCGAGCTCTTGCACCACCAAATTTAATTTAATTTATTTATTTTTTATAACGGTCTTTGGCAGCGAGTAGTTTGTCTAACTTAAATTAACGAATTTTCATTTTGTTTTAACGAGCTTTCGTAGTCATCACTGCACAGAGC
This sequence comes from Chrysotoxum bicinctum, assembly GCA_911387755.1. Taxonomy (NCBI): domain Eukaryota; kingdom Metazoa; phylum Arthropoda; class Insecta; order Diptera; family Syrphidae; genus Chrysotoxum; species Chrysotoxum bicinctum. Next base: position 33,961,786 of record OU426988.1, read on the forward strand.
ACTTAAATTGTCATTAAGAAAATAATATAAAGCATAGAAAAGGAGAAATGCTTTTGCAATTTTCACATTTAAACAGAATATTATTATTAGATGCAATCAATACATATTCACTTTTTTTTACTGCATTTAATGTCTAGAGTTCTGCCACAGAAACTGCATTCTTATCTCATCAGCAAATAATTTTGTACACTCAGAGCAAGTATTATTATAGATTAATTATCGATTAACATAAAAAAGTAAACCGTATTCAATGACACACTGCTTAATACTGTGACCGTAAGACATTTGCAAAGAAAATGGTTGCGTTATGCACTTAGAAGACGCACCCACATATTTGTTGCAAAAGCATTTACTCCACATAAGTATTATATTATTACAGTTTTTGCTGCAGCATATGTTCCTTTAAAATGTAGGCGAATGTCAAGTTTTGACGTGAATCCTAAGTACTTATCTAACAACCTCCAATGGTTCATATTCTAAAAACCATTTATCTTAAGTTTTTTTTTTAGAGTTGTAATATTGTAGGTGTATATACGAGTATGACAATTTCGTCAGCATGAAGAAGCATTGTAATAAGTACCCAACCAGCCTTAATGCCTTTGGTGAAATCTTTGGATACATCAATGCAACACACAATTTAAACAAAATGGGACCTAACCCACAACCTTGAGAAACATCAGGACCTTTAACAAAAAAAAATAAACATTGCACTTCCCATTCCATACAACATCAGAAATGTGGAGCTTATAGAATAAATGAAGAATTTTTCTCGATAAACCCAAGATTTATAATTCATAAATTAAAGAATCCCTGTTCACTGTATGAAAGGCCTTTAAAAAACTTATTTTTTTTTCTTCTTCTTTAAAAATATTTTGACAACATTAGTAAGAGTAAATACTCGTATATTACGGACTGTGGAGTGTCCAAGGTAGTTATATATTAATAGATCTTGCTAATCTAACTTCAATTTGATTTTTTCTTTTTGTATAATATCATTCCCATCATCCCAAAAGACACAAATGCACAAACAGAAAATATTAGAACTGTCTACTGTGCCCGAAGGAGGCATTTAGCAGATATTAGTCCTCTGTAATTTAGCTTAAAATACAAATATCATCACTTTTTGAATTTGTCTATTGATTTAAAATAACATCTCATGTTAAGTGACCCTAATATACTACATTTCAAAATTTTTTACAAAAGAAAATCTTAGAATAAAGCTAGTCGAAGATGAATAAATTATAAATGAATTCTTATTTTTTCTATTGTTACAACATAATTCACACTTTTTTTTTTTGTTAATAGGTAATACCCTGCGTCAGACATTCGAGAATCAAGTAAATCGTATTTTGAACGATGCTCGTGACAAAACTGGTGGCTCTGCTAAGAAATCATTGACAGAATATAACAATTTAAAGGCTATGGTGGTTTCTGGTGCCAAAGGTTCCAACATTAACATCTCTCAGGTTATTGCTTGTGTGGGTCAACAAAACGTTGAAGGTAAACGTATTCCGTACGGTTTCCGTAAGCGTACCCTGCCACATTTCATCAAAGACGATTACGGTCCTGAATCCAGAGGTTTCGTGGAAAATTCATATCTTGCCGGGCTGACACCATCCGAATTTTATTTCCACGCTATGGGAGGTCGAGAAGGTCTTATTGATACTGCTGTGAAAACAGCTGAAACCGGTTATATTCAGCGTCGTTTGATAAAGGCTATGGAGTCTGTCATGGTAAATTATGACGGAACAGTACGTAATTCAGTGGGCCAACTGATTCAGTTGCGTTATGGTGAAGACGGCCTGTGCGGAGAAACAGTCGAGTTTCAGAATTTACCGACCGTTAAACTTTCAAACAAGTCATTTGAGAAGAGATTTAAGTTTGACTGGTCGAATGAACGATACATGCGAAAAGTTTTCGCTGACGATGTTATCAAGGAGTTGAGTGAATCGAATAATGCACTTCCTGAGTTGGAAACCGAGTGGGAACAATTGTGCCGCGATCGTGAAGCTTTGAGACAGATTTTCCCAAGTGGGGAATCAAAAGTTGTATTGCCCTGCAATTTGCAACGTATGATTTGGAATGTTCAGAAGATTTTCCACATTAACAAACGTGTACCAACTGATTTGAGTCCATTGCGAGTAATTCACGGTGTGAGGGATCTTCTCCAACGTTGTGTTATAGTGGTAGGTAATGATCGCCTTTCGAAACAAGCCAATGAGAACGCCACATTGCTCTTTCAATGCTTGGTTCGTTCAACTTTATGTACGAAATATGTGGCAGAAGAATTCCGTCTCTCCACTGAAGCCTTCGAGTGGTTGATCGGAGAAATAGAAACACGATTTCAGCAGGCGCAAGCAAATCCAGGTGAGATGGTGGGTGCTCTAGCTGCCCAGTCACTTGGAGAGCCTGCCACACAGATGACATTGAACACTTTCCATTTTGCTGGTGTGTCTTCGAAGAACGTAACCCTTGGTGTACCCCGTCTCAAGGAAATTATAAATATATCGAAGAAGCCCAAGGCTCCTTCTCTAACCGTGTTCCTTACTGGTGGCGCCGCACGTGATGCAGAAAAAGCAAAGAATGTACTTTGTCGCTTAGAACACACAACTTTGCGAAAGGTCACTGCAAACACAGCTATATACTACGATCCAGATCCACAACGGACTGTCATATCAGAGGATCAGGAATTCGTAAATGTTTACTATGAAATGCCTGATTTCGACCCCACACGTATATCTCCGTGGTTGCTTCGTATCGAACTGGATCGCAAGCGTATGACAGATAAGAAACTAACAATGGAACAAATTGCCGAAAAGATCAACGCTGGCTTCGGAGATGATTTGAACTGCATCTTCAATGACGACAATGCAGATAAACTTGTCCTTCGAATTCGTATCATGAACAACGAAGAAAATAAATTCTTAGACTCCGAAGAAGATGCCGTGGATAAAATGGAAGATGATATGTTCTTGCGTTGTATTGAGGCGAATATGTTATCCGACATGACCTTACAAGGTATTGAGGCAATTGGTAAAGTGTACATGCATTTACCACAAACGGACAGTAAGAAGCGTATTGTAATCACCGAGACTGGTGAATTTAAAGCTATTGGAGAGTGGCTTTTGGAAACTGACGGTACATCAATGATGAAAGTTCTTAGCGAGCGGGATGTCGACCCGGTGAGGACGTTTTCTAACGATATTTGTGAAATTTTCCAAGTCTTGGGAATAGAGGCTGTGCGTAAGTCGGTCGAAAAGGAAATGAATGCTGTGCTGCAGTTCTACGGACTGTACGTAAACTACCGACATTTGGCTTTGTTGTGTGACGTAATGACAGCCAAAGGTCATTTGATGGCCATCACTCGTCACGGTATTAACAGGCAGGATACTGGTGCTCTTATGAGATGTTCTTTTGAAGAAACTGTAGATGTGTTGATGGATGCTTCTGCTCATGCGGAGACAGATCCGATGAGAGGTGTCTCTGAGAATATTATTATGGGACAGTTGCCAAAGATGGGAACTGGTAAGCTTTTTTCTTGTTGAGTTCTTCATGGCATAATTATTTTTAATTCATATGTTTTTCAGGCTGTTTCGATTTACTATTAGATGCAGAGAAATGTCGCTTTGGAATAGAAATTCCAAGTACATTGGGTGCTGGCAATCTAGGCGGAGGAATGTTCTTTGGAGCTGCATCAACACCAAGCATGACACCACCTATGACTCCATGGGTGCAATGTGGCACACCGAGATTCTTCTCGCCTCCATCAGGAACGAGTAAGTAACTGCTAATGCTATTATATAATTTTGGCTTATTGTATTCCGGACTTCAACTAGTGTCTGGGTAATTGAACGACTAATTGTTCTAATTAAAATAAAATCTACCCATTGAAGAATAACACTCACTTTAATTTTCAACACCATTTTCTAATTTGCGTATTCAATTATTTTCTTTTTCAGTAAGTGGCATGACCCCAGGTGGACCTAGTTTCTCACCTTCTGCCCAATCAGATGCATCTGGAATGTCACCCAGCTGGTCTCCAGGTCATCCAGGATCTTCACCCAGCTCTCCAGGACCACCGATGTCGCCATATTTCCCACCATCTCCAAGCGCATCACCGGCTTACTCGCCAACGAGTCCCCACTACACTGCTTCATCTCCTGGAGCAGCATCACCAAACTACTCACCTTCGAGTCCCAATTATTCTCCAACCAGTCCAGCCTACGGGTCGGCAAGTCCACGTTTAACTTCTACAACACCCAACTTTGGACCACAATCAACGGGCTATTCTCCAACATCAAGTGGTTATTCACCAACATCCCCGATTTATTCTCCAACTTCAAATTATCCGTCCTCGTCAACACCGTCATTTTCAGGTGGTGGATCCAATACATATTCTCCAAACAGTGCTTACTCTCCAACTAGCACAAATTATTCACCTAACTCTCCCAGTTATTCCCCAACATCTCCGTCCTATTCCCCTTCAAGTCCATCATATTCACCGACATCGCCGTGCTATTCACCGGCTTCACCGTCATATTCTCCTTCATCGGCAAACTACACACCGAATACGCCATCATATTCTCCTACATCTCCCAACTATTCAGCATCTCCACACTACTCTCCGGCGTCTCCGGCATATTCACAAACAGGAGGCAAATACTCACCAACTTCTCCGACGTATTCGCCACCGTCTCCTTCGTATGACGGAAGTCCACAGTACACCCCAGGATCACCCCAACACTCTCCGGCAAGTCCTAAATATTCACCAACTTCGCCGCTATATTCACCAAGTTCGCCACAGCACTCTCCGGCTAATCAATATAGCCCAACTGGAAGTAATTATTCAACGACAAGTCCGCGTTACACACCAAATATGTCAATTTATTCACCAAGCAGTCCTAAATATTCACCGACCAGTCCAAATTACACACCAACTTCAAGGAACTATTCCCCAACAAGTCCGATGTATTCACCGACTGTTCCGTCTTCAACAGGATACAGCCCCACAAGCCCAGCTTATTCACCAAGCAGTCCCACATATGATGAAACTGACGATTAAACTCTTTTTTTACAGCAATTTTTTTCTCCTTTATAGGTGTCTTTTAAATATTTAATAACAGTTGAAAACTTTTTGAACAATTAAATCAACAAAATTATATATTAATGAAAAACTTTTTATTATAAATGTATCAAAGTTATTAATTATTGATAAACCAATAAAAAAATATAAAAAAATGTTTTCTTTTTTCAATGTTTATTCACAAAAACATATTGTGCCCATTTTCTTTTTTCTTTCTATGTTTGTATACTGGGGAGGTCGTAATCTTTGTTTTTCTGTTGGATTTTAATCCCATAACTGTTGATTTAAGTTGCTATTTTGTTTCCACTACAGAGGATTCGATAATACGCGACAAAAAGCTAGGGTTTGAGACTGGTTAAGAAAACAAATGATGTTTGGTTGCATTCCTTTCTAGGACAGTAGCTTTTGTAATTTTCAAATTTGTTGAAAACTAAAAGCCCTATTATGGTTACGATTACGAGTATCTATTAATTATAGATATTTTATATTAATCGGGCCTATTGGGGTAACCGTCGGAGCGGAACTTTCTCCGCAACGCATCCTCCGTCGGAGATTCAATTTCAGTTCGAGGTAGCTTTCATCGGAAGAAATTATACAGAAATGCAGCGACGCATTTCGATGGACATAAATTTCAGACAAAGATGTACTAATTATCCGATATATCGAAAATGCGATATATTTTCGATAATTTTTTATAAAATGAACACCATAAGCGTTTTAAACCATGAAAAACCGGTGAGAGAGTGTAGTTTATTGTTTATAAAAGTATTTCAATTATAAAGCGCTAGCGTTCTAAAAAGCCATCTACTCGCCAGTGTAATAACTGATTTTTGGATCTTTGAAATAGATCCCGATAGAAAACAGGATCCCAAACTGTTTTTGTAATACATGTTAAAACTTAATCCAGATCCGGATCCAGATAGATTTGTGAATAATAAAACGCACCTAATATTAAGGGTATTCATGTAACGAGATAATTTTCCGCTTTGTAGAAAGATATAACTTTCCGCAGCATGTTTTCATGAACACCCCCTAAGAAATACTTGCGTAAATGTGGGAAATATTTTGTGAAATGTCAAAATAAAAGTAAGAATCCATACTTCCCTAGTTTACGAGGTTTATTTCTGCACTTTCCGCAGCAAATTTGTGAGATAATTTTATGCGATTTGCAGAAACCCATACAAATTTTGACAGCTCGTTTTCTGCGGAGATAAAATTATCTGGTTTACGAGGGTTTTCCGCGCTTACATGAATACCCCTATTATATTTATTTGACTTAATACAAATACAAACAATAATAAGCAATGGATAGTGTAGGACTATTTTTGGATGCCGAATCCAACGAGCTAAGGGCACGAAATAAAGAAATTAGAATAACATTGCGAAACAAAAGCAATATATGCGAACTATCTGACGCTGCGTAAGTAAATTTATGTTTTAATATAATTCTTCTCTTCTAATACTACAATGCTCTTCCAGATTCAAGAAAAACTATCGTCTAAATAAAAATGCGTTTGCTTTTGTTTTTGAGCAGATCCAACACAAATATAAAGTTGATTGGCCAGATCCTCCCAAAACCCAGCCACAATTTCTGGCGTCCTTTTTGTGTAATTTTGCGCGATATCAGGATATTCACTAAGAAGATTCACCATCCGCTGATATTGATGTGAACTTGTCCCGACCACTCCTAAACTTACGAGCGCTCTCTTAGAAAGTTTGTTCGAAAATTCCTTGCCCCATTTTCCAAAGAGTGGGGAAGTGCGCTTCCTTCCAATTTCAACTCTCCCATACGGCCACCCTCACCACGCAAATCGTCAGATTAATGTCGATTTCCTTTTACACTAGGGATTTTAGGGATTGCGATCCCTTGTCAAATTTTGACTTTTACCACAGATTTTACGTTCCTTCACACCAAAAAAATCGATTTTTTTTTGACAGAGATCAAATTCTTCGAATCCGTATTTGGAGAGGGATTTACATGTATACGAAATACCCACACTAAAAAGACAAAATTTGACAAGGGATCGCAATCCCTAAAATCCCTTGTGTAAAAGGAAATCGACATTACATACCTCCAAGTTCGAAAACAGTTTGATTTCACAGTTTGGGTATGCCTGAACAAGAGAGAGTGGCTCTCATTTTCGAACTTCGAAAAACACTTGTGAGTGGTTGGTGAATACCCCAAAGAAATTTCAAGTTAAGAACCTCGTAAAGTTAAGAGCCATTTAAGAGCGCTCGGTGAATACCAGCCTTAAGGTATTTTATATAAGGTGATATAGCAATTGGCCTATATTCCACTTTTTTGCCAGAGTTCTTTGATACTGGAATTATTTTTGCACGTTTCCACTCAATGAAATACTGAATTTTGCGAATAATTGATTTGAAGATAAAAGTAATTAAATGGAGAATCTTAGGTAGGAGAAGCTCAGTCAAATCAGAATTTACGTTGTCCAGTCCGATACTCTTTGATCAAACAGTATAAGCATTGCTTCACCAACATATGTATATTAACTTCCAAGAAGCTGCAAGCATCCTGAGATGGGCTATAAAAACCCTTTTCGATAACGCTTCAGGCGAAAGGAATGGAGTTAACAAATTGTTCATTTAAATTGTCAATTTCAATTTCTTCATCATTTATTGTTTCCAGAGTGTTTTGAAGTGTGAATTCTATTTCTGCTTCATTTAAAGTCACTTAGAATTTTTTGTCATGAAAACCTTTTCCAACTTCGAAAGAAATTATCTCGAAGAGCCAATCCTTCTATAAAATGTCTTGATATTTGATAGTAAATAGTCTCATTGCCGTCGATGAAGCAAAGGTTGCCCACTCTTTGGGCTGACATACATTACTGATGCGGTAAGTTTTGTTATGCTTTATCTTTCGTTCTTATCTTTCGTACATAAAGTTTGAACCGAGCCTTCTCTAATGCCTCTACGTCCAGATCCACGGACCCATTTTATGCGCTTCTGTTTTTTTTTTCCTTCAAAGTAGTTAAAAGTGTTTTTTTCTTTGCCCTTAAGTGACGATTTTTAAGAAAAAAATATTTTTTTTTAATAATTTTCACCCACTAAAGGGATTATGACTATCCTTAAAATGTTTCAGCGAATTTCGAGCGTTTTAGGAAAGTTGGAGAGGATTTAAAAAGAGATGCACATTAGTTTAGAATGTCTGATTATTTTAATAGAAGGGAAATAGTCGGGTAAAGCATTCCACATTCGTGTAGAGCGGCTAAAGAAAGAATTCCTGAATTTAACTGTACGTCCGAAGTTGGGTTCAAGTTTAAACTGATGGGCAAACCTCCCTGAAGCAGGAGTATTACAGTTAAATTGTTTAAGGGGAGGAATGCAACTGGCTATTTCACTAGAGCACTGTTTATAAAAATAACGGTAAAATAATGAAGGACAAGAAACATTGCAGCGGTGCTCGAGAGATTCAAATGTTTCTGTTAAACTTATATTACCTTTCATTTTAAAAGCTCTTTTTTGGATTATAACCAAGAGACTCAAGTATGTTATTGGAGTACCTGCCGCCAAAATATGGTAATTGTTCTCAAGCTTTGGACATATGTATAAAACCCTTACAGTCTTATTTACTAACTCGTTTTATCTATGGTGTGCAGTTACGTACTTCGACTTTTCAACAACTCTAATCCTGAAAAGCTTATTAAGAAAAATACACGAGGAATTGAGGCGGAATAAGCTAAAACTGATTCATAGGAAATTAAAAGCCGTCTTATGTAATTTTCCATTGGTTGCACTCAAGGATCCACTCATTCTGAAATCCAATGGAACGGTGCTCACTACTTCTACTTTACTTTGAAATATTGTATTAGTTAGGCTAGGAACGCACTTGCGATTTTAATCGCGCCGTTTTTTAGTTGCAAAAATAGAGCACATAAATTTAAATGAGAATGAACGCACTTGATACCAACAAATCGTGACGATTTAAAGGTCGCAATTTGTTTCATTTTTCTTGCGATGTCGTAAGTTAAAATGAAACAAAAATACTCAAATGGATATGCTCACACTTGCGATTTAAATTACTACGACTTAAAAATCGTAGGTAGTCGCAATGAGAAATGGGCATGCACGCACTTGTAATTTTCAATCGCACGATTTTTTAGCCGCATGAAATAGGACACATGGCGTTAAATGTGAATGCACGCACATGCGACTTAAAAATCGTAGCAATTATAAAAATGAAACAAGTTCTATTTTTTCAAGCGTTTTTTTTTTTTGTCGCAAAGCTAAATATATCAAGTGGATTTAATTAATCCTACACGCACTTGCGACTTTTTAATAAAATTCTGTTCAGTATCAAAATAGTTTTCATTAGGAATTGCTGTGTAGTGGCTCTTTCGTTACGTTTGAAGTCTTCTGAAAAACGTAAAAAAATTTATTGGGTGCATCCGGTTATAAGTGGCTACTTAATGGTCAGTTTCATAGGATCCACGATAGTTTAAAAGAACAGCGATAGGAATTTGTGCACAACTAAAGAATGAGTATTGAATTCTTTAAGGAACTACTGAAAATAGTCGGACCCAGAATTGTATATAAAAATACAACATGGAAAAATTGAATATCACCTGAGGAACGATTATCTGTGACATTGAGCTAAATAAGGAAAACAAATATTTAATCGTTTCTATTTATCTGTAGCAATTGCGTGCACTCACATTAAAAGTAGTGGCGCAAAATTTTAAAGAGTTCTCGTTAAAGCAATAAAACCGGCTCTACTTAACGCAGTCGTTTAGCTTGGAGACTTTGTTTAACTTTTTCATAATTTTAATTGCGTTAGACAACTCTTCTAACTAATGTGGGTATTACAACAGAACCTAAGCGAATTTGCGTTGAACAACCCTTAATTTGACAGATACATAACTCACACAACTACAAAAACACAAACTCGTATCTGCTGTTAAAGTAAGAAGAGCTCTTTAACGTTAAAGTATAGCTTATGTCCTTTAAAATTAACAAAAAGTCGGTTCTCGTTTTATACTCAATTTTTAGAGTCGACTTCCATTCTAAAATTGATATAGACTAGGTTTTAAATGTTTAAAATTTTGCGCCAGTATTGTTTTATTTTTTTGCGATTAAATAATCGCGCGGCAAAATAATCACAAGTGAATGCATGACAATAATTTATGGCGACCGCGATTTTTTAAACGCCTCGACAAAAAATCGCATGTGCGTTCCTAGCCTTAATCGTCGTATTGGTAAAAATCTGCTATAGTTATTTATTATTTGTATATTTATTTCAATATTTTGGATTAAGTAAATTATTTCCAAACGAACTTACATAATTGTAGCAAATACAAACGGAACAAAATCAAACAAGGATTCTGCTGCCGGTTTTTACTTTTGACTATTCCAAGGTTCAATCGAATATTAGTGAAATCTAATAATGTTAAAGATTATAGGAGGGGTGCATGTGAGGACTTATTAATGTTAGCGGAACCAAAAGCTAAAGCGTCTATCCGAAAAACATTAAAGTTACACGTAAACAGCCTTATTCATAAGTTCTCACTAATACTCGGTTCAACCGTAAACAAATATGTAATTATTATATATTTTGTTAGCCGTTTTCGCTACGCCTTCCTTATGTCAAATATACTAGGAAGAAAAGTCACAATCTAAAATTCTGGTTATGATAAACGTCAGAAAACCCCAGCTGATTGCCATTATTATTCATTTTTCTCATATTGGAAATTGGATACATTTCAAATTGGATTGTATAAAGTTCAAATCCTCTAAATGAATATACCAACTACATTGCGACCCCAATATCGTGGAAATGTTAGAGTGTTCAAAATATTTATCCATTTAATCTAAGTAACAAATGAAAAAAAAATTACTTATACTCCTTTTTGTAAATTTCACACGATGTCATGTCAAAATGACATTTAGATACTAAAACGGCTATGAACCAGTTTTAGCTCGGGTGTTTTTATTATAAATAAGTTTTTCAGGATTAGAGTCGTTATTAAGTCGAAGTAACTTTACTCCGTCGCTATAAATAATATTGATTGGCTTCAATTAGGGCAAGGGCATTATAACGAAGTGAGCGATCATCTTAAGATCCGAAGTTTAACTTTGAAGATCACTGACATTTTGGTATTAAATGGGCAATCATAAAAATCTTTTTTGGACAAAGTTGAAGAATCGGATACAAGAAGCAGCTGTTAATTCTAAAATAATACTGAATTCAAATATCAATACTTTGAAACTTTATGTGGATGAAATACGACAAATAAAGTACAATCTTACTTACTTACCTACATACTTTCTAACCAACTATACCAATAGAAATTTGGTTTGTAAGAGGAATTACTTATCGAAATAAAACACAGTTTCAAACACTTATAATGGAATGTTAAAAATTTATTGATATCATAAATATTTTTTTTTAATATTACTTTATTGATCAACAATATTATAATATTTGAATATTATTATGGGACAGTTGCCAAAGATGGGAACTGGTAAGCTTTTTTCTTAAGTTCTTCATGGCATAATTATTTTTAATCCATATGTTTTTCAGGCTGTTTCGATTTACTATTAGATGCAGAGAAATGTCGCTTTGGAATAGAAATTCCCAGTACATTGGGTGCTGGCAATCTAGGCGGAGGAATGTTCTTTGGAGCTGCATCAACACCAAGCATGACACCACCTATAACTCCATGGGTGCAATGTGGCACACCGAGATTCTTCTCGCCTCCATCAGGAACGAGTAAGTAACTACTAAAAATACTATTATATAATTTGGGCTTATTGTATTCCGGACTTCAAACTGTGTTTAAAGATTAAACATCATGTACCTAAACAAACGAATGAAATCACGATGCTGTTTGTCTATCAGTTGTGTGTATGTAAGATAAGCATACAAGAGATAAGCAGTGATCATCCCGCTTGTATTCGTTTGTTGGTTAATAAAATGTGCATACATTTTCCTTATCTGTTTGTAAAAATGGTATAAATAGCGTAAAATAGTTTTAAGAAATTCGAGTATCAATAAAGATTTTGAATAGCAAAGACTTCCTCCTTTCATTTAAAAATCAGTAAAGAATTTCCCCCACCCGTGGTAAGGAATTCTTTACAAACTGGTAATTAAAATATACCCATTAAAGAATAACACTTTAATTTTACACCCCATTTTCTAATTTGCGTATTCAATTATTTTCTTTTCCAGTAAGCGGCATGACCCCAGGTGGACCTAGTTTATCACCTTCTGCCCAATCAGATGCATCTGGAATGTCACCCAGCTCGTCGCCAGGTCATCCAGGATCTTCACCCAGCTCCCCAGGACTACCGATGTCGCCATATTTTTCACCATCTCCAAGCGCATCGCCGGCTTACTCGCCAACGAGTCCCCGCTACACTGCTTCATCTCCTGAAGCAGCATCACCAATCTACTCACCTTCGAGTCCCAATTATTCTACAATCAGTCCAGCCTATGGGTCAGCAAGCCCACGTTTAACTTCTACAACACCCAACTTTGGATCACAATCAACGGTTTATTTTCCAATATTCTCCAAATACTCACCAACATCCCCGGTTTATTCTCCAACTTCAAATTATCCGTCCTCGTCAACTCCCAGTTATTCCCCAACATCCCCGTCCTATTTCCCTTCAAGTCCATCATATTCACCGACATCGCCGTGCTATTCACCGGCTTCACCGTCATATTCTCCTTCATCGGCAAACTACACACCGAATACGCCATCGTATTCTCCTATACATCTCCCAACTATTCAGCATCACCACACTATTCTCCGGCGTCTCCGGCATATTCACAAACAGGAGGCAAATACTCACCAACTTCTCCGACGTATTCGCCACCGTCTCCTTCGTATGACGGAAGTCCACAGTACACCCCAGGATCACCCCAACACTCTCCGGCAAGTCCTAAATATTCACCAACTTCGCCGCTATATTCACCAAGTTCGCCATAGCATTCTCCGGCTAATCAATATAGCCCAACGGGAAGTAATTATTCAACGACAAGTCCGCGTTACACACCAAGTATGTCAATTTATTCACCAAGCAGTCCTAAATATTCACCGACCAGTCCAAATTACACACCAACTTCAAGGAACTATTCCCCAACAAGTCCGATGTATTCACCGACTGTTCCGTCTTCAACAGGATACAGCCCCACAAGCCCAGCTTATTCACCAAGCAGTCCCACATATGATGAAATTGACGATTAAACACTTTTACCGCAATTTTTTTCTCCTTTATAGGTGTCTTTTAAATATTTAATAACCGTTGAAAACTTTTTGAACAATTAAATCAACAAAATTATATATTAATGAAAAACTTTTTATTATGAATGTATCAAAGTTATTAATTATTGATAAACCAATAAAAAAATATAAAAAAATGTTTTCTTTTTTCAATGTTTATTCACAAAAACATATTGTGCCCATTTTCTTTTTTCTTTCTATGTTTGTATACTGGGGAGGTCGTAATCTTTGTTTTTCTGTTGGATTTTCATCCCATAACTGTTGATTTAATTTGCTATTTTGTTTACCCTACAGAGGATTCAGATAATACGCGACAAAAAGCTGGGGTTTGAGACTGGTTAAGAAAACAAATTATATTTGGTTGCATTCCTTTCTAGGACAGTAGCTTTTGTAATTTTCAATTTTGTTGAAAACTAAAAGCCCTATTATGGTTATCTATTAATTATAAATACATACTCGTATTTTATATTAATACGATGTATTTGATATGTACTAACCAAATTAATGAATCTTTTTTGACAAACGTAAATGTGAAATTATATATGTATGCAAATGAACATAATGTATAAGTATATGTATGCAAATGAATTATTATACATATATGTAAATTTAGTCAGTTGCATTTTTGAACTCAATGGAGAAACATCTTGTTATAAAATAAAATAAAACATACCTAATTATAAAATAAAAGGAAGTGTTTCACTTAAATAAAAAAGAAAGTTAAATTATTTCAACAAGGTAGCAGAACATAGTTTATTAAAAAAAAAATAATAATAAAAATATACATTGAATAAAGCAAACAAAAAAAAATAAATTAAAATAAAGGTTATGACAGAAAACGTGATAAGAAATAAAAAGTGAACACTTAAAAAGAGTCGAAACTGAAGAATTAAAAGTAAAATACAACTCCAATAAAATAAGAAAAGTACAAGTATTTCAAAAAGAAACAAAAAAGGTGATAATTCTGAAAAACTATATACGAGTAGATAAATTGCTACAGGAAGATAAGAGTGAAAGCGGCAAAAAAATGGCAGATGACATAAAAATTAATATTCAAATTTTTGACGGCAAGGAGTATACGTAGCATATGGAAAAAAAGATTATCAGTGCCATTAGAATTAAAGAAATGTGAAGCTCCAGCCATAAGACAAAAAGAAGACAACGAGGATGAAACCACGTGGAAGGAAAAAGATCTAATACTACGTTTTCACCAAGAGTAAATCCGCTAGAGATTTAAAATAAATCTTGAAGTGTTTTCACCAAAGAAACTGAGATTTATTTGACGTTTTCACCCTGTCTTGTCATTCAATTGTCAATTCGGACAAGCGAAAAAAAAATTGCATTGGGTAGTAAACAGGAAAAAAAACAGATATTTCTATTTTGTGTTGATTGTCAATGAAGAAAGTGGGTGTTCATAGGTGCGTTCTACAAAATAAGCAAAATAAGTTTTGTTTGTTTTGCAAATCTTCTGATTGCGAGAAGATTTCAAGGAGATTTATTTTAACAGCCCGATTCTCCCCAAAGTCAGTGATGCCTCACAAGTCACAAGAAGAGGTGAAAATGATTTTGTGACTTTTTCGAATTCTGCCGCTCAGTCACAACTTGTGAGAGTCACAAAAACAATCGAAACTATGATCTCGTTCAGAGCAGGTCACAACTCATAAATTTTTAAAGTTTCTTGGATTGACATTCAGTAAGAAAATTTTCTAGATTTGTGAATAATTGTAAGTACACAAAAATGGAAGTGGACTTTGTTCTAGTGAATATTTTTGCTGATCCTTCCCACAAAAAAGAAAAATAATATTATTACATAAACAAAAATTTCTTTAAGAAACTAATCGTATCAAGAAGTTTACAGCGTTGACGGCTTTAAGAACATTGAGAGATACAAATGATTCATTCGCTCTCCAAAACAATACATTAGATTAGATTTAGATTTAGATTTTTATTGGTTCATAATTTTTAGAGCTGAATACAATATTAATAATACATAAAATCGTTTGAGCATGGCTTTGCCGTCTGCCAGATTGACAATCCAAATTATACTCTATATAAGTTTAGTACAATTACATTTTTAATTTAATATTTGAAACATTTTATTGATTTAGGATTAAATTTTCAGTTTTTATAATTTAATATGTACAACATTTTCAAAAATCCCCATTTATAATTCTGCTCCTATATTTAAGAGCGATTTTTAAAAATTCATACAATTTTTCCACATCCATTCGATTTAATAAAAATATACAGTATTCATCTGTTAAGATATCTTCTCCAAATACATTTCTTCTTATTTCACGTAAAACTGGACAGCACCCTAAGAAATGAATGATATCTTCCAAACAATACATTTATAAAGTTTTTTCACCTTCCGAAAACTTTATGCAGTCGCCACGATTGTTTTCTTCTGAAAATGTTATATTTATTATTTAATCATTTTATTGTTTAAAAATTATGTTACCTTGCATTTTGTAATTTCTTCGTTTTGAATAATCAGCTGTTCAAATAATGACACTTAAAAATCTCACCATGCGGTGGTGAGTTTTGTTGTGAGTTTTCTTGTGACGATTAGGGGGAGAATACCAAAATGTTATCGAATCACAACAATCCTCACAAGGAATAGTCACAAGAGCTTGTGACTTGTGACTTCTCACAAGGGGGAGAATCGGGCTGTTAATCTTCATTTGAGGTGATTTATATTTGTATGGTAAATCTACGAGATTTAAAGGAGATTTATGGTAAATCCACTTAAATCCCGGATTTACCTTTGGTGAAAACGTAGTATAAGAGCAAGGAACTATCAGGCCGATTCTCCCCAAAGTCAGTGATACCTCACGAGTCACAAGAAGAGGTGAAATTGATTTTGTGACTTTTTCGGATTCTGTCGCTCAGTCACAACTTGTGAGAGTCACAAAAACAATCGAAACTGTGATCTCCTTCAGAGCAGGTCACAACTCATAAATTTTTAAGTTTCTTGGACTGACATTCAGTATATTTTGTAAGAAAATTTTCTAGATTTGTGAATAATTGTGAGTACACAAAAATGGAAGTGGACTTTGTTCTAGTGAATATAATTGCTGATCTTTCCCACGAAAACGAAAAGTAACATTTTTACATAAACAAACATTTTTTTAAAAAACTAATAGTATCAAAAAATTTGCAGCGTCGACGGCATTTAAAAACTCTGGGAGATACAAATGATGCATTCGCTCTCCAAAACAATACATTTATAATGTAATTTTTTTCGTTTTCAATAATCAGCTGTTCAAATAATGACACTTAAAAATCTCACCATGCTGTGGTGAGTTTCGTTGTGAGCTTTCTTGTGACGATTAGGGGGAGAATACCAAAATGTTATCGAGTCACAACAATCCTCACAAGGAATAGTCACAAGAGCTTGTGACTCCTCACAAGGGGGAGAATCGGGCTGTATATCTACATCTCTCTAACTAATAGACAATTTGAGTTTGTGGATGAGCAGAAAACAGCGTATGGAATAATAAAAAAGTTGGATGAATTATATTTAAAAGAATCGACAGCGCTTCAAATAGTAGTAAGAAATAAGTTGGATAAAATAAAATTGAAAGATTTTGATAATACAAGTGAATTCTTCAGTGAGTTCGAAAAATTGATTATTGAATTAAAAAATGCAGGTGCCAAAGTAACGGAAAAAGAAAAGTTGAACTATAAATTGAGAACTTTGCCGAGCTCATTTAGTTATATTGGCGACTTAGTTGATGTGTTAAAAGAGGATGAACAAACTGTCGAATATGTCAAAAGTAAAATAAAGCTTAATGAAGAAAAAGAAAAGGAGATGAATACGAAGAACAATACAGGTCACACAAATGTATTTTATGGAACAACGTGGAGCCGAAACAACAGCAGCTAAAGAAGTCCTCAGCAAGTGCGAGGAGGTGTGCGGGGGAGAGCAAATACACATCAGTCAACATATCGGAACAATGGACATTGGAATTTAAGAGGAAACTTACATGGAACCTCGAATAGTGGAAGATGGAGAGGTAATCCACACCAAAATTACCATAGAGGACGAGGACGAGCTGACTGGCAACAACAACAGCAATAACAGCATCGACAGCAACAGCGTGAAGAGAATGGTAACACCAGCGCCTACAACACAAAGGTTTTGTATGACTCACATGAAAATGAAAATGAGGTAAACATTAGTTATTTTGATATTGAATGGGTATTAGATAGTGGTTGCTCAGACCATATAATAAATAATGAAAATTATTATAATGACTGTTTAGAATTGAAAGAGCCTGTTAATGTTAAAGTTGGCGATGGTAGATTCTTAAAAGCCACAAAAGATGGTAATGTTTTGCATTATTTTAATGTAAATAATAATTTAAAATTAAATATTATGAAAAACGTTTTTTATGTACATGAAATGGACAAAAATCTTATTAGTTATGGGAAAGTAACAAAAGAAAATAAAATAGTATCAGAGGGAAATATTTCTAAAATTTATACAAAGGCAACGAAAGAATTAAACGGCATAGCTTATAAAGTAAATGATATTTATAAAATGTATAGTACACTTAAGCCTGAGGAGGCGTACGCAATGAACAACATAACTTGTAATTTAACTGAAAAGAAAAGGTACCACCGATTGTTAGGACATGTAAATTTTGAATATTTAAATATTTTATGTAAAAACAAATTAGTAAATGGCATGCCAAATGAACTTAGGTTAGGTTAGGTTAGGTTAAAGTGGCTGTCATTAAAGCGTCTGACACACTTAGACCATTAGAGGTCCATTGTGATACCACGATCTAATAGGGAACAGAAAAGTTTCCTACTAGTTAAAACCATTTGGAGCTTCTGATGAAGCGAAGGAGACTTTTAATGTCTTTATTTATGAGATCGCTTGGTTCATTATAGAAATATTCTCCTAGATGAAGTTTGCGTCTGTAAGAGAGAGCAGGGCATGTACAAAGAAGGTGTGGGATTGTCTCCTCTTCCTCCTCGTCCAAGCAACTCCTGCAAAAATCGTTTGATAGCACACCGAGTCGTGCGGCGTGTCTACCTATGAGACAGTGTCCAGTTATGACACCTATGACGGAGCTGATCTGAGATCTACTGAGGGACAAAAGACATTTTGACCGTTTCGGATCCAGTTTAGGCCAGATTTGTTTGGTCGCCATACAAGTGGTAGTATTAAGCCATCTTGTGTTTGATTGTTCCAGAGCGATTCGTTTCAGCATAAGTTTACTTGTAGCTATGGGCATACCTATATTTGCCTTTTCGGGTAAGATAGGCACTTCCGTTCCAATTCTGGCGAGTTCGTCGGCTTTGCAATTCCCCGGAATGTCCCTGTGACCCGGCACCCAGAATAGGTGAATGTTAAACTGTTTGGCCATCTCCATTAGAGACGAACGACAGTCTTGGGCTGTAATGGAGCTTACAGAGACTGATGCAAGGGATTTCAAAGCAGCCTGACTGTCTGAGAAGATACGGATATCCGTGTTAGATACCACGTTTTCTTTAAGCCAGGACAATACTTCCTTTATCGCCAGAATTTCCGCTTGGAATACGCTACAATGGTTTGGTAGGCGGAAGGAGAGACTAAGGTTTAGTCCATCTGAGTACACTCCACCACCCACTCCGTTTTCAGTCTTCGATCCATCAGTAAAAAAGTTTACTGATCTATTATCTGTCAAAGCCCCTTCCTCCCAAGCTGACCTTGAGGGAATGGTGACTTCAAAGTTTTTATCGAAAACCAAAAAGGGAGTGATGTAGTCAGAGTGACTTGGTAGAGTTCCGAATAAATTCAGAATGGTGGTATGGCCAATAGAGTTATTGGTCCATTGAGAGATGGCTTTGAGACGTATGGCTGTGCTCGCGGCCATTTGTTTGCTGTAAATATCTAGGGGCGTCAGGTTGAGTAGTATGTCTAGTGCAGCGGAAGGTGTCGAGCGGAGAGCTCCGCTGATGCACATGCACGCTGAACGTTGAACTCTGCTTAGTTTATCGCGATTAATCGCTTTATCTAAGGCCGTCCACCATACGGTCACCCCGTAAGTAAGTATCGGTCTGATGACCGCAGTGTATAGCCAGTGAGTAATTTGTGGAGACAAGCCCCACTTGTTCCCTACGGCTTTTTTACAAGAAAAGAGAGCTACCGTGGCTTTCCTTACTCTTTCCTGTATATTAGGTTTCCAACTTAACTTTTTGTCTAAAATAAGACCCAGGTATTTAGCTTGATCTGAGAAAGTGAGTGGAACACCTTTAATCGATGGAGGGTCTAGTTGAGGAATTTTGTATTTCCTTGTGAAAAGGACTAGTTCAGTCTTGTGGGGGTTAACACCTAAGCCACATCGATCTGTCCATTTTAGTAGCTTGTTGAGAGCGGTTTGTATAAGTTCTGTTAAAACTTGAGGGTGCTTTCCTGATACGGCAATGGCAATATCGTCAGCGTATGCAATCACTTTGAATCCCTCTTCTTCTAGGTCTATTAGCAGATCATTAACTACCATGTTCCATAGAAGTGGGGATAGGACTCCACCTTGTGGGGTTCCTCTACTGACTGACCTTCTTGTAGTAAAGCTACCTAGTTCCGCATTTATAATTCTGCTTTTCAGCATGAATTTTATAAGGTTACCAAGTGAGCTATCCACATTGAGATTCTGCAGTGTCTTCGCTATTGCGGCGCTGTCGACATTGTTGAAGGCGCCTTCTATATCTAGGAATGCAACTAGAGTGTATTCTTTGTGATCTAGGGAGTATTCGATTGCGCGTACCAAGGTATGTAGCGCAGTTTCTACTGATTTTCCCTTGCAGTAAGCGTGTTGTGCTGTAGAAAAAAGGTTTGGTTTTATAGCACTACGCAGATGAATGTCAATCAATCGTTCCAGTGTCTTGAGAAGAAATGACGATAGACTGATAGGTCTTAGGTCCTTGGGCGTAACGTGGGAGCATTTACCAGCTTTGGGTATAAAGACTACTTTGACTTCTCTCCATATAAGGGGAATATGGACCAGGTTTAGACAACTGTTCATTATTATCTCTAAAGTAGGTAAGATTATGTCCAAAGCAACTTGCAGTTCGGCTGGTATTATGCCGTCTGGTCCTGCCGATTTATATGGATCGAAGCTGTTAATTGCCCATTTTAGTTTGTCCCTTGTTATTAACCCTTGGATCTTTATACCTTTGTTATCCGACTCTAGTGAGTCAATGTTGCAAATGTTTTGCGAGCTACCTGGGAAATGAGTGTCAAGTAGCAAATTGAGTGATTCTTCACATGAATTTGTCCAGGAGCCATTTGAAATTTTCAAAGAGCTTGGCATGACTGGATTTGTTGAGAGGATTTTCCTCAATTTGGATGCTTCAGAAGTATCTTCTATTTTATTGCAGAAGTTCCTCCATGAAGATCTTTTGCTTGTCCTCAATTGTTTCTTATAAATCTTTAAGGATTCTTTATATAAGTCCCAATCTGAGGATTCTTTTGTGTATTTAGCTCGATTGAAGAGTTTTCTGCAACTTTTCCTGAGCGGTTCTAATCCCGAATTCCACCAATAAGGTTTCTTTTTTCCTCTAACTTGCAGAAGAGGACAAGAAATATTCATTGCATTGTTCAGGGTTAGTGTCAGATCCTTGACTTTGTTATCTAGATCTGAGGTGTTGTAGGGGATATCTAAAGATTCGGCTGTAAGCGATCTTTTCAGAATATCTCTATACGTTTGCCAGTTTGTTTTCCTATAATTACGAAAGACTGGCCGTGTGGTGGGTACATCATTTAAACTGAATTGGATGTATCTATGGTCTGAGAATGAGTGTTCCTCTGATACTTTCCAATTCGTTATCATTTGATATATAGTGTCAGAGACAAGAGTGATGTCTAGCACTTCTTGTCGGTTTCTGGTAACAAAGGTAGGTTCATTACCGATGTTACTGACTACGAGGTTAGTACTAAGGATATAATCAAAAAGAGACTCACCTCTATCGTTTATGTCCGTACTTCCCCAAACAGTGTGATGGGCATTAGCATCACACCCAATAAGGAGGCTGATGTTTTGCCTTTTTGCCTCAGCGATGATCCTCTTGAGCGTATCGCCAGGAGGGCCAGGGTTGTCGTGGCCAAGATATGCCGACACTATCCAGTACGTTCCATTTTTGGTGTGCATTCTGGCGGCGGTTATATCTCGATCGCTGAAATCAGGGAGTAAATATACATTAGAACTACTTTTAACTAATATGCAGGATCTGGGTTCACCTTTGTCCGATGCATACAGCAAGTAGTAACCAGGAGTCCTGAGTCCCTGAATTCCAGATTTGGCAATCCATGGTTCCTGGATCAGGACTATATCCTCTCGGTTCTTGTGCAGACGGAGAAGAAGTGAGGCCGAAGCCTTGATGGAGTGTTGAAGGTTAATCTGAAGTAGTTGCAGCATTTTGGCTACACTCATCCAGACCAACCCCCAACATGGTTAGATTCAGGTCTTCCGATTCAGAGGACGAATCCAGTAGCTCGGCTTCAGAGTCCGAGCCAATGGGTTCGTCTTCACTCAGAAGAACCTTCCTCACGGAGTCTTCAGCTTCCTTCTCGGAGAGACTGTCGACATTTTCAGGAGCCTTTTCGGCGATATTTGTGGTCTTCACTTCAGTCTCAGAGCTGCTGGGAGCATCAATTTCCATTGCTGGGTCGATGTCTACCGCAGATTCTTCGACTGTGGAAGTACCTGTTTGTTGTGGAGAAACGGTGTTACCCTCATCTTTTTTATATACCTTCAGAGTAATCGAAGAAAATCCGTACCCAATCACACCTTTGGTTGCCAGTAGAGGAGCCAAGGACTCTTTATTCACTACAATAATTGCAGATCTTGAAGCGCCTTTTGGTTCCTCCACTTTCGCAACTTTCCAGTTATGAGTGGGCAGGTCTGGATTACTGCTTTGTATAATTTTAAGGATTGTATCCTGTCGAGAAGGTTCCTCTGGAATCCAGGTGCGAGCCCTTGGCCTTGTAGGGATTTGCTCTCTAGCAACAACCTCAAGCTTCGCGCCTGTCCAGATTTCTCCTAACTTGCTGACAGCAAGCTTATATAGATCGCAAGATCTCTGATCTCCACAAGAGATAAGCTTTACTTGGCCTCGGTGCCAGCCGTTATCTCTAATAACTGGGGGTGGTCCTGGATTGGCTTTCATGATGTCCAGGTAGCGTACCGAGAGCTCTCTTGTTACCACTGCCCAGCGATCTACTGAGATCTTGCCATCGATATCGCTTCTGTCGATGACTGCAACTATTAAATTTGATTTTAGCGCATCGCTAAAAGAAAGATCATCCTTCCTTAACGCAGTTGATACCGTGCTGGTCTTCTGCACTTTGGGGCGCTTGGGTTCCGAAGTGGTTCCCTCAATGGACCTTTGTCGCTTTGACGTGGAGTCACCGCTGGTCTCAGCATCTTGCTGTTTAGCAATGACGCTTTTGGCCCATGCTAGCGATGCTTCCTGCTTAGAGTCACCATTAGTTTCTAGTTTGTCACCTAGTCTTTTGATGATCCTCTTAGCATTCCGCAATTCGCGAACGCTTTGCGATAGGGGATGTCTCGTAGTGGTTACAGCAGACCCTTTTTTCAAGGGCGCCTTACCACTGAAATGGGGTTTACTGGTAGTACTGCCACTGACCGTAGTGGTTGCAGCAGACCCTTTTCTCAAGGGCGCCTTACCACTGAAGTGGGGCTTGCTGGACGTACTGTCACTGGCCGTAGTGGTTGCAGCAGACCCTTTTCTCAAGGGCGCCTTACCACTGAAGTGGGGTTTAGGTTTGTTGGTAGTACTACCAATGGAGCGTAGCTTATCAGTCCTGCTACAGCCCGCGGACCCTGTCTTAACAGTTGTTCCGCAAACTGTGTCAGGCTTGATAGCCGCTTCGCCTTGTAAAGCTATTATAGTCGCTGGCGACTTATCCTCGTTAGAGGCCAAGCCCGTGCCGGCAGTCGCGACTCCTGCCGACATTTGAACGTATATCCCCGTTCGAATTTTCTCTTTTTCGTTAGCTTTATTCATCATGGTTCATGGGTTTTTGAATTTTGTTCGTTGTCTCTGCTACCGCAGCTGGATTGCTGGGGAAACAGGACGTAAGCCTTCCCACCGCGTCAAGGTCAAATTCACGGGAAGGCAAATGAACTTGAAACTGAATATTTGAAATGTGGTACATGTGCACAGAACAAAATGCATAACATAAGTTTTCAAAATAATAGACATAGGTCTAAAGATTTGCTTGAAATCGTACATACAGATATAAATGGGCCTCACCCAGATCTATTTAATGGTGAAAAATATTTTTTAAGTTTTATTGAAGATTTTAGTAAAGTAATTAAAATATATACAATGAAAGCAAAAAGTGAATTTTATGAGCACTTAATCGAGTATGTAAATGAAATAGAAAATATAACTGGAAAAAAAAATAAAGAAATTAAGGTGTGATAATGCCAAAGAGATGATGTGTGAAATGTACTTAGTTTTGCTAAGGAAAAGGGTATCATAATGATCCTTGCCCGCCATATGTGCATGAGTTAAATGGAACTGCAGAGAGATTTAATAGATCCATTATGGATACTGCTAGGTGCTTGTTAGCTGACGCGAAATTAAATTTGAAATATTGGCCTGAAGTAGTCAAAACAGCGGCATATTTAAAAAATAGAACCCTTGCTAACACACTAGAAAGAAAAACACCGTACGAGATAATGATAGGAGAAAAGCCAGATATAAGCAATTTGAAAATTTATGGTAGTAAAGTCTTCGTTAGAGTACCAGAAGCTAAGAGAGCTAGTAAGTGGGATAGGAAAGCAGATGAAGGTATATTGGTGGGATATGAAAGAGTAGGTTACAGAGTTTTGGTAGGTAATAGAATTATTGTTGCTAGGCATGTAGATATTTGTAAAGGATGATGTGAAATTAATTGGTTTTTCTAGTAAAGAAAACTTTGAGAATACTAATAAAAATGAAATTAGAAAACCTGAAAATGAATCTCAAAATGAAAATGTTAGAGAAACTAGCAATACGGCAAGTAACGAAAATGAAATATTAAGAAGATCAACTAGAGAAAAAAAGCAGACAAAGTTTTTTAGGTCAGAAAATTGTGCTTATTGTATTTATGTAAATTTCGTGAGTGCAAATACACCAAAAACTTATGATGAAGCAATGAAAAGCAATGAAAGTAGGCAATGGCAAAATGTAATGGAGATAAATTGTTTGAATAAGAACAAAACTTACGAATTAGTGGAGCCACCAAAAGATAAAAGAGTTATAGATCTAAAATGGGTTTTTACTAAGAAAGCGAATAATGAATTTAAGGCTCGAATTGTAGCTCGCGGTTTTCAACAAAGTGATGTTATAGATGACTTGTATTTGCCAGTAGCTAAGACGCAAACTTTAGAGCTAAATAAAATAAAAGGATTTTGGTTTGAAAAGTATAAAATGAATGAATGCTAAGTCTTCGACAGAAACCGAATATGTAGCCTTATCAGAAGTTGTAAGTGAATTAAAATGGATGAAAGATATTTTAAAAGATTTAAAAATTAAGATAGATAATCCGATAAAAATATATGAAGATAATTCCGGGGCAGTTAGTATAGCAAAATTTGGTAACTACACTAAGCACTCTAAGTATATCGAAACACATTATCACTTTGTCAATGAAAATTAGAAACTTAGATGGAATTATTGATATAGTAAAGATTAATTCTGAAAATAATATTGCTGATATTCTAACTAAATCATTGGGCAAAACAAAAATTATTAAATTAAGAGATATGTTAAATTTAATATAAGTTTGTTAAAAATGAATTATTGTAAAACAAAATGCTCAGACCTAAATTTAAGGAGGTGTGTGAAATTATATATGTATGCAAATGAACATATGTATAAGTATATGTATGCAAATGAATTATTATACATACTTATATGTAAATTTAGTCAGTTGCATTTTTGAACTCAATGGAGAAACATCTTGTTATAAAATAAAATAAAACATAATTATAAAATAAAAGGACGTGTTTCACTTAAATAAAAAAGAAAGTTAAATTATTTCAACAGTAAAAAATATTCGGGCGCTTAAAAATTCCTTTAACCTTAGAATTTATTAAAATTACTTGATGATTGTTATTAAAACAGAAGACTTTCAATAACAAAATTTCTCCGTTAGATTTTTCTTATAAATGAATTATGATAAGGAATAAAGTGTAATCGAGCAAGTCGACAACTGGCAGGAAACTACTTAATCTTCAAAACCAAAGGATAGAAAATATATAGGCAAGCTTGTAAGTACCACAGTGATATCGTCCATTTTCTTGA
The DNA here is from genome assembly GCA_911387755.1 of Chrysotoxum bicinctum. Classification (NCBI taxonomy): domain Eukaryota; kingdom Metazoa; phylum Arthropoda; class Insecta; order Diptera; family Syrphidae; genus Chrysotoxum; species Chrysotoxum bicinctum. Next base: position 33,987,424 of record OU426988.1, read on the forward strand.
ACAGATTCTCTTCAAAACTTCTGGATTTTCTTCCAGTAACTCTACAGTTTTTCCAATGTATTTTCTGTTTACAATTCTACTCTTAAATAAACAAAATATTGGCCCTCTTTGCTAGTGTCATTTGTTAACGTAAAGCTATCAAGGCCCCCATCGAATCGAACGTTTACCGACACTCGCAATCAGTGCCATTGTCACAAACAGCATAACATTTTGTTTTGCTCTAAAGTTTTTGTTTCATTGTATTTGTGAAAGTCCAAATGCAAATGCCAAATTCAAGTTGTTTTTGTAAAAACGGTTAGAGTTGATCATGTATGCGAGTAATATAAATATTTTTCAATAACTTCAAGGAATTTCTCCTGGGACCTGTGGTCTTTTAAATAAAGAAATAAATTAGAGGCCATGACGGCTCATTGAGAGGATTAACCAAGTGACTTACAACTCTCAATCTCAACCATTTCTGTGTGCATGTTTTGGAGAAATGGAGGAGACCTACAATTTTCTGCCGATTCGGAAAGGCTAATGAGCAGCATTTTTCATGACAAAAGATGCTCTTGGAGGATTTGTTAATTCCTCGCAAAAGGTAGTACATCCCTGAAAACATGGGGTCCTTTACTTTGAGTAAACTCCTACTCCTTTCGTAAAAATTCTATTTATGTTTTTATAAAAATGCGTCTATAAAAATAAAGGATAAATTCTACCTATATGTAGGTGCAAACATCTCTTCTCCTAGATCTACTGATATTGTTTGCATTTGCAAGCAAACTCTTTTAAGGTAAGAACGTTAAATCAATTTTTTTTTATACAAATACCACAGTTATAAGAAATAATTTTATTCTTTAGATTTAAGAACTTTCTTATATCCGTGATAGACTGTATCAGACCAAAAACATAAATGTTAAAAAAGCCCATCAAATTTTAGTCAGTAATCATTAAATAATAAAATTTATCTATTACATTGTAGCTGTTTCAATATTATTCTACTTTAAATATTCGGTATTAAACCTTCATGAAGTAAAAACTTGGCGTACTTTAAGATCTCAGTACTTTCCACGGCTGACTAGTTACACAAAGGTTTTTGTATAGAAGAACTTGGGTCTTTTTTTAACATTTATGTTTTTGGTCTGATCTCACTCCTTTTTGCAAAGATTTTAATATTTTGCCATGTCAAAATCTCGAAAGATACAGAAAGATAGAAGGGTGGACTCTATACTCTTACTAAAATCAACTTAGTTTATAGCTTCCTATTTCTTTTGGTATATTCTCTTTTTGTTATTGGTTGTTTTGATTTGCGCTTCAATTGTTTCTTCTTATCCTGGCAAGATACCTAACACTAACATACCTACCTTATTTATAAATACTAGTACCTACATCCGTTGCAATTTTAACTCCTTTTTTTAAAAGAATTAGTAGTTTAATTAGTGGTTGGATTATTTTTGATAATTTTTTCAGGTATGCAAATGTTTTCTTTTTTCTTCTATATACATAGAGTACCAAATCGAGCACTCTAGTTTTAAGAAAAGTCATGAATTTTCAAGATGAATGTATAGTTTCAAAATGACAATAAAAAGACATTTCGAATAAAAAATCTTAGATTTTCTATTTTTCCCTTTAAATGTACATTGCTATACCGCTCTACCAAATTTCATCATTCTACAGCAATCGGAAGTGCTGCATATAAATTAAAAATTTTCTCAGAAAGTGGGCGGATACCATTCACCTGAATGGAAAACCTTAATTTTTATTTTTGGTCCTTTATATGCAGTTTGAGCCCTACCGGTTCACCAAATTTCATCGTTTTACAGCAGCTGGAAGTGCTCCATTCAACCAACACCAATTCGGAGAAATTGGGTGGATACCACGCCTCCTGAACGGAAAACCTCAAAATTTCGATTTTTTCCTCTGCTTTCTCGACAAGACCTACCGTTGTGTAAAATTACAATATTCTACGATGTCGGGAAGTGCTCCATAATTTTGATGATCTGACAGTCAGTCAGTCAGTGAGTCAGTCAGTTACGGTTTTTGTGAATTTTGAGGCCTTATATCTCAGGAACCACTTATGCTAGAAAATTAAAATTTGGTGAGGCGCCTGTGCCTGACTAGCTAAATATTCGGAATTTTAAGTTTCTGACTTAATAGGTACTGAAGATAGGGAGGGGTCAAAAATCGCCTGAGCTTCTTCCTGTAAAAAGAGTGTAGTGCCAGAACTTGATATAGTGATATAGCAATTGGCCTATATTCCACTTTTTTGCCAGAGTTTTTTGATACTGGAATTATTTTTGCACGTTGCCACTCAATGAAATACTGAATTTTGCGAATAATTGATTTGAAGATAAAAGTAATTAAATGGAGAATCTTAGGTAGGAGAAGCTCGGTTAAATCAGAATGCACGTTGCCCAGTCCGATACTCTTTGATCAAACAAAGCATTGCTTCACCAACATATGTACATATATTAACTTCCAAGAAGCTGCAAGCATCCTAAGATGGGCTATAAAAACCCTTTTTCGGTAACGCTTCAGGCGAAAGGAATGGAGTTAACAAATTGTTCATTTAAATTGTCAATTTCAGTTTCTTCATCATTTATTGTTTCCAGAGTGTTTTGAAGTGTGAATTCTATTTTTGCTTCATTTAAAGTCACTTAGAATTTTTTGTCATGAAAACCTTTTCCAACTTCGAAAGAAATTATCTCGAAGAGCCAATCCTTCTATAAAATGTCTTGATATTTGATAGTAAGTAGTCTCATTGCCGTCGATGAAGCAAAGGTTGTCCACTCTTTGGGCTGACATACATTACGAGACCATACTGATGCGGTAAGTTTTGTTATGCTTTATCTTTCGTTTTTATCTTTCGTACATAAAGTTTGAACCGAGCCTTCTCTAATGCCTCTACGTCCAGATCTGATGTCCACGCGCTTCTGTTTTTTTCAAAGTAGTTAAAAGTGTTTTTTTCTTTGCCCTTAAGTGACGATTTTTAAGAAAAAATATTTTTTTTTAAATAATTTTCACGCACTAAAGGGATTATGACTATCCTTAAAATGTTTCAGCGAATTTCGAGCGTTTTAGGAAAGTTGGAGAGGATTTAAAAAGAGATGCACATTAGTTTAGAATGTCTGATTATTTTAGTAGAAGGGAAATAGTCGGGTAAAGCATTCCACATTCGTGTAGAGCGGCTAAAGAAAGAATTCCTGAATTTAACTGTACGTCCGAAGTTGGGTTCAAGTTTAAACTGATGGGCACACCTCCCTGAAGCAGGAGTATTACAGTTAAATTGTTTAAGGGGAGGAATGCAACTGGCTATTTCACTAGAGCACTGTTTATAAAAATAACGGTAAAATAATGAAGGACAAGAAACATTGCAAGTATGTTATTGGAGTACCTGCCGCCAAAATATGGTAATTGTACTCAAGCTTTGGACATATAAAACCCTTACAGTCTTATTTACTAACTCGTTTTAGCGATTGGTGTGCAGTTACGTACTTTGACTTTTCAACAACTCTAATCCTGAAAAGCTTATTAAGAAAAATACACGAGGAATTGAGGCGGAATAAGCTAAAACTGGTTCATAGGAAATTAAAAGCCGTCTTATGTAATTTTCCATTGGTTTCACTCAAGGATCCACTCATTCTGAAATCCAAAATAAATCGTGGATTAAAAATCGCAAGTGCGTGCATGCCAATTATTTCTCTTTGCGACTACGATTTTTAAGTCGTAGTAATTTAAATCGCAAGTGTGGACATGTCCATTTGAGTACATTGTGTTTCATTTAAGTTTACGACAATCGCAAGAAAAATGAAACAAATTGCGACTAAAAAATCGTGCGATTGAAATCGCAAGTGCGGTCCTAGCCTAAAAAATGAGTATTGAATTCTTTAAGGAACTACTGAAACTAGTCGGACCCAGAATTGTACATAAAAATACAAAATGAATATCACCTGAGGAACGATTATCTGTGACATTGAGCTAAATAAGGAAAACAAATATTTAATCGTTTCTATTTATCTGCAGCAAATGCGTGCACTCCCATTAAAGTAGTGGCGCAAAATTTTAAACAGTTCTCGTTTAAGCAATAAAACCGGCTCTACTTAACGCAGTCGTTTAGCTTGGAGACTTTGTTTAACTTTTTCATAATTTTAATTGCGTTAGACAACTCTTCTAACTAATGTGGGTATTACTACAGAACCTAAGCGAATTTACGTTGAACAACCCTTAATTTGACATATACATAACTCACACAACTACAAAAACACAAAAAAAAAGTAAAAAGAACAGATAACTTTAAACCAAATAATTTTTCGCGGAAAAAGGACAGATTTTGTTTATTTATAATTTATTTACATTATTTTAGATGGAAATAAAGTAAATTCGTAAATTCACAGCATAAAAGCTCAATTTTGTTGCAAGGTGCAGATTCATTTAGCTATACTCGTATCTGCTGTTAAAGTAAGACGAGCTCTTTAACGTTAAAGTATAGCTTATGTCCTTTAAAATTAACAAAAAGTCGGTTCTCGTTTTATACTCAATTTTTAGAGTCGACTTCCATTCTAAAATTGATATAGATTAGGTTTTAAATGTTTAAAATTTTGCGCCAGTATTGTTTTATTTTTTTGCGATTAAATAATCGCGCGGCAAAATAATCACAAGTGAATGCATGACAATAATTTATGGCGACCGCGATTTTTTAAACGCCTCGACAAAAAATCGCATGTGCGTTCCTAGCCTTAATCGTCGTATTGGTAAAAATCTGCTATAGTTATTTATTATTTGTATATTTATTTCAATATTTTGGATTAAGTAAATTATTTCTAAACGAACTAAATTGTAGCAAATACAAACGGAAAAAATCAAACAAGGATTCTGCTGCCGGTTTTTTCTTTTGACTATTTCAAGGTTCAACCGAATATTAGTAAAATCTAATAATGTTAAAGATTATAGGAGGGGTGCATGTGAGGACTTATTAATGTTAGCGGAACCAAAAGCTAAAGCGTCTATCCGAAAAACGTTAAAGTTAGACGTAAACAGCCTTATTTATAAGTTCTCACTAATACTCGGTTCAACCTGGGAATAATTAAACCAAATCCGTAATTATAATATATTTTGTTAGCCGTTTTCGCTACGCCTTCCTTATGTCAAATATACTAGGAAGAAAAGTCACCAATCTAAAACTCTGGTTATGATAAACGTCGGAAAACCCCAGCTGATTGCCATTATTATTCATTTAATTCATATTTTGAATTGAATTCTTTATTGAGTCTTGAAAATAGTTTACAAAGGTGTATAATTGTCAATATCTTAAGTAAGTAATACTGCGGCTATAATGTATTGCCTGCTTTAAAATTGCTTGAATAGAATGCCTCGTGGCTGTCTTTTTGTTATGTAGTTGGACTGCTCTTGCTCAGGAGAGTGTTTATATATACTTTTACTAAGACGGCATGGCGTCAAAAAATGAGAATTTACATTTATACATATATACAAAAGACTAACACTAGCTTAAAAACTAAATAACGAACAAAAAAATAACAATAATGATGATATGGGGATCTCTTTTTTTTTTTCAGTTCTGAGAGCGAGAATGCTCTAATACATTAATTCTCATAGAAAATATCATTTAAGTGAAAGTAAGGAGTGAGATGAATATATCATTTTAAAAAAATAAATTTGTATCTTATAACATTAGATATTCTTATATAAAGAAGAGGTTTCTTTTTTAGATCTGAGCGCGAGAGCGCTGTTATACATTATTATCATTGAAGTTACATTTAAGTAAGAATATTAAGAGAGATAGTTATATTATTTTAACATATACATTATTAGATACTTTACAACAGTTGAATGAAGTTGATAAACGAAACAACAATTATATATTTATAGATACTACAGATATAGATACATAGATATACTTTATGAGTATGGTAATGTTAAGTAGTTTGGAATTTATATAATGTAAGATGTTTGTACCATAGTATTTATTATCACGATTAGAGAATATCAGATATGAATGTTTGTTAAGGCGATAAAAAAAAGGTAATTAAAGTTAGTACTGCCCACCTACAGCGATTTTGGCGACATTGACAATTTGGATTTGAGTAATAATGTATGTTTCTTTGTAATACAAAAGGTGAATAGAGGAAGTGTAAACATTACTCTTTTTTATGTATATTTTGTATTTTTAATGTAATTAATGTAATTTATAATAAGGGAGATATATTTTAGCCACGGTTTTGCCCAGGGATGGCTTTAGTATAGAACGTGGGAGGTGATGTTTCCGAGGAGCTCAGAATAAGTGAGCGGACTCCTAGAGGAGACAAGTAACTGGTGTTGTCCCAAGAGAACCCCGTCTGTGAATCAGGGATATGTTTTATTAAATCATTATCTGAAAATTCAAGATTTGAAATAGTTTTTTCCATGAGAGATAAATTATATCTCAGCAGCGGAATGATTTTGGTGGTGTTGTAAATGAAAGTGTTGGAGTATCGTTTAGTGCGGGTCTCGAAGTTTTTCCCAGCACAAAGTCTAAGAACTTTTCTTTCTAGTTTCTCCAAACATTGTGCTACCGAGGGTGAAATGGAAAACCATAATGGGAAAGCGTATGACATGACAGGTCTTATAAGGGTTTTGTAGAATAGGAGTTTGGTTTTGGTATTCAGAGCTCTATGGCTAAAGAAGGGCATAAACATGTTTGTGATTTTCCTGTTTTTTTCAATGGTGAGTTTGGCATGATGATTAAATTTGAATAAATTGTTAAAATTTATGCCTAAGTATTTCAAATTGTTTTTGGCCTGTATGGCAACGTTGTCAAGGTGAAGGGAGAGGGATTTACTTTCAGTCACCGCACCAGCAGGTCCCTTACCGCTGGCGTTTCGGATGCACAACAGCTCAGATTTTGGGATATTGATTTTGATACCCCATGTTTTATAATAGTTGTTGATCAAGTTCAAGTGTTTTTGTTAGGATCCGCAAAGCGAGTGATGGGCTTTCGTGACTTGAGTATGCAATTGTGTCATCAGCGTATAGAAGGCCAGTAGAGGTCATATTGTATTCTGAGAACTGGTGGGGGAAATCATGGAGAAATATGTTATAGAGGTGTGGTCCAAGGATGGAGCCTTGAGGGACTCCGCTTTTGCATTCACAATGACTTCCCTTGGAGCCCTGTATTTGTATAAAAAAGAATCTATCAGAAAGGAAGCTGTTTAGGATATTCAAGATATGTGGTGGGATGTTAAGCCAGGACAGTTTAGCGAGGAGCCCCACTCTCCAAACGCTGTCAAATGCTTTTTCTATGTCGAGAGAGCAGACTACAGTGCATTTTTTATCTCTGAGATTGAGGATGGTATCATTTTGAAATTTTAGCAGTGCATGGAGGGTGGAGTGCCGCCTTCGGAAACCAAATTGGAAGTCTGGAATTGGATCTATTGGGTTTTCAGTTGGGGAGTTTAAGTTATCCAATATTAATCTTTCTAATATTTTGCCAACGTTAGAGAGCAAGGAAATCGGTCTAAAATTGTGTATATCAATTACGTTTGGTTTTTTTTTGGATGGGCAGGAGTCTGGCAATTTTCCATGACTTTGGAAAGTACGCATTGTTAATGCAATTATTGAGGATAATTGTAAGGAATTGTATGCCTCTTTCGGGGAGTTTCTTCAGTGCGAAATTGGAGATATTGTCAGGGCCTGTGGATTTCTTGGGTTTTAAGAGCCTTATGATGGATTTGACTTTTTCGGCATTAGTAAAGATGTGATGTGGTGTTGGACTTAGAGAAGGATTATCCTCGTCAAAGAGGAAGATATGTTGAGGGATATTTTGAGAAATTGATCTAGCAATATCTAGAGCCTCTTGGGTGGTGGAGGGGTTGAAGAGAGGGACTTTATCCTCATAAACACTCTTGAAGTGCTCTTCAAAGGTCGATAGCACGTTTTGATCATTACAGAATGTTTGATCGTTCACAGACACTTTATTGCAGAGGAATTTTTTCTTATTGCCGACAATTCTGAAAACTTCTTTAAAAGCCCAAGGTCCCGGAGTTATATTTGAGAGTCTCGTATATAACTTTTTATTTAGCCATATATTCACTTTTTCTTTGATGATGTTATTAAGTAAAGAAATTTGAGAAGAGAGATCCTTGTACTGAACGTTTACCCTATTATAAGAATTGTGGTAGATGTGCTTAAGTCGTCTTTGCCATTGGTGTTTGGTCTTATATAAACGTTCGATTTCTGCAGGCAGATTTTGGTATTTTTTGAAGGTGGCTGCTGGGCTTGAGGAGCTCTCTTCTAAAGTGGTCAAAAAGGCGTCATTGAAGGCAAGGATTGAATCCTCAATGGCTTCGTTTGAAAGGCAGGATGTTTCCGGGGGAAAAAAATTAACTAGGCGGAGGTCAAGTTCGCTTCTGAAGCGTTGCCAGTTAGTGTTTTTAAGAGGCCTTGAAGTTGGATACTCTTGAAGACAGATGTTTGCCTCTTGAAGTTTAAAACACAAGAGAAGGGGATAATGATCCGAAAAAGTGGGAAGTGTTGTAAGTGAGATATTTGGGTCTATTGTGTTGACAAGATGGTTAGAGATCAAAAAGTGATCCAGAAATGATGCACTTCTGGGGTAACTAGGAGTGTCGGCGCAAAAGTTCGACAAATTCGGATGAGAGTTGATAAGCCAGTTCTCCAGAGTTCTACCGTTGAGGTTGAGAGAGTGATCTCCCCATTTAGGGCTTCTGGCGTTAAGATCACCACCGATAATTGCCCCGTCGAATTTGTTCGCCAGATACTCTATTTTGTTTAGCTCCGCAGTTAGTAATGAAGTGGGAGTGTTGGAAGGAAAGTATACAGAGCCCAGGGGCCTGTTTCACAGATCATACATCACATACATTACATACATCATACAATAAATTGATTATCATACATTACATCAAAATTTCTGTTTCACAGATTTCATTGGAAGTGCTGTATGATTCCATTGTATGATGTATGATTTGACATTTTACTGACACTTCAATGTGAAATGTCAAGGCTTTAAAAAAAAAAAACAAATTCTTTGAATTTAAAAGAGGAAGAAAAAAAATAAAATGGATATATTTTTCTGTGATCTAGAGCGATGGAATACAAATCGTGCGAAAAGTGTTTGCTTGAACGATATAATCAATTCTCAGACATATTCGCTAAATAACCCAAATAGACCATCGTTGAAATTTTCGAAGGTGGAGCGCAATATCAGTGAGAATTACGATCAAGAAAGTGCTTTTAATTAAATAATAACCAAGCATTACTCGATTTTCCTTAATAACCGCACGGATTTTGATGTTCATTCGAAGGATAATCAAATATGTGCAGTCCAATTTGTTCACCTACTCAACAACTGAGTCGAGCGGCCGAGACAAATTATTTTTTATAAAGGAATTCAACAACTAATTTCGCAAGCCAATCGCGTTCTGAGATATCAACGACAAGTGACCTTTCCGCATCAGAATTAGCTGCCTTATCTTCATCCAATACTGCAGCATTATCGTCCTCATCATCGTTGTCAAATAATAAAGGAAATAAAATCTCAAATAACAATAAAATTGGTAATGTGCAGTCGAATTCGTTGGTAGAACGAAGAAAAAAATCATCGGCCGGTGGTGCTGCTTTGGGTGAGTTTCCTTTTGAGGAAGAACGTTTGAAAATCCTACAAAACAAACAAAAAGTACAAAACGACGACAACATCATTGACTATGAAAGAATTTTATCGTCAGCCGAACGTCAATCCCAGTATGAGCATGAGCTTCAGCCTTGAACGCCTACAAAGCTGATGAACTTAAGGTAACCGTGTTGTGTGTTATATGTAGATATAATAAAAGCAATTTCTAATTGATGGTTTTTTATTGCAGGATTTTCTCGAATCAGTTGCAATGCATGGTTAAACAGTGAAGCCGCTAGTTCAAACCTTCGGGCACATGGAACTTTCCCTTAAGCTACAGGGATTCGAGCACATGTGAGAAATTCCTGAATCCCCACAGTCTATTTGTCCCAGCCAAAAAGTATCAATGTCCTTCCTTCAAGATATGTTGATTGAATTTCATTTAAACGTTGTTGGAGACAGTTATTTGCATGGCAATGATAAGGAATAACGTTAAATTTTTTAAAGCTTTGTAATTACAATAAAAATTAAAGATTCAGGTTGAGCAAAAGTTCTTTTTCTCTGCATTCAAGTTGCTTCAGATAATAAGTAATTTTAAGCAACTTTTTCTTCAACTCCATGATCTCTGCTTCGTCAGTTGTCGATTCCTTTGCCTTTTTGACACGTACTCTACTTGAAGATGGCTGGGGCTCGGCGTGAGGCTGATCTAACAATGGTTGCGTTAGGCTTGGCCCTGCCACTGCATTGTCTTCCCGGGTTTTGCTTTGAGATTCTTGAGAGCCAACGCCAAAAGCAATCTAACGAGCAAATAGAATGAAAAAATGAAACTTAAATACATGCATAATGTGTTAATATTATGACAAAAAAACAAACCTCGTTACCGATAATAGCTAAGATTATCTTATCATTTTCGTCGATGAGATCCTCGTCACCAGCCCCACCTTCGCCCGTCTTCTTCATTCGGTTGATTTTCGCCTAAAATCAGTAATACGTTTTTGTATATAAAATACAGGAAAGTCATTCAATGTACAAATTAATCTTACCATTGAACTACGTCGCCAATTTTGCCAAGTTATCCTCCTAAACTTTTCTCCGTCTCCTTCTTTATCAGCTATAAGGTTAAAGCTTGCTGCCATTAGAGAAATCCTTTTCCATTCATTTTGGATGTCCGTCTTTTGTAAGGTTGTCCCACAAAACTTGCCGAACAAAATATCCTTCGCTGCAAGTCCTTTTCCGTCTACAAATATCAAAACAAAATTATTTTCATTTCATAAATAATTATTTGAGTATCTATTAAATTCTACTTACTTTTCTGTATTTCCGTTTTGAAGCCATTTGTATTGTAACCCGTTATTTTCGCATACAACACTTTTTTTTGTTGTATGAAATGTATGAAAGAATTTCATACATTCTAGTCATACAATGTATGATGAAATTTTGTGAAACAGAAATCTCATTGGAAATATTCCAGTCGATTACAATGTTGTATGACAGCGGTCATACAACAATTCTGTGAAACAGAAATGATACATCAAACCTGTCAAAATCATACATTGTATGTAATGTATGATCTGTGAAATATGTAGGCCCCAGAAGTAATTTTTTAAAATCGTTATTCATCTTACAACTGATGCTAATGAATAAGGAAGGAAACTCGGACGGACAATAGTCCACAATCTCGTATTTAATGTTGTTTTTGATAAGTAAAGCTACACCTTGTTTGTTGTCGTTTCGCAAAATATTAAAGTTGTCTATGAAGACTTTGTGTCTATTAGAAAGATGAGTTTCTTGGATGGAAGCAAAGGAACATTTATTTTCTTGGAGAATTTTAATAAGTTCAATTCTCCGAGAATGTGAAACTAGGGACGAAATGTTGAATTGAAGGAATTTTAAAAACATCATTTGGATGAACAAGAGATTAATTCAGTGAGAAGTTCAAAGTAGGCCATTTGCTTATCTTCTAGACAATTGAAGTTGTGGAGGTTTGCCATAAAGTGACTGATTTTCCCTATGAGTTTTCTCATATCCATACCAAAGAGTTCATTTGAAAGTGCAATGAATTTATTCATAACATTACCACCATTTTGGAATTTTGGAGAGCTGGAAGTGTCAAGCAATTGAGAATTGAGATTTTGTGATTTGAAATGACTGGAATAGGAGACCCCAGGGACAATGGAGGCTACTCTTGAGAGGGGATGGGAGAGGTTTTTAGTTTGGTCCCTTTTAAGGCTTGCTTCATGTAGAATTTGTTTTCTACGAGCTTCATAAAGCTTGAAGGATTTGCATCCTCTGAAATTGGCTGGATGGTCTTCGCCGCAGTTCACGCACGCTGCTTTGCTACCGTGTTCTCTTACAATAGGGCACTGACCTGGCTCGTGCCGAATGGTACATTTAACGCATTTGTACGGGAATGCACAGTTTTTGGCCAAGTGGCCGTCATTTAATTCATATTGAAAATTGAATACATTTCAAATTGCATTTTATAAAGTGGCCGTGGCGCGATGGATGTGTGCTCGCCTGTCAACCTCATGATCACAGGTTCGATCCCTGCCGTAGTCTATTTCGCTTTAATTCCAATTAAAACCTTCTAAAAATTGTCATCAATGGGTTGCTGGTTTACTCATTACATGTTGTCCAGGAACAACTCTAACAACATGTAATTGAGTTAAATTAGTATGCCCAACAAGGATGACTACGAATAAAATAATGTGAATTATAAGTGACATAGAAATAAGACACGGCATTTCTCCGCTTTAGTTCAGCCGCCATCCCTGGAGATAAAAAATCTGAGACAACCACCTTTTGTCTCAGAACATCGCGCCACACATCTTTGTCCCCTATTACACGTTGCCTGATGAGATATGTCTCATTTTTGACTTTCCTTTTAAATTTGTATCCCGTGAGGCAAAAGCTATTGCACGCTGACTCATGTCTCATGAGACTCATGTCTCAAATTTGGCAGTTGTTCGTGTTTTTCAATGCACAACACAACATAAAACGAATATGAGAAAAAGAAACGTCAAAATGAGACTACTAAAAATCAGCCCGGTACTCACCGGGAATATTTTTTTGCATCTTATTTCCCTGTATCTGCTTTCTTTTTCGCACTTATGTAAGCCTCGTCTCGTGAGACATCGTGTAATAGGGGACATCCTATCCTTATTTCTCTTCATTAACTTTACGCCAGCGCTGAGTTGAAACATTTAAAGGATAATCATAATCCCTTGAGCGCGGGTAGATTAAACAAAAAATGAAGGTATTAACCACATTGCGACCCCATTTAATCTAAGTAACAAATGAAAAAAATTACTTATACTCCTTTTTGTAAATTTCACACAATGTCATGTTAAAATGACATTTAGATACTAAAATGGCTTTAAACCTCCTATGAATCAGTTTTAGCTTATTCCACCTCTATTCCTCGTGTGTTTTTATTATAAATAAGGTTTTCAGGATTAGAGTCGTTCTTAAGTCGAAGTAACTTTACTCCGTCGCTAAAACGAGTTAGTAAATAAGGCTGAAAGAGTTCATTATTTAAAATAATATTGATTGGCTTCAGTTAGGGCAGGGGCATTATAACGAAGTGAGCGATCATCTAAAGATCCGAAGTTTAACTTTGAAGATCACTGACATTTTGGTATTAAATGGGCAATCATAAAAATCTTTTTTGAACAAAGTTGAAGAATCGGATACAAGAAGCAGCTGTTAAATCTAAAATAATACTGAATTCAAATATCAATACTTTGAAACTTTATGTGGATGAAATACGACAAATAAAGTACAATCTTACTTATTTACCTACATTACATACTTTCTAACCAACTATACCAATAGAAATTTGGTTTGTAAGAGGAATTACTTATCGAAATAAAACACAGTTTCAAACACTTATAATGGAATGTTAAAAATTTATTGATATCATAAATATTTTTTTTTTTAATATTACTTTATTGATCAACAATATTATAATATTTGAATTATTTATATTTTTTTGAACAAAGATTATAAAATATATGTATAAATATATGAGTGAAATATAAAATAGAAACACACAATTAATAAATATATTTGTATTCCAAAATAAAAACTAAACGTTTCTTCGCTTACACAAATTGTCATTCTTGCATTTTTGTTAACAATGTATTAATAACTTGATTCTCTTTATTCTTTTTCTTTCACATACCTACCATACCAAATAATGATATTTAAACTTAACAAAAAATGTTCGTCACCATGAATTCCCTTTGTTTTTGTTCGGTAAAAACTTTAAAAATATACCAAATAGTTTTGAGAACTATGTATGTTTGTGTTTGTGTTTTTTTTTTTTGGAGTATAGACTTCCATGTAACATGTGCATTATTACAGTAGTAATTCTGGTGCGATAAGTTGAGTTGACACTTATAGATTCTAAAAAAAGCGTTAATTTTTAATGTCAGTGAATGGTTAAGTACAGTTTGTTTATCAATCAAATAAAGATGTCGGAATTGATTGTGTTTGGGTCAGAGTTTTTTCTTTATAAACAAACTATTTTAAAGAACTATTCACCAAGATAAAAAAGGGTTTTACTTCTTGTTAATAATTTTGGTAAATGTTTGATATGTGTAGTGAGTTATTAGTTTTTAGTTGTAGTTCTATGTCATCATACGTTGTACTGTTTTGAAGAAACGCTATTATGACTAGGTACATTTGGAATGTATTTAAAAAAATCCCACCGTAAATGGTATTTTTTTTTCTTATAGTATCTATGTATTTTATTAATATAATATGTATAATTTATATTTAATAAGATATGTATTTTTGATATGTATCTGATATGTTTTTGACATGTATATGATATGAAACACGTTTAATTTTTAATTTTGCTTCTCTCGATGGTACATTTATATAATAAGAAGTTTGCCCTAAATATACAATATTGGATGTTTCTCAAAAGAAAAACCATTAAATCAGTATGGAAAATAGCAAATTTTGAAAATGGTCGCTTCTGATTACTAAGTTAGCTAATCAGAACCCATAAAATGGTTGTTTTTGACTTAATATCGAATTTACGTCGAAATAAGCTGGCGATTAGTATGGCTTTTTTATGAAACATTGAAAAATTGACTTCTTAGAATTCACTTTTAAAAGATATTTCATCTTAGTAGGTCTATAATCTAATTTAAGGTACTTAACTCCATTATTATTTTTTATTTCGTGTATGTTTGGATCTTAGTCTAGTTTTCAAATATTATTTGTTTCTTAAGTTTAAGAATGTGAGATTAAATTTTTGAAGGAAAATTAAATACGATTTTAATTGAGACATCTATAGGCATTTATAAAAGTTAAATATTTATCAATAGCAATAATAAGATTAAAAAAAAAACACAGTTGATTTATTTCTGCCACTTGTCCCTAGATTATGAACATACAGGTGTATGTTACCATTTCCCTTTCTACAAAAATGTTGATGATTTCTGTTTACCCCTGCAAATACTAAAATATATTTTTATTTGATTTTTATAAATAGTTATGCGTTTTTTGTTATTTGTGTATGTTTTTAATTTAAAGTACACATATCACAACATTAACCAATAGCTGTTTTAGCTGAAAAAAACAAAACAAAATTCTATCATATCCGAGGCATTGAAACATTCAATTCGTCTAAATGAAATTAATTCGATCGCCTTTTATCTTTGATGTAAATAAATTTAAAAGCACTAGCACTACACTAGAAAGCCAGAATATGTCTGAACTTATTTTAGTTAACAATTTTTTGTTTTTTATGTTTTTTATGGATTTAATTGAATAAATAAAACTTATATCTTGTTTTGAAAATAATATTTTGTTGCTTAAAAAAATTATATCGGTTATGTGTTTGGTTTTGATATGCAATAATAATTCATTATGATTTATCAAAGTTGATAAAATGAGTCTAGAAAGCTACATTTATAAATAGGTACATATTATATAGGTAAATAGTAGTTACATTGATACTATTTTTTCTGTAAAGATTAAACCATGTTTCATTCATAAGATAAGTGTGAGATTAGTATATTTTTACTTTTAAAATTGTTTGCCGATAAAACATTTGGAGAGCCTTAAAGATAATTATATACTAGTCTATTATCATTAAGTTTTTTGGCTAAATCACAAGACAAATAAAATATTTTGTTTTTATGTTAAGGATATTTTAAGAGTTTCAATTTTTTTTTATTCATTGTTTTAACCGATCCTGCTTCCACATACTTAGTTATACATATTTTTGTTTGATACAAGAAAATATATATATTTTTCATTTTTGCTTGTTGTAATAAATAGTAGAGAGCAGATAGTTTTTTTTTTATATAAACATTTAACATGACTAGAAATCTAAAAAAATGAACGTGAAAGAGAAAATTAAATAATAACAAATTAGTATGAGAAATTCGTTGATGTTTTTAATAAAATTAATAATTGTAGCCATCCATGTATGGAGAACCAAGATATGAATAAAAACTTGGGTTAATGGGTTGGGAATATGCATAATAGAATCCAGAAGCCGGATCTGGTGCTACTCAGTCTAAGAAACCGGTGTTGACTAGCTTTTCGAGGAAGAATTTCACATCGCCCAGTTCGGAATCTTTTATGCCGAGAGATTTTAACATTCCCAAGTCACCATTTTCAACAGCCATAAATACGGATCGGAGATGTTCCAAATCAGATCTGAAATTAAATACAAAATGTATAGAATATTGTTAAAAATATTTTTTATGAAATAAAATTAGTGTCGTTAATTTGTAAAAGAACAATGTGTGAAGGGATCGTTTTTTTTAAATCAAAATGAAGATTTTATTTTATTGAAAATATTGCAGGGACTAATTAAAAGTGCGTTCATATTATGTATGTAGATTAAATTAAACCAAATTCTAAGTATACAAAAAACTCTTGATTGCAGATAGTGGCTGCCTAAATTATTTTACAAATAATGTTTGTCTCAATTTATAAAAGCTTTATTTTGTTGTAACATTAACAGTATGGTCATATCCCTCATCAGACATTTATTGGTGAAAATACAATTACATAATTTAAATTTTTAAGTTATTCACAGAAAAAAAATTGAATAACTACAAATTTGTAAAATAATTGTTACATACTTTTAAATACATTTCTAAAATTTTTGAAAATTAAATCTAAATTTAATACATTACTTCACTAAGATTAAATTTTGAGTAGTTGGCTATCAACTTAAATATCACATAGCAATCAGAAGGTCTATTAACAACGTTTCCATACTTCTGTATTATGAAGCATTTCCATAACCGTTCTTTTTCGACAATGACAATATTTAAGATGATAATAACTAAAATGCACGACTAGATAGCTCGTATGTAAAAGTAGTTTGAAATTTAAAAATTGATTATAAATATAAAAGCATTGATTAAATTAGAGAAAAATGTTCAAATTCATAAGATTGCCATCTGATTTCTGGAAAAGTAAGAATTCATTGAAACGAAG
Organism: Chrysotoxum bicinctum; assembly: GCA_911387755.1. Lineage (NCBI taxonomy): Eukaryota > Metazoa > Arthropoda > Insecta > Diptera > Syrphidae > Chrysotoxum > Chrysotoxum bicinctum. The sequence continues at coordinate 34,004,498 of OU426988.1, forward strand.
CTTGAAAAATGGGTTTATTATTCTTGTCATCCAAGCTCTCTATCAACCAGATAGAGAAATCTATAGTCTCTTTCCAAATCATTGGGGAAGCAGTTCTTGCACAGGTGTGTGGTGATATGGATAAAGATTTTCTCCATGCAGTACATCAGAAATTTTATGTCTGGAAACATTGAATTGCAAAGCTGATTAATGACTCATTCGTAACAGTTTCCAGCATTTTTTGATCAGTCGAAGTTTGTCTTACTTGTGGAACTCCCACATTAGGTCATGCATTTGAGACTGCTCCCGTTTCTCGAAGCCTTTTATATGTATTTCCAAATACTCGTAAAGTAGGAAGTCGTCAGTTTGGATAAAGTTCCTGGTATCTTTGTGGCGCTCTAGTTAAAGTTCCATTGCACACAACAAAGCAAAAAACCATTTTTTTTTAAATTTTGCATGTTCCAAGTTTTCATAAAATCTATGGGTTTTTCCGTAGATTTGTCGTGTAGTTTTATTTTATTATTTTTACGTTCATTCAAAAACAGTAGTAAAACATTATGTTTATTATGCATTTTCTAGAGAAAATTGAGCCCAAAGTCAAAAAATTAGCATGGGCAGGAAAAATGAAACATTCTATTTAAATTATTATTATTATTATTATTATTATTATTATTACATTTAAATTTACAAATGCTGGTATTTTCTTAAAGAATAAAGGCTTAAAAGAAGCTTCTATCATTAGTACTAACAGCGAAACTATCGTTAACATGGGTCAGGGTTCACCAAAGTAAGGCTTTTATTAAATCCTCGACAATAAAAATTAAAGATAGGCCTTTATAAGAAAATTTCTTTAAAATTTTTGTATACTTAATTTTGTGATTTTAATTTTAAGTATTTGATAATATAAATTTTATGAAATAATTTTAAAAACTAATCGTTTTCAAGGTATTGATTTTTCAAAACAAAAATTTGTATTTTTGTTTGTTTCAAAAATCCAAAAAAAAAAATATTTTAAAAAAGTTTATATACACAAGATTATTTGTGTAGAGCCGTTGATGAGAAAGTCGAAAATCAAAAAAAAAAAATATTCTATGATATGTACCGTTAATAACAATTTATAAATTATTAGTATCACACTTATTTTCTATCAAAAATCGTTAGAGTCGTTTTCGCGATAAATAAGATTTTGTATAACGGCTGCCTTAGGCTTCGGCCACGCACTGAGCGACGAGCGACTGAGCGGCTGACCGACGAGCGATAGAGCGACGAGTCTGAGCGCTGGGTGGCCATTTACTGAGCATCATCGCTGAGCGATTAGTTGCGAAAATACAAATGTCAAGTTCGTCGTAGTCTTTAAGTTGAAAATTGCGTTCATTAAAGAGCTATAATAAGATCAAGAAAACTAAGGTTTGATGTATACCCAATAAATCGAAAGGACCAATTATGTTGAATCTTCGCAAATATTCAGACCTATTTTATCAATACTGTCGTATGTCAATAAAATCTTTCAATTTGCTGTTGGAAAAAGTTCGGCCAAGATTAACAAAACAAAGGGAGCCAATTAGTGCAGAAAAGCTATTACTAAAGTTAGTTTTTACTTGCGATATATGTATGTAGGTACTCGTACTATAGGGCTAGTTCTGCATTTGGAAAAAAAATTCAACTCGAGATTTTGATCTAAGTTGACATTGCGACGATAACGAAGACAAAAAAAGTGGGTCCGGTAATTCCGTCTGTCTGTCTCTTCCTCGATCTGCAGCTTAGGCTACTGGAGTTATTTTCTTCAAACTCGGTACAAAAGGGTCTTCGATGATTCCCTAGAGAGGAAATTGAATTTTTTTTTAGCTCCAAAAGTATAGGTATAGGGGTATACACCCGTAATCGTATTTAGGCATATGGACTACATTGAATGAATGAATGAATAAATGAACCGTTTATTTGATTTTCGAATTTCTCATCAACGGCTCTAACGGTTTTAACTAAAATTTTTATGCAGGAGCTCCTTTGAAAAAATATGGTCTATAATGGTCTACAAAATTTTTCGAAAAAATAGTTTTTGGATTTGAATATCTTCAAAATGTTTATTTTCAAATCATGTCCTTGAATCTATACTACTGAGTACTTAAAATTGGCATCTCAAATTTTTAAAGAAATTTCTTATACACAAAATTACTTTAATAATAAAACGATTTTTGAGCTTTGTTTGCATTAATTCATACTTTTCTGAAAATCAGACGGCAATTTCATGCATTTGAACATTTTCATCTCATTAAATCCATGCTTTATATTTATTTATACAAACATTTTAAATTCCAAAGTACTTTTACATAAGAGCAAGTTTTCGTGCGATCCAGTCGTGGCATTTTATTTATTCTTTATTTTTATTGTTTAATTTCGTCAAAATAACATTCTGAATGTCGCTTTTCATCTCAAGTTTTTTAAACTCGTTAAATTTTGACCTAAATGGCAAAAGACTTTTGAAAAATTTCATATTTTAAACTTTCTATGCTTATTTTCTTCATGGACTAAGTTCGTCGCTCAGCGATCGACTGAAAAATTAAAACAGATTTGATTGCAGAGCGACGTCGCACAGTGCGGCGACTAGTGGAAAAAAATAATTAAAAAAAATGTGCCAAAAATGTGAAACAAGTATGCCAAATTCAAGGTAATAAGTCTGAATGAATGAATCGACAGTTTATTTATGATAAAGTTCAATTTTCTGTTGTCAGAGATCGTCCGAAGATCAGCAAAATAACAAATAGTGTTTTGTAGGATTTGTACTTACCGGTTGAAAGAGCGTTTACTGAAGAAAAGAAAAGAACATACGATATTTTTTTCGCTATCCTCACAATCAGGAGAGAAAATAAAGTTATTCTAACTGCATATTTTTTTTTTACATGTAAATTTAAATTTTTTTTTGAGAGTCCAATTCAAAGCTTCTTTTTTCGTGTTAAGCACTGACTTTGATAAGTCATATATTTTGTGTGGGGCCATATGGGAAAAAAGTGTTTTTATTTAAAGAAAGAAAACAATCATATCTTTTAAAAAAAGTAAGTTTTTTTTGCAACAACTTGCACTTTTTCTTGCAAAAAGTGTTTGTTTACGAGCATTTTTTACAGAATGTGTTCAAACAGAGAGCTTTTTGATGTTTGGTTTTCCAACTCAACAGCCCCAGTACCTGGTGTATTGCAGTTTATGGATATAAAATTAAATATGCAATCAAATTTAGAAACTGAAGATCAGAAAATCTTAGCAAGACACGCATCAACAACTTGTTCAGAAATAAATAAACGTTGTCACTTCCATCGCTTATACACTCGAAGACTCGGATAGTGATCTTTTTTCGTAATTTTTTATTTTTCGGTTTTTCTTTTTGTTATTACTTTTTTTGAACAATTATTTTTGTCAACAATAAAAGCATCCATTATATATTGCAAGATCTTTTATGCGATATATTCTGTGGTCGTTGTGCTTTGAAAAAATGTATATTTTCCTACTAACCTTTAAAATATTACAACTTTTGTATATCGAATAATCATCAAATTTTTTAAATGTTTGGCTTCTAACTAATCATTTTACAATTGTAGGCGTGGCAGTGGGTGGATTTTTGTTCAAATAAATTTTTCTTATCAAACACATTAATTTTGAACATTTTTTCAATATCATACGAAAAATTTAAAAAAAAATCAATTTTATAGCAAAAGTGGGCGTGTCAGTGGGCGAAATTTGCGCTATTTTAACTCATAATTTCTTCACCGACCAGAATATTAATAATTAAAATCACTATCGTACTAGAAGTTTTCATGTAACCAATTTATTACCAAAAATGGGCGTGGTAGGGGGCGTGAAAATTCCTCAAATTGAGTAAAATCCCCTATTTATTACATTTAGCAACCAATTTTGTATCACAATTATCTTGATTTTGAAAAATAGATTTTTTTCCACTACCTGCATACAATCGACGCACTGTGCGTCGTCGCTCTGTTGCTTGAAAAAATCACAAGTCGCTCAGGGTTTACGTGTGATTTAATTTCATGTGTTTTAATTTTTTTGCATCGCTCAGCGACTCGTCGCTCAGTGCGTGGCCGTAGCTTTACAGGTTTGAAGAAAATCGCTTCAGCGGCTTAGACTGTAGATATGTATTTCGAGGTACAGGAATACAGACGGAATTTGGGGACCCACTTTTTCCGTGTTCTCTACCATCGTAATGTCAACTTTGATCAAAATCTCGAGTTCGAGGCTTAGGCTGTATGTATTGACACAACTCTGAAAACTGAAGCTGTCTATTAATTTGTTTTTGTGTTTGAGACTGTCATTATTATAAAAAGCTTAATTTGGAAACTGAAGGCCTACAAAGCTATCCCCTCCCTTGAGATTAATTATTATTAGCATTTAGAATAACTGCGTATTTATACACTGAGCGTGTTTTCTTACATGTAATTTTTAAATGATTTATTTAAAAATTTGGTATCTTGAATATCCCAGTTTGTATTAAATTCCCTTCAAAATATTTGCTACTTATTCAACAATGGTTATTATAGGCACTAGGAGGTATTTTGGTTTTTAAATGTTAAACATATTTTTTTAGTCAATTTTTATATACATATATGTAGGTTTATTGTAGTAATTAATTTTAAATAAGATAGATTTAAGTTAAATTTAAGTTTAATTTTAATTCAGTTAATTTAGTTTTCTTAATTTTAATTTTAACAAATGATATATAGTGAATTATGATGGTGAGTTGATGTGGGTCCGACTGGTATTCTTCTATTGTCTCGTTGGTTCTGTGCAGGTGGTGCCGTGGTGGGAAAAAAGAGTCCCGCGCTTGGTTTGCACTCTCATTTTATAGGTCTCCCATTATCACATCGATGTAAGGTGGTAGCAATGCTGTGGACTATACCAATCATTTAGTAATGCCAGGATTGGAATGATTAGACTGATGGGAAGCCTCGTAGTGCCAAATATAGAGTTCCTACATACATACGAGTATATAGAACGTAATGAATTAGAATGTAGATGATTTTGTATGGCGTTTTAAATTGATTTTAAGAATGTAATATGACCGCGATAGGGTCAGACAATACCCGGACGAAGGTATGCCGAGGTTTTTGTTGAGTTGACGACCCTAATCGAATTCCTGACGTTACAAAATAATCTGCCAACACTCTAGACTAACTTCTTACCTTTGGCCGTAATAAATACACTTTAAATTTGTTATCGCCTCTATGTACATAAGGCCATTCATGCTTATTTTGAGATTCTAACGAATAGCTAATTCGATAGAATAGATGTTTTCATTCGAATGAACTTTGCATATTTTGACATTCGACCAAAAAATGTTCATTGTCGAATAATTGAATAAAATAAACCTCAATGAAATTCATTTCCGAAATCAGGGGTCGAATTACCGCTTCAGTGACGAGTGAGTGAGTCCCATCAGTGATCGAATGAAAATGTCAAATTGGAGTATTTTATTGCTCGATAACGGTAATGCCAAACTCACATAATTCAGTCACGTATTACTCGATAACTGATGCGGTAATTTGGCCCCTGCTGTTTGAAATTTACTGACATTTCTATCTGATTTAGTATGACCAAACTGTTTTTTTTTGAAGATTTTTATTTAAAAAAAAATTATGGTCTAAAAATATAAAAATAATACTTTATCATTTAAGAAAAATAAAGTAATGCTAACGGCCCGATAAAGTTTAAATTTGAAAAACATCAATAAAACTGAAATTTTAAAATTTGGGAGCATTTAGAAAACAGTATGGTAAGTTTATTGATATCAAAAAGAAGTTAAATAACGGTACAACTTCTCTGTATAATAAATACCTGATTTATGTGTTAATTTTTATGTAAACTAAATTGTTTTCCAAATTGATAAACAAAAAAAGAAGGAAACTTCCAAGCTTATTTAATTTACACATATCTGGTCACACTTGAATTTTGAATTACCATTTGTAAAATGTCTTATAAAAATATTGGTAAATTCAAGCGAGACGTTAAAAATCAAAATAGCATTTGTTTTATTTATAAAAAGAGAAGACGGTGTGGAGCAGTTGTATAGAAGGATAATGGATGCATCAAATCCATTTGATGCATCCATTACCACTAACATTATACTAAACTTACATATTTTATGAATCTATTCGAAAGAAAAACTCAAACGAGAATGAAATGATATTTCTTTCGAACGATTCGAAAGTGAAAATTTGCTTAATTTTCGAAAGATAAATGAATTTTCCATTGATAAAGTGATCTTTCTAATCGTACGAATCTCAAAATACAATTGATTCGAATTCGACATACTTTCTAATGAAATCGAATGTCAAAATAAGTTTGATTGTTTTATTTTTGCAAATTTCTTGTGTCAACAAAACAAAGTTATCGAAAAAAATACGAGTACTTTTGTGTCCGTTACGAAATCGAAATTCGTATGCAGCTCCGACGCTTGTTTTTTTAAGTTTTCTTTAATATTTTAAGAAATTTTATGGATAGAATATTACAACACATCTTTGAAACAGAGTCTCGTTATAACTTTTACTTATAATATCAAGCTTATGCGATTCATTTGTTTTCAATTTATATATTTTTTCGGGGTACATCCTCTGCGAAGAAGTGACAATTCCTTCAATACTATCTCCTATCATAAAAAAGTGCCTCTCATATTAACCGCAAAGGAACGGTTGAGAGTTGTAACATGATATTCACAAGGCTTTGGTTCTGCACGGTTCGGGCCTTATTCAATTATGTATTTCGTTCTTATTTTTTTTGGTCTTATCTTATTTTTAAAGTTAGGGATTATTACATTTTTCGTTATGATATCCTTTATTAGAATTTTTTCCAGTAGAGATAAAACCGTTAGCGAAACCAATTATGCATGGAACGTTGATTAACAAATTTATTGCAATTATGGTGTTTTTAAATTCGGTTTCATGAAAATGATTTACCATACAATTATCCTGCGGGCTTCAGTTGCTGGGTATATTTGCTTAAGTGGTGTATGTATACTTACTACATGGAGCCTCAAATAAAGTCGGCAAATATGTATATGCATATTTAAGTATTTGGAATAATGTAATTTTTCTTTTTATACAGCAATGCGTAGACACAAGTTTAATACCGTTTTAAATATTTTGCGGTGGAAAGTTCTGTGAATAAATTTTAAATTTATTATATGTTGTCAGTTAATTTAAAATTTAAAATACCAAATACCTCATAATTTAAACTGATGAATTAACAATTCAAACAAATTATACATTTCTGATTCTGACTATTATTGGCAACCACAACCACTGACATTAACAAAATGGTTTGTTTAAAAGTACTTATAAATGTTTGTATGTCCCAAAAGGCCAACTGAACTGAGTTTAAATAATTCAGCTTCTAGTGACAGATAAACTGATTAGCAGAATAAACGTTGTCTATCCAAACATTCATATTAATACAAGGCTACTTACCCTCAGCCCCTAGTTTTCCCATTTATTTCATAACCTTATGACGCCATTTCGGTTTATTTCAGGCTAACATAACAGTTTAATCGTTTAGTAAAACGATTCGTTTTTGCTCTCTATTCAATCTTAAGAGTTAATTATTTGTTCAATGAATACTACAAAACCCAAGTGGCGAAAACATCACATATTACCTCAAATAAAATTAATTTCCTTTTGCACATGGAAAATTCATGTCAAGAGGATATTATTATCTCCGTGTTGTGTAGATAGCTACCAAGAGATATCAAAATGTCTGTGCGTTTATAATACATATATGTATGTGGATTTAATACCTTGTTCATGCGAGGATGTTCTTACATCTATACAAACCATCAACAGAGAAAAACTTAAAGCACCTACCTCATAAGATGCAAGGCTGCGCCAAAGTCCTCAATAGTCTGCGATTCACTTAATGCTATTGCAACCTTTTCAACTCCTCCAAGCGGCGAAAGTGCATCTCGAGCCTTGCTCCCGAATAACTTTTCCAAGTAATTAGGACCGTGCGAAGCTATTAGGCTTTGCAAGAACGATGCTGTTTCCTCAACAGGTGGCCGTTTTGCTAAAATGAAAGAAAAAACACTATTAAAGAGCAAATCAATTAATGGAAAAAAATGAAAAAAAAAGATGAAAAAGTTAAGAAAGCTAGGTACGAGTAAGTTAGGTACCTAAATGTAATTCTATATTTTTCTTTTTAATTTCTAAAAACGTGTAGGTTTTTATAATTTATTAACTTCTTTAACTTTTTTTTAGTTAATTGACAGATCAAATAATTTTTTGGTCAGCTTCTAAAAAGTCGTCAATTTTGTATTCATTGGTCCAAAGAAGATTATTTCTCATACTTTAACTGTAATGATATACGCTACAAGCCCATGTCTCCTCCAATAACAAAGTTTTGCTCCTGTCAAAAACAAACTTTGCCTTGTTAATTGTACCTTTTAGCGATACATATCTTAATTTATCGTTGATGGACGTGGGATAAATTAAACTGGGAAATAAAGAAGAATCAAAGCAGGAGGAGTTACTTTTTTTTACAGACTATCAGTTAATGAGAGCCAACTGAAGTTACATAAGAGAAAATATGCCAACGGAATTCAGCTCTATATCTGAAGAAAATAAAATGCACGACTGGATCGCAATTAATTGCTCTTATGTTCAAGTGGTTTATCAAAACATGAATTTTATCATAGACAAATATTCAAAAAAGTGAAAAATGTATTCTATAAATTGGTAAAACAACTCTTTAAACAGTTTGAACTAACACCTTTGTATATAAAAGTTATAGTACTATCAAGAAGACGAACGATTGTGGTAACATCTTAAGCATAACGACAGTACCTGCTAGATTTGTCTCTGTTAAATTTAAAAATAAAATATTCTCTTTTTTATTACTTGTTTTGTATCTTATCCTACTCTCCACTGTTAAACTGCGCGCGAATTTCAGCGCCACCACCAGGATAGCGTTGGGATCATAAAGTCAAGCTCCATGATAATACTATAGGTTATATACATATACAAAGCTAACACTTGAGAATACTATTAGATTTCTTAAACATAATCACCGATATTAATAAAGATGGCTTAGTGGAGGTTTATCGTTAAGTCCTGGACTAAGTGCGAAATTTCATTAATAAAACAAATTTTCTGTTAAATGACGTTTACTAACTATGATTAAGTTAAACCACCGAAGTAGGTGGTTTAGCGAAGGAATAAGAAATAGAAATGTCAAATTCGTTTTTTTTTATCATCGTTATTTATGTCCAACAGTCTTTTTTTTTATTTGTGTTGGTGTCAACACATTTGTTTTCGATAATTGTGATTGCCTCCATACACAATTCTGGAAGTAGGTTCTAAAATAATCAATTAATAATAATCAATAAAAGGGTTACTAACTATATTAAAAAAAAACATACTTTGTCTTTTATGCTCTAATTCTCACTCCTTTTTTTTTTGTGATATTGTTCATAATTGATTTTTCAATATAATCTACAAAACAAATAACAATTAACATACGCAATTAGACACAAGCAATTGACAATTTATTAATTTAGGCAGAAACAGAATATAAATATGAGATAGCTTACTTGTTGTAGTAGATTTTTGGAAAGGATTTTTGATAAACGTCCCTTAACTATTCCGCGAACATTTCGTTTTTATTAATGTAAATATTTAAGCCAGGACTTAACTCCTATTCCATGGTTTAGTTAAATATGGTGGAATAAGCGTTTTTTTATTAATATGGCTGAATATGTATAAATGTATGCAAATAAAGTCTTAAAAATAATTAGAACAGTTGTATTAGAAATTGATTTTTGAATTTTCTGTACCATTTTTCAAAAAACCCTAAATAATAAAACTCAAATATTTAATAATGCTTGTCTTCGAAATAAAGAATTTAGTGACTTATAACTCTCAACCATTCCTGTGTGCGTGTTACCAGGAATGGAGGGGACCCATAACTTCGATTCGAATCGCTTATGAGCAGCACTTTTAATGACAAGAGATACTCTTAAAACCTTTTCAAGAGGCTTGGAATTTTTAAAATGGATGTTATTAGATAAAAATGCTCTAAAGCATAAGATTCATTTTTAAAGGGCTAAGACAACTCCTTTGGTAATAAGAGCTAAAACAAGAATGCTATGTGCATTTTCGAGCAATATACATTTTTGCAAAACAAACATTTAAAGTTCTTGAGGAGTTTTTTTTATAAAAAAGCTTTTGTGTATTAAATTTTAGATTTAAAAAAAGAATTGCTGCGCCAATTTTAATATTTTATTACTGTGCAAATAAAAATTGAATTTAAAAAAATCAGTGATCCGCTTTTGATACATCGAATTTTCAAAAAAAAATATTTTTTTTTTCGAATATTCCAAATTTTTTTTTTTTGAATTCTTATATTAAATGTATTTTAAACTTAAAGTTTTCGTTTCTGTATATAAAATTTCATTAAAATCCGCTATGTCGAAAATAAGATTTAGGCCAACTTCCGACGTACAGTTAAATTCAGAGATTCTTTCTTTATCCGCACCACACGAATGTGGAATGCTTTTCCCGACTATATATTTCCCTCACATTGTACATAATATTCAGACATTCAAAACCAATGTGTATCGGTATCTCCTCTTAAATCCTCTCCCACTTTCTTAAAACGCTCGCACTGTGCTAAAACATTTTAAGGGTAGTTATAATCCCTTTAGTCCGTGAAAATTATTAAAAAAAAACGAAAATCAAATATCAAAAAAAAAGTTCTAACGAGAGTACTGCGAGTAATTTCTTAGTTTTAATTTTTTTTTATTGAATTACATATGTATCGTAAAAATTAATACTAGGTTCCATTTTCGAGAAAAATAAGAATTTCGAAAATTATTTTGATCAACGAATATATATATGAAATAAGAAAATTATTTCAATTTTTAAGTGGAGTGATTGAATTTAATTCAATAGAAAGTTTGAGCGACCTCAACTCCAAAGCGCGTTTCGCCCAGGTACGACAGTGGGCTCATCAGTTAGATGCTGTCGTACCCTTCTAAGACGCAATTATTATTTGTCGATGTTTAGCGACACTTATAATTTTCACAGCAGTAATATGCTGTGAATTTTATTTTTTCTAGGGGAATTTGAATAAATTCTTATAAGTGTCGCTAAACATCGACAAATAATAATTGCGTCTTAGAAGGGTACGACAGCATCTAACTGATGAGCTCACTGTCGTACCTGGGCGAAACGCGCTTTGGAAGAAAATATGGAAGAAAATAATTTTGTTTATATTTGTATAGTGTATACCGTTGTTTTTAGATAAAACAACAACTGTTTTCGAAATGTCTTAGTCAGAATTTTGAAAAAAATTTATAGTAGATATGGCGTTAATAAACTTTTACATGAAATTTTCCTTTTTAAATTAAGGAAGCTGGAATTTAGCGAAAATTTTGTACTGTCGCTTCAAACTTAATTATTTAATATGTAATATTGGGTTCTTTTCAACGATCCTGAATCAAAGAATGTTAAAGTTAATACTGAAATACCAGGGGATAGTCATTTAGCGCCTGAGTTTTTTAATATATGAAACAAAACTCTGTCTAATGAGAACTTTTCTAGTACCAATAATTTCTTTTTCTGAAGTCGTTTATCTGAAGCTTGATTCTTTATCTGAACACAAACTACGTGTGGCGTTTAATGATATGACTCGCTTTGTATACGGTGTTCGAAGATATGATCATATTTCAGCTTTTAGTACTAAAATTCTTATTTGCACTATTCAAGAATACGTTAATGTTCGTAATTGTATCTTTCTGCAAAGAATTACTCACACAAAAACACCAGAGTACCTTTATGAAAAAGTTGACGTTTCGCTCTTAGATGAGTAAGACGTATTTTCCTTTCTCTAACGAGTCAAACCGATCCAAAATAACGAAGCGAGTGCGCAGCCTAAGCAACGAAGATCTTAGATCTTCAATGGCGAAAGTGCAAAAAAACAATTCAGCAATGTTAAATCAAGGTGATTCATCCAGTAGTAATTATTGGCAACCCCTGCAAGTTTTAAGTGCAAGTGACACCGGTGATGGAAATGATGATGACATGTCCACCGTGGACAATGTCACTAAAGTCGTTGCCCCTCCCATTAAACTACTTCAAAAATCTGCAGAGTTTGTTCATAATTTGATGCAAGAACTTAAAATTGAAAATTATTCAATTAAAAAAATATCCATTGGGATAAAAATTTTTTGTGAGTGCATAACCTCTTATGATTTAGTGTGCGCGGCATTAAAAGACAAAAGATGTCAATATTTCACTCACGACCTCAAAAGTGAAAGAGCGTTTAAGGTTATTCTCTTTGGGTTAGACGAAGTAAAAATCGATCTTCTTAAATGCGAACTATCTAAACTAGGTTTGCAATGCAAAGACATTAAAATGATAAAAAAGAACTACGATCACTATACTGAAGTATTCTATATAGTTTTTCTTGAAAGACAAAGTGTTAAAATTGCGGACTTAAGAAAAAACATTCGTCACGTTCTTCGTACTCAAGTTCGTTGGGAGTTTCAACGAAGACTAAAAAATAAAATAACTCAATGCCATAACTGCCAAATGTACGGGCATGGTGAGAGAAACTGCAGTGTTAAAATCTACTGTGCAAATTGCTCTCAACCCCATAAAACTGCTGATTGTACTGCTACAGGCATTTCTAAATGCGCTAACTGTCAGGGAAATCACAAATCAACTGATATCAACTGTCCACGACGAGTTAAATACCTTGAGATAAGAGGTAAAACAAATCAAAAGAGAAGTCCAGCAATCACTCACTCTCAGCCAAAACATCATACTAGAACTGTGCCTAACTAGGTATATGAGCACAAATGACTTTCCTACTCTTACGAGGAAAAATAGGTCTTCTGTGCCTTCGCCATCAACATCTTCAGCCGCTCTCCAAGCACGTGGACCTCAACAGCAATCGACCCAAAATGCAACTGCATACAATCAAAATGCTTCAGTCAATGAGAGTGATCTTTTTACTCAAGATGAATTATGCTCTCTCACCATGGATATGATAACTAAGTTAAGTGGATGTAAATCTAAGTTTGAACAATTTAATGTTATTACGCAGCTTGCGACAAAGTATTTATACAATCATGTCAAGTAAATTAAACTCTCTTAATGTTTTATGTTGGAATGCCAGGAGTATTCGTTATAAATGTACTGAGTTTTTCAATTTTCTCTGTGATCATGATGTTGATGTGTGTCTTGTATGTGAAACGTGGCTAAATAGTAGCATCTCTTTCTCACATAATAATTATTTTTGCCATAGATTAGATCGTACTGATGATGAAAAAGGAGGTGGAGTTGCCATCGTAGTCAAAAAGAACATAGTATATAATTTAGTACCAAATGTAAAAACTGATGTTTTTGAAACAATTGGTATTGAATTAATTTTGAATGATAATACTAAATTTAAGATCGTTTCCGTCTATTTTCCTGGGGGAGCGTCTACTGCTCAAAAGATTGGCTTCTTTAAAAGTGATCTAAGGAAGCTTATAACTATTAATGAAAAATTTTTACTCGGGGGTGATTTCAACAGCCGGCATCGTAATTGGGGTTGCAAAAGAGCAAACAAGTGGGGAAATTTGCTCCTGGACATCAGTATGAGATATCCAATTAGCTTGCTCTATCCAAATGGGCCAACATATTTCCCAACCAACAAAAAGTCTTCGCCATCAACATTGGATATGATCATAACAAACTCGCCAGAAATCGTTACCCAACCTATTGGAATTAACGCATTGAGTTCAGATCATATTCCAATAAACTGTGATATTTTACTTAATAGCAAGATAAAAGATGTGCAATACCTAGATTTTAAGAACGCAAATTGGGATAGATATAGAACGAAAATCAAACAATGCCTTAGAAATACACCCTGTGATATAGATAATATAAGTAGCTGTGATCAAATTGAGGAAAAAATTGAATTTTTTACAAATTCCTTAATTTGAAAGTGTTGATGAGTCTGTTCCCAAAAAATCAAAAGCAAAAAGAACAACTGTTCTTCCACAGTACATTTTAAATTTAATCAAGCAAAGAAATAGATTCAGAAGTCAGTGGAAAAGATATAGGCAAGTTTTTGATTTCAATGAAATGAACATATACACAAAACAAATAGCTTTTGAAATTTCAAAGTTCAGAAACAAAACATGGAACGAAAAACTTTCTACTCTAGATCCAAATTCCAAACCATTCTGGAAAATTGCAAAGGTACTAAAAAATAAAAATAAATTTATTCCTCACTTAGAACATAATAATTCCTTGCTAATAACTAGTGAAGAAAAGGCAAAAGTTTTTGCAGATGCATTTGGAAAAAAATTTAATAATCCCTTAATTAATGAAAGCAGCTCAATTGATAGAATAGTAAATGAGACTGTTAATATTATAAATAATACTAATGCATGCTTACCAACAGATGTCTTCGTTTCCAACGAAGATATCAAAGATATTATTCAAAATATGCGTAATAATAAAGCACCAGGAATAGATACTCTTAAAAATATATACTTCAAAGAGCTACCAATCATTGGAATAACTTTTATATGCTTTATTGTTAACGCTTGTATTAAGTTACAATATTTTCCTAGCAAATGGAAAACTGCGAGAATTATACCAATTCCCAAACCAGGAAAACCACCTAATAATCCTAATAGTTATCGGCCAGTTAGTCTGCTTAGTAACTTAAGCAAAATATTAGAAAGGGTAATAAAAATAAAACTTCTGGATTTTCTTGAGTCTTCAAATGTCGTGCCAGACCAACAATTTGGTTTCAGACAGGGTCATAGTACTGCACACCAGGTTTTAAGAATCTGCAAACATGTAAAAGAAAAAATGAGCTCTAAGCAATCTACGGGTCTTGTCCTTTTGGATATTGAAAAGGCTTTTGATAGCATATGGCATAATGCTATTCTTCATAAATTGAAGTTATTTGGCTGTCCTATATATCTTATAAAAATTATACAAAGTTTTCTCGGGAACAGAAAATTTCAAGTTAATTTGAATAACATACATTCAACATTAAAAAACATAACATCGGGTGTACCTCAAGGATCAGTTTTGGCTCCATTATTGTACATAACATACGTTGCTGATTTCCCGGAAATATGGAACTGCGAAATAGCAATGTTTGCGGATGACACCGCCATTTATAGTTCAAATAATGTTGGCCATGAAATTGAAAAAGATTTACAATATGCGTTGAACAAAATCAACGATTACTTCAAATCATGGAAAGTCAAAATTAATGCTGACAAAACACAGGCCATATTTTTCACTAGAAAAAGAAAAGCCTGTGCTTTACCACTTGGTCAGCTTAAAATAAACGATTGTGATGTCCCGTTGGTTCATTCTGTCAAATATCTAGGTGTATATTTAGACAAGACATTAACTTTCCGTGACCATATCACAAATATCCTTAACAAAATAAGCATTGCCACAATGCTATACCCCCTTATATGTAGGAAATCACCCCTGAGTAAATTTAATAAAATTATAATCTGTAAGGTTATATTTCAAGCCATAATGGTGTATTCATGTCCAGTATGGGGAACTTGTGCCAAATCACACATCAAAAACTTACAAATTTCACAAAACAAAACTTTGAAAATGATGACAAATCTACCTTGGCTCTTTTCCACTCAACTCTTGCATGAACAAACTGGTGTACATCAAGTTGCAAAAAAAATTGAAATTCTCAACCAAAGATTTAAATTAAGATGTATTGATTCCAAGAATGTATTAATAAAAAATTTAGTAGATCAATAAAAATGTTCCTTATATAAATTATTTATTTCCATTTATTGTTTGTACATATATAGATATTTATTTATGTTGATTTATTTATTTATTTGTGTGATTATTTACTTGTTTAGTTTTGTATTTATCTACAAATATATATATATATATATATATATATATATAATTTTTTTCTTATTTTTTGTTACTTATCTGTTTAAATTATTTATTTATTATATATCGTTTTTATGGTAATTAATTATTTATTCTGTTTCCTTTAACTATTTATTTACCTATTTATTATTTATTTATTTATTTATTTATTTATTTATTTATTTATCTGTTTATTTATTTATTTATTTATTTATTTATTTATTTATTTATTTATTTATTTATTTATTTATCAATTTATTTATACCCATATACATTTTTTTTTCTCATTTACAATTAATCAATGATTATGTTAATTACTATTTAATTATACATATATATATTTTATCCCACAGGCTGGCTATTCCTTTAGATTTTAAATTTTATTAGTATTTAGTCATTTTTTTCTTTTTTTTTATATAAAATTATAAATAAATCATATCAAATGAAGGTTTTTAATCATAGTTTTCCTTCAAATGTAATGTTCAAACTCAAAATAATTTTTAAATGTTCATAAAATTTTCCAGTTGTAAGATATAGTTTAAATATCAAATCTCTGAGCAAGCTGCGTACTATAAAATATTTGTAAAAGCCATTATCTATGAAAATAGAAATATCTATCTCTCTACCTTTATGAAATAAAATGCACGACTGGGTCGCACGAACTTGCTCCCATGTAATAGACTGGGAATTTTAAAAACGAATGCTATGAAAAGGTTCATAAGTATAAAATTAATTTTTTAAATTCTTTTAGTAGTAAGAGACAAAAACAGAATGCTATGTAAACATGATTTATGCAAGAACAAAAATTATAAGTCGTTGTAGTGGTTTCTTAAAAAAGCTTTTATATATGTACAAACTTTTTAAAAGATTTTTAAGAAAAAATTTTGGTACGCCAATTTAAAGTTTTTATTATTGTTCGAATAAAAATTAAATTTAAAAAAAAAAAATTATGAGCCGTTTCTGAGATATCGAATTTTCAAAAAAAGAAAAAATAATTGTTTTTTTCAAAAATTCAAAAAAATTTTATTTTAAGGTTTTGAAATGCAATGTGTCTTAGACTTTTTAGAAGCTTCTCTATAAAAAATTTTATTAAGATCCGTTATGTGGATAATAGAAATTCAAAATTCGAAAGATGGTTCTATGGTAGGTACAAGCTGTAATATCTTAATTTCAAATTTTTTTTTATTAAATTATAGATCGTAAAAATTAATTGAAAGAAAAATTTTTTTTTTAATTTTGTAGCATTTGTATGGTACTCGTAGGTACCCTTATTTTTAGGTAAAATATTTTTTTTTCTCACATCTTGTAGATTATATTGAGAAACTTTTATTTATCAAGTTTAAAAAAAATCTAGCATGGGGTTTTCGAAATATTGAGTCTTGAAAAAAAAAATTTTGAAGTTTTTTTTGAAAATCCAAAACATTTTTTTTTGAAAATTTGAGTACACAATTCTAATTATGTTTTTAGGGAGATTAAGCAAACGAAAAATGATCAAAATCGGTTTTACCGTTTTTGAGAAAATCAAAAACCACAAAAATGGTTCCATTGGGGGTGACCTCAATAACCATTTTTCGGAAAAGTTTTTTCAACCATTACCTAGCTTTAACTAAATGAAATTTTTTTGTATTTTTATTTTTAAAATCTGTCAAATAGTTTTTGAGAAAAAAAAATATTTATAAAATTTCGAAAAAAAATTCGTATGGCAGGTACTGTTATTTTTGGTCTTAAAAAAAAAAAGAAAAAAACGTGTGGGAGGAAAAATTAAAAATGATATCTACCAAGTTTGAAGAAAATCGGCCGAGCCGTTTAGGCTGTAATCGAACAGACAGACAGAATTGTGAGACCCACTTTTTTAGTCTTGTTGCTATCATCGTAATGTCAACTTTGATCAAAATCTCGAGTTCGATTTTTTTTACGAATGCATAACTTGCCTTATAGTACCTATAAAGCGCAAGTAAAAGTTCAGTTATGTACATCCTCAAGAACAAGTAATATAGTTATTCCATCATTTAGATATCTAAACTCTTCACGGTTGTTCTTTGTACACAGCATTCCCCTTTGAAATTCTTTGCCAGTAAGCATAAAGAGGATAACAGATGCAGTAAGATTTAAGTCCGAAGTTTTCAAACATTTTTCAAATAATTAGGATATAAAATAGGAAGAAATCGCAAGAGAAGAAAAGTCAATAATTAAAAAAAAAAATATGTACATATGTAGGTATACCTATTATTAAATTATTAATTTTTATTTACAATTAATTAACATACAATTGTTCAACCAACTTATGAATACATCAATAAATGTAAAATTATTACTTTTATAGGAAAGATATCTGTTATTTTTTCAACGCTGTTTTTGGTGTCTTATTTGAACGCAAACATGAATTCATGCAACACATTAACTTTTAAACTACATAATAAAGCTGTTAAATACTTAATGTAAATTGGCCTAACAAATTAATTACTTTTTCTTAAATCCCTTATCAACGCTCATCCTTATTATAATATTTTGCATAGCACATTTATATCAAACCAATCAATAAGTTAGTCTCTAATAAACTATTGCTTGATAAACATCGTTTACTCTTTTACTTGTCGCTCAACAAAAGCCAATTAAATTCTAGGTTAGATGAATATAAAGTTAAGACAATTTTATGATCTTTTTGTTACAAAATTACAAATGTAGTACCCTTAATAATGGTTAGGGAATTGGACTGTCAGAGTGCCTTGGGTTCGATTCCCAGTCGCCACAAATAGGTACGCTTTTCAGGGGTTTACTTGCGAGAATGTGACTAATCCTTTAAGAGTATCTCTTGTTATAAAAAGTGCTGCTTATCAAAGCCGTTAGGACTTCGTATTTATGAATTTATTTTTGATACAAACTAGCTTTTTGTAACGTTTGTTCAACTCATTCTTCAATAAGATGGTCAAATTTGAAATCTCGAGTTCAATTTTTATTCGCGAATCCAAAACTCGCTTTATAAGTAGGTAAAGATAAAGTTTGAAAAAAAAAAATAACGAAAAGCTTTGATTGTATAAACAAATAAAAAAAGGCCATAACAGCTCGTAGAAAGCCTTAACCTAGTGATTTACAATTCTCAACCATTCCTGTGTGCGTGTTACCAGGAATCGATGGGACCTACAATTTTCTACCGACTCCGAACGGCTGATGAGCAGCATTTTCAAGATATAAGAGATAATCTTGGAGGATTTGTCAACTCCTCGCAAAATACAGTACACCACTGAAATGCAGTTTTTGTTTAAAACTTCAATAAGATAACTGTTAGTTTTTTAAAAATCTGCAAAATTAAATTCTACACACATATGTGATTATAATTTTTATTTTGCAGAATCAATATATTTTAAGAAAAGCATGCTCAGACGTTATAGTATAGTACACTGAATGGGAAAAATATTATAAAATTGCATTTTACGTTTGCTAAATTTAGTAATTCTATATGTTTGGGTACATCAATCATAAAATTTTTGGGGTAGTAGAGAATCAAAAAAAAAAAAACAGTAATTTTGAAAAAACCTCTGTGTGTGCCTTACTTGTTGAAGTTGAATGACGCTTTTTGAGATTTTTCCTTTAATTATGAAATTTGTGAATACTTCCTAAGAAATAATTTATAGTTCTCTCAACAACCTGTACAATGATGCGTGTTCCATTGTGAGAATCTGCCAAACTTTGAAAAGCTTCTAATCAGTATTTTCCTCTTTTAATGTAGGTACTATTTTCCACACCAACACATGGGACAAATTTTCATTTTTTTTTATTGTGGTATCTTAAGTTAGTCATATTGTTATCAAAATAAATTGCAAAACATAATCAAACTTAATTTATACAAAGTTATTGTGCAGATTTAGGTATCTCATCCTAGTCTCCCATCTTCTAGGTTTCTAGGCTTTTCAGTTAAAAGTTGTCATATTGATTGCATTGGACGTTGCATAGGGGAAACTTTATCCCGCTAAGCTTATAGCTCATTTTTTATATAATTTTATTCTTTATTACTATGTAATGTTTTCTTTAAAATGAAATTCGAACTAGTTTAATAAGCAAAACGAAAACACCACCTCATAACGAGGAAATTTACCCAAGTACATAATTTAAAAAATAAAAACAAAAAATGTGATTTTATTACATTTTGTCTCCCTATACTATATATTTTGTGCATGTTTTTTTTTTCAAAACCTATCGATTATTCAAAAACATCTTTTTTTCAGAATTACTTAAGTTAAATTTGTTATATTCACGTTTATTAAAACTAATAGTTTTCGATTTTTTTTTAAATAACCCCTCTTGACCCTACAATAAAAACCCTAACCCCGATCCAAATTTAGGATATTTTTCATGAAATTCTTTAGAAATATGTATAAATAAAGCTTTCTACAAACATTCAGCTTTGTCACAATTTTTTCGAAATTCTAATTTTCCTGGGTTAGGAGTTAAAAAAAAAACCAGTGCATTAATTTTCCTATTGCCTGCTTCTAGTTTGGAAATCTTTAAATTTTTTACTTTTATTTATCCTGGCTTTACCTCATTTTTTATGCAATGAACTTTTTTAACTTGTTCATCTGCATGTCAATGAGCGTGTGCTAAGAAGTTCGTTAACTCTCTCCGTTGTTACTTGTCACTAATATTTACTCGTAATAATATTATTCTTTATTTTCCATACAAATATTTCAAAATAACAAGTATACGCCACGTGTGCCCATACATAAATTAGATTATAATCTCCTGATGAATATTTGATGAACTTTAACTTTGTTCTTCAAATATTTAAGGCTTAATGAAGAGAAAAATCAATAAGCATTTAGAAGCTTTCTTACATCAAAACCCTTAACATAGAAATTATATTATATTGTTCTTCATTTCAATAACCAACCGAAGAATTTGAAAACATTTTGTGAGCATTGTTGATCCTTATCGATGGGAAGCAAGAAAATATTTATTTAACGGTTAGCTGTTATTCACATTATATTTAAATTTTAATTAAGGTGAAAGACCTCATGTACAGCTGTCGCTCTATCAAGTTTAACCACAAAAATATGTGAATTTTTGTAGTCAACACTTTACGGGTCACGAAGGGAACATTAACAAAGGCATCACAATTTACAAAATCGTGTCCGTTTATTTGGTTTTGCTCTATATGTTTATTGTATCCTTAAGGTTATGATATCTCAAACAGTTGGTACCTAATTTAGGTAGAAAAATATTTAAAATTACGACTTATGCACAGGCAACTGCTATTTTTTCTGTTATCAAATTTTGTGGTAAGTTATAAGCGAAATGCCGGTATTCGTGTGTTAAGCGGAATAATCTGAACAACTAATATTAGTCACGCAGATTGTAATTAAGGTGATTTTCCTGAATCGCGTGAGAGCTTAACTTTTTGTTAAATCATAGTTTATTAAGTTCTTTTCAGACTAGGCCAAGGTCTTTGCTGTGCTGTATTAGCTGCACCCGTCTATATTGTCAATTTGGAATTTGAATAATTTAAGCTTATGCATTTATTTAAGAATACAACGTAAGCAATTGATTTATGTATGTTTCATTTGATTCTTTAGGGTGCGCAAACTCTTCTGTAATTTCAAATATGTATTGCAAATTCAAAATGATTCAGTATCTTATTAACAATCAAAAAAACAAATATCTTAAATTTGTAATTTCTTTTTCTCTCGTCATGTTCTGAAAATTGTAAAATTGTTGTTCAAAATATTGAACAAAGTGATTGATCCTTGCTCAAATTTCCATCATGTTCCTAATTGTTTCTTATTTGTTTACGTTTTATTATTTATATTTTTCTTGTACGCTTTAAGTATGTTATTTATTCAATTCAATTTCAATTATACACACATACGTACGCAATCTAAATGGATTCACATACATTAAAAACATTAAAATAACACCTAAAAACTGTTTCCAAATGAAGAACTATCGAAAACAAAATATGTATCTAAGTAAACAACCACAAATTAAAGTAAAAAATACAAATAAAATAAATCAGAAATTGATATGAAATTATTTTGAGGGAATTTGGCAAAAATTCTAAATAGAGTTGATTATGAAACTTTCAACAAAAAATGTAAGTTAAAATTCCATTAGAGATTGTCAGGAACTCACAAAGTTGTTAGAGCGGCAGATGTTTCTGCTACTATTGTATTAAGCCGAAGAGAAGAAAAAATGTTTCCGTCTCTGCGTGACATCTCATGTCACTTTTTAGTTCTAAAACTGTCGCTAAGTGCTTGGAAGGGGATGTGGGTTTTTTCTTCTTAATAAAAATTTACTTTTGTTGAGAACATGTAAGCTTTTATCGTTTTGAGTAATTTAACAACTAACTTCAACTGCAGATAGATTTTATTAATCAACCTTAACTGAAGTAAGCGGAGGAGAAAATGAAAGAAATATTTTTTCGTGGAACAGAACCAAGGCCGTACAAAGATTAAACAAGTAAACAAATAAACAATACCATTAACAGGATGGCTTTTGCAAATCGGAAACTCTGATTAGAGAACAAATAATCTCTTGAGAGCCGAAAATGAATTATCAAATCTCACAATACCTATGTATGTTTTTTTGTATTTGTCTTACTATGCCATAACCCATCTTGGCGAATTAAAAACCTGTGAAAAAATGAAAAATGTATCTTAAAAAATAAGAGAAAACTCATAATACTTATTCGGAATATTGTGCTTAAATCAAAATATTGTGTATCGTCCATCTGTGAAAAAGTATGTATGGTGATAACGAAATATTTAATATAATCAAAGATTTTGACTTTTAATTTAAAATTTAAAAAAAATGCAAGATTCTTCTTTTTGTTTTCAACCTTTTAAGCCACAAGCATAAGATTCGCTTGTGGATATGTTTCAGCGGGAAACAAGAACAGCAAGAGATCATCGATCAAGAAAATAAGAGAGAAAAAGATCCTACGTTGAAAGAAGAACCTATGCCTCTTCCGGTAGACTTACTCGTAGCAATAAATAAGCTTAAGGAAGATCTTCCGACTTACCAGTATGATCTCCTTAAATAGAGAGGTGATGATTTGTACTTTAGTAAAATGCATTCAACATATCATGAACCAAGTATTAGTGGAATGGCGTGCGCACTGACTCACCTACCAGTTCCATATGTCAGATATACAAAAAAAAAACGATATTATGTTTTGTAAAAAACTATCAAGGCATAGTATGCCTTCTAAATGTCGCATATAAGATCCTAACCAATATCTTGTGTGAAGGTATAAGGCTGTTTTGTAATAATATAGTCGGCAAGTATCAGTGTAGCTTCCGGCCCGGCAAATTAACTATTAGCCAAATATTCAAATAAATGAAAATCTTGGAGAATGCTCGTTCAACATTTTATTTCTATATAAAATATTTACTTTTTCTCCGAATAGTGAAAAGCATGTTTTAAGAACTTCATTTCACTTCAGATACATACAAATCAGAATACGTTAATATTTATTAAAAAAAAATAATATCAAAATTAGAAAACAAAACTCGTTAATTTATTTATAATAAATATTTCAAAATCTTTATATGTATTTGTTCATATGTATATTGTATTATATGTATATTTACATTTGCACAACTACAAAATACAAAAATACTGTCAATGTACCACACAAAAATGAGGCATCTTATACTTCTTTTACTTTTATCATAATTTAAAAAAAAAATGTGGTCCCACAATAGGCGTGTTTTATTGTTAATCTATATCTAGCGCAGTAATACAAGCACCATAAAAACGCTTTATACACTCTTTAACTCACTCTTAATAATCTCCCAAGGTTTGTATCAATTTATTATGTGCCAAAACCTTCATACTTGTTGAATAAACTTACACGGATGTGTTAGAAAGATTTATTTAAGCTGGAGTTGAAATATCCATGAAAATGCAGATCGAGTTGATTTAGAGTTTTTCTCACTATTAAATTTTGCATTAGCACTTACGAAAGTGCGAAAATATATCTTTTCTCTACAATCTACTCAAAGTGTTCCCGTATCCCTATTGTTACTATTGTATTTCTTAATTTTTACATCTGTAAAAAAAATATTTTATTTGCTTTGTATTGAATTCTTTTGAGTGTTGGAGATTTTAAACAGCCTATTATATTAAGGTAATAATATATATATTATATATATAATTATATATATTTCCTAACTTTAAAGTAGTTTTCTAACTTAAAACATTAACTTTAAACATTCTCTAACTTAGGAGTATATCGTACTAAGACAATTTGTTTTAATAAATTGCTTCTGAGCACACCTAAAACAATGACAGTTCGTGCAAAAAACTAAGTAAACACCTATTTTGACGTTTGTAAATAATGTCAAAGAGACATATGAAGTTAGCACGATACTAAAAAAAAAAACTAACATAGGTATGTATTCGATGAGTTTAACCCTAATTAAAAGGTAAAGAAAGTTGTCTTAACCTAGTTTTATACTAAAACAGCTTTAACATTCAACTAAATTTTTGAAATCGAAACTATTCGCCTTCGTGTAAATTGATTCAATATTTTGTGACAAAATTAATGGTAGTAGTGTAAAACCAGAATTATGGTATGAATTTTTGTTGTGTTAATTGCGGAGCAATCACACTTTGGACTAGTAAAGGCAAAGTATAACAAAATAAATACCAACGAATACACCCTCAAGCATGCCAACATTTTTTTTTTCGGACACCACCTAAACACCTCCTACATTTCAACATCGGAAACTCCTTCACTAAAATATTCTTTTCAATTACTAGCTTATTTTTATTCACTAATCGTTTGTTGTTGTTTTCCATGTTAAATTTTGCTATGTAACGTTAGCCGTGTTTTATTGGTTAGTGAATACACTACATCGCAAAATTTAACATGTAAAACAACAACAAACGATTAGTGAATAAAAATAAGCTAGTAACTTACTACGTTTATATGCAGTATCGAAAGATCGAGTTGGATTAGGGGCGGATTTTCGACCCAGGTTTTTCGTCATTGGAGTTGAGAGCTCGATTTGGAGTTGAGTTGAAATGGTGTTGAGCGATTCTGAAACATTTTGTTAAGCCAACTCCTCGACCCAGGTTTTTCGTCTCATATTTCGACTCGACACCGCTGAGCGAGTGAGATCGAGTCGAACGAAGCTCATTTCAACTCAATACCCGTTTACAAAGGGTCGAAACGAGCTTCAAGCTCGCTTCAATACCTCATATAAACGTAGTAATTGAAATGGATAATTTAGTGAAGATGGAGTTTCGGATGTTGAAATGTAGGAGGTGTTTAGGTGGTGTCCGAAAAAAATATATGTGTCCGAAAAAATATTGAGGGTGTGTTCGTTGGTATTTATTTTGTTATACTTTGCCTTTACTAATCCAAAGTGTGATCGCTCCGAAATTTATAGAACAAATATTTTTTTCAAATGCAAAACTTTAATTCATACCATAATTCCGGCTTTACACTGCTGCCACTAATTTTGTCATAAAATATTGAATATTGAAATATTGAATTCGATTGATATGTTTTATCAGTTCACTGGCTTTTGTTCAAAAATAATGTCGTTTAACTGCGGCATTATGCTGAATTTATATAACAACTGAAAAAATTAAAGCTTAACTCTCAGAATACCTATTTTATTTTTTTAGTATCGTTATAACTTCATATGACTCTTTAACATTTAAAGACGTCAAAATAGGTCTGTTTACTTAGTTTTTTGCACGAACTACTATTGTTTTAAGATTGCTCAGAATCAATTTATTAAAAGAAATTGCCTTAGCGGTTTTGCAACTGTTTGGTTCAAGAAACTAAAAAGTTTGTGTTTTGACACAAACTAAACGATTAAATGAGTTCGCTATTTTGTGTAACATATAATTATATGCACCTGCGCGGACATTCAACCAAATAGTTCATTTGTTTTCTATAAGTATCCAAACAGTGTTATGCAACTAAAAATTGAATGTGCGCTCCCAGCCTTAGGACGATATTAGAAAACTACTTTAAAGTTATGAAATATATATAAGAAGTATAATACTACTACCTTAATAAGAGGCTGTTTAAAATTTTGCACCAATGTCATTTTATTGAGTACTATGTTTTTTTCTCCAATACTCAGTATGCATATGCGATATATTTTCGCACTTTTGTAAGTTTTAAATCAAATTTAACAGGGAGAAAAACTCTAAATCAACTTGATCTGCATTTTCATGAATATTTCAACTCCAGCTTAAAAACGAGATACAGATCTGTCGAACACATCCGTCTAAGTTAATTCTTAATTCCACAAGTAGGAAGGAACAAGGAAGAGTGAGTTAAAGAGTGAATAAAGCGTTTTTTTGGTGCTTGTATTACTGCGCTAGATATAGATTACCAATAAAACGCGCCTGTTTTCACTAAGCAAGAAAACACGGCTAATATTTAGACGAGGTTAATTAAATACCAAGAAAAAAATTAGTTCTCATGACGAAAAACATAAAGATCTGAGACCATTAAGATGATAAAATCATAAAACTTAAGAAAATTGCAAGTTGTCTAAGACCTGTCGTAAGTGTGTATCAAATATTAATGCAAGGAACACATATAAGTTGCTTTTTTCCAGGGCAAAAGACTATAGAAAATTTTATTTTTATTTTTCAGAGTTATCCTTTCATGAAATTTTCAACTTTATTTTAACAGAAATAACGAATTATATAATTGGCTGAAGTCGTCGCATTTCCAACGTTATCTCGGATTAGCTTTTACAAATTTTGTATTTACAAATTATGGGCCTATTGTACAGAACCTGCTTGAAATAATATATATAGTGTTTACTTTGACTAGAGTGTTTTGTATAATTCACGATAGTGTGTACTATAAAGCGGGATACTATAAAACAAGAGTTTTGTCAGGGCGAAATTTCCCCAGGCCCTGGTCAGAGCATCATTTATTATGTATGTTTGTCTGACGAAATACAAATACCAATCCAACCAGCTGTCGAGGTACTTTACTAGACATTTACTTGCCACTGGATGTCCATCTGATCCTACAATCACTCCCTTAAGTCCGTTTTATTTGATCTATATACGTCATCGCCTGAGTTTTATCTATTTCTATCAGATCACTAGTGTAAATGCTGAATAGAATCGGCAAGTCAAGTGCTTCCTACTAAAGGCCATTTTTAAAACCGGAAATAGTAGCAGATGTAACATTCCCACTATTGACAACAAAATTTGAAACATCATTTAATCTTTGATTGAGCATTTCATAAAGCAAATATGACAGTGTATTTAACTTACCAAGTCTTGTTAGCCTATGACAGAAACTCTCTAGCCTTCACTAAATCGACCTAAATCAACCTGATAGGCACTATACACTATAAATGTTTACTGTTTTCTGAGGTAGATGTCGTAGTAGAATTGTGTTTGCTTCTTTTTCTTTTTTGATTCGAAAATACCAAGTTTTCTTCATTAAACCACGTGAAACCATGGTCCTCCGATTACCATTATTTGATTTCGTTTCAAAAATAGAAGTGGTGAAGCTGCGCCTTGTTTTCAATCGATATTCTACTTAGAATTTGTATTCGTCATTTTTATTCTGCTAGTTAATTGTTTTCCTAAAATGCATTTTATTTAAGTCGACTCCGAATGGCTAATGAGCAGCACTTTTCATGACAAGAGTTATATACTCTTAGAGGATTTGTCAATTCCTCGAAAGAAACAGTACAACCCTGAAAAACTTTCTTGCAGCAGCCGAGAATCGAACTGCAGACCTTCCGCATGACAGTCCAACGCAACGGGGGTAATTTAGCTAACCAAAATCATAGTGTGTTGAACTATCATGTAGAATCGTTCCAATATTTTTCAGGGATTATTATTATTAGAATCCATTACACTTTTCTTTCTAATAACTACTCTCCAACTATTCGGCTGTATATTTTTTACTTGCGACATATAGTACACTATGGATAAAAGTATTTTTACACCTCTGTTTTGCAAAACTTTATGCATGTAACATAAAAATGAAAAACGAATTTGCTAAAAATGTCTTTTTAACTAATATTCTAATTTACTAAGTTATAACACAAAAAAATTGTTCTTATGTATTTAAATATAATAAAAAAATAATAATTTGACCAAACCTCAGTTTTCCATTTAAAAAATAATAGGCACACCCTGTATATTTATTGGAAATGTAAGGTCTTAACTGACCAAAACATAACAAAATAGAGTTGGATTTAAATGCTACAAGTGAACCTAGAAGTAATCTCTTCAGGAAAGGTGTACGGCTGCAGTCGACACTACCGTCTGCAGCAAATACCCCTGTAGGATCGTCCCAGTCGGAAGTTGAAAAACTATAAGTAGCCCGGAATATAAAATTTCAGGATATAAATGCTGAATTTTTAAGCAGTTGTACCGCTATGGATTAAGTTTGATGGTGCAATAGCGCATTATCAAAGAAAAGAACTGATGTCGAAGGCAAGCCTCTACATTAGAAATGACATTCCAACGGTCGAAATTTTTTTAAAAAAATTAAATGGGACAAAAAACTGAGAATAAATGTGGTATGTACATATACATATATAGTAGGTATTATCTTAGAAACAAAAACAAAAGTCTGGCTGGAATGTCTTCTGTTCAAATTTATCTCCAGCACCATTCGCACTTTGACATCTGCGGCAATATACATATACAGTGATGTGCAAAAAAAAAAGTCGTTACGTTTTTCTAACTATACTTTTTTTTATTCTTTGGAGTTGAGATTTTTTAAGACAGGGTGCTTTTTAAAAAGACAATGCACCCAGTGCTCTTGTTTATAATATAGAGATTTTACTTAAATTTTACATAATGTTCATCAACGAGGAGCGTGAGAGGTGCAATTGTTGGGCACGATGACGAGTTGAGGTAGACGGCTCTTCAGCCACACTATCGCGAACAGCAGCAATATTTTCAGCAGTACGAGCTGTACGAGCATGCACTGGTGTTTTCACATCTCCTGCACGATTTTTCCGATTTTACGCACATTTGGACGATTAAATTGACCGAAAAAATCACGAAGTGCACGATACGCATTTTGATTTGAAGGCCCATTTTCATAATAAGCCTGAATAACTTTAACGCGTTGCTCGATTGTGTATCTTTCCATGGTTCGTATCTTTAAAGCTACTTAAATGTTTAGAGTTTAATTGGGAGGCGAATTTTAGTTTTTTTTTTAATGTTAATAAGAAACTGTGTTCCATTTTGGTTTTTTTTATTTTCTTCTAATTATAACAGTTTTACTTTTATACAGCTAAGCAATGTTTGGCTTCCTTGAAAGTTTCCTTCTTTGTTATATCTCATAGTGTTTCTATGGGTTCAATTCTGGGGAATTGCCTGGCCACGGTAAAACTTGAATGTTCTGTTCATTCAGGAATCTTGTTACAATCGTTTCCTTATGGTAAATGGAGCTAAGTCGTCCATTAATTAGTGCAATAATTGATACGTTTCGTTGTTCGGGAACCAATATTTAATATTTGTGACAAGTTTGTAAGACTTCTTTTTATATTAATTTGTTCTCATGGTACCATCAACAATGTGCAGGCATCCAACTCCTCTTGTGCTTATGGCCAATGACACCATTACCGAACTACAAAAATGCTCTGACATGATCATTCCACCATTGGAAATCATTCTGACGAGCTGCGTAAGGTTGAGATATATTCCTAAAGCCTGGAGAATGGCAAAAGTAGTCTTCATTCCTAAAGCAGGGAAACCCTCTCACGTTAGCCCTAAAGATCTACGACCAATCAGCCTATCATCCTTCCTTCTTAAAACCTTGGAAAGATTGATTGAAATTCACATCAGACATAACTTAAAACCATTGTAAGGAAGTGACAAATCCTCCAAAAGTATTTCTCGTCAAAAAAAGCGGTGCTCATTAGCCGCTCGGAATTGATAGAAAATTGTAAATGTTGGGACCGTTGGGAGTTGTAAGTCACTAGGTTTAGGCTCTTTACCATACCTCTAATTTATTTTTATTAAAGTTATAAACATAATATTATAAATCTATCGCAAGGATAGAGAACAAACTAGATAACATGATATACAATGAATAAGCCAGGATAAGAGAACAAACTAGATAACATGATTGTAAATTCGTTTTTTGAAAGTCGAAAGTTTTTTTTGAGTATTCTTCACAATTTTGATCAAAGCTCAGGTTACTCTACAAATAACTTGCGAGTGCAAGTAAGGTGTTATCACAATATTAAAGCAGCTATTAAAACCAAGCAATGTTATGAAATTCCTCAAGCAAACACATGTACGAGTATATGAGAAGTGAATATAAATACACTTTATGTTCAGTTTCCTATACCGAGTGTTTGAATATCTTGTAAATGCACAAAGATAAAAGATAAAATTCAGTGAACATAACGTATTGTACGAGTATGTATTTGTATATCCTCGGATAGCAATTCGTTATCAGCTTTCCTTGTGGTTTATTTCTGTGAACAAAACAATAGAATCCTTCTAAAGCCCTACACAAAAGTATATTTTAAATCAACAAATCGTTTCTAAAATGTATTTCTCTGTCGTGTAGCATTGTGTATCTATCGGCTGGAAAACAGAATTAAAAGGAATAAATCAATAAGTTTATTCTAATAAGGTTTACCTGCTGTACAGAGCCGCATATCCTCGTCGTACCCATCCGAGCAATCAGGGGCGCCATCACATAAATATTGTATTGAAATGCAGTTGCCATCGCCAGGACATTTGAACGGTTCATACGGATGGCATGCGTCTGAAAGTAGAGAAAAAGCAAACTTTAATTAAAGCAAATTGCACGTTCAAATTATATTTATTTACTGAAACGAAACGGTCACGCCTAGGAAATTACTCATCATAAATCCAACTAGTTGGCACTAATGGGGTAAACTTGAAATTTGAGTTGACTTTGATCTATGTACGTGTAGAATTTAATTATTAATGTAAAAGCCTTAACCGCCTAACAAGTCCCTTTTGCCAACATAACCCTGCCACCCCTATGAACTACTTTCAAGCAACGAGTTCGAGGTCATTTAAAAGGGGAATAGCAATGTGAAAGTGGGACGGAAAATTATTCATTTAATATCTGAAAGTCATGTTTCGAATTATTGAAAGATTTATCCTTTCTTTTTTAAATATGAGATTTTTTAAGCAACAAGTTCTTGGACGTAATCGATATTGTGAGGAATTTAAAGTATTTGTACGTGCTAGAAATTTAATTACATAAGAGTTCTTTTTTGTGTGAAGGGCTTAACGGTACTAAATAGTTTGATCACTAGTCGACCAATAAGTGCCCATATGAGAAACTTTAAAAGCAATTTACGAAATGAGGAAACACTCACAGATAATATTTATTTTTTGATTACACGTATCATGATGGAAAGCAATAGGAAATAAAATGCACGACTGGATCGCACGAACTTGCTCTTATTTTTAAGAATTTTATTTTCGAATTTTAAAAATCGATGATATTAGTGAAAAATGTTCAGAAACATAAAATTATTTTCAAAAAAACTAAAACATTAGATTTTTAGTATATTGGTGCTAAAAACAGAATTCCAAAAAAAACTTGCTCTTATGTAATAGACTAAAATTTTTAAAAATTAATGTTATTAGAGAAAACTGTTCATTTTAAGATTTTTAAGAAAACATTTTGCTACGCCAACCTTAAGCCTTTATTATTGTACGAATAAAATGATATTTTCAAAAAAATATTTGTCCCGTTTTTGAGATATCGAATTTTTAAAAAAATGTTTTTTTTTTTGTATTCGAAAATTAAAAAAAAATGTTTTTTAAGTTTTGAAATGCAATGTTTTTCAAACCTTTTACAAGCTTTTCTTTACAAACTTTCATTAAAATCCGTTATACCGATAATGAGAAATTCAAAATTTTAAAAAGTTGTTCTATGGTGGGTACAGTCAGTAGTATCTAAATTTCAATTTTTTTCTTATTGAATCATAGATCGTAAAAATGTATCGAAAGAAAAAATTTCTTATCAAAATTCTAGGTTCCGTTTTTGAGGAAAATACGCTTCTCGAAAACCATTTTTTAACATTGTATTCAAATTAAAAAATGCTATCGGCCGAGGCGTTTTAGCTTTACAGACATACAGAAAGCCCCACTTTTTTCGTCTACACTATCATCGCAATCGCAACGTAAGCATTGATCAAAATCTCGAGTTAGATTTTTTTTTACGAATGCCTGACTTCCTATATTAGTATATACGAATATATTGCTAATAAAATAAAATGGACGACTGGATCGCACGAACTTGCTCTTATGTAAAACTACTTTGGGATTTAAAATACATACATTTTATAAATATAAAACAAGGATTTAATTAGATAAAAATGTTCAAATACATGGAATTGCCGTCTGATTTCCGGAAAAGTATAAATTTACGCAAATAAAGTTCAAAAATCGTTTTATTAAAGTAATTTTTTATATAACAAATTTCTTTCAAATTTTTCTAGAACAAAATTTGGTATGCCAATTTTAAGTGCTTAGTAATATAGATTTTAGAATTAATTTAAAAAAATACTCGTTCACAAGTTTTTAATGTATTGATTTTTCAAAAAATAAATTAGACTTTTTTTTCAAATAACAAAAAAAAAAATATTTTTTCGAATATTTTTATATACAATATTATTTTAAATTTAAGGGGGCTCCTGCTGAAAATTTTTGGTTAAAATCGTTAGAGTCGTTAGTGAGAAAGTCGAAAATCAAAAAAAAAAAACGATTCTATGACAGGTACCATTAATAACATGTTGCCGCAAAATTTTTTTTTTCACAAAAATGTAGGCCATGTCCATAATTTTTCTTATTTTTATCAAAATCGTTACAGCCGTTTTCGAGATAAATAAGATTTTGCAATACGGGTTTGCTTAGACTGCAAGGAGAGGTATAGACATACAGACACACTGAAACATGTTTTTTGTGTACTAAATTTTAATTAAAATAAAAAAAAAAAATTATATGCAAAGTTATTAGTATTCAATAAAATACATTTTAAAACGTAATTTAAAAATTTAAAAGTGTATCCGTTTTCAAGATATTGAATTTTCAAAACAAAATTATATTATTTTTTTTTTAAATCCAAAAACCATTTTTTTGAAAAAGATTTTAAATTATGTTTTTTCAAATGCAAAGCAGTTCCTGTATAAAAATTTTGGTTAAAATCGTTAGAGCCGTTGATCAAATCAAAAAAAACGTTCTATGACAGGTACCGTTGATAACAATTTCCCCCCGAATTTTTTTTTACCAAAATGTAGTCCATGTCCATAATATTATACCTATTTTTTTTATCAAAATCGTTAGAGCCGTTTTCGAGATAATTAAGATTATGCATTACGGGTGTATGGGGGGTACCGTTAGTTTTAGAGCTAAGAAAAAATTACAATTTCCCCTCTAGGGAATCCCCGAAGATCCTTAAGTACCGAGTTTGAAAAAAATAGGTCCAGTGGCTTAGGCTCTAGACTCTAGATCGAGGTACAGACATACAGACAGACAGACGGAATTGTCGGACCCACTTTATTCGTCTTCGCTATCATCGTAATGTCAACTTGGATCAAAATCTCGAGTTCGATTTTTTTCCAAATGTAGAACTTGCCCTAATAGGGTACTATCGCAAGTAAAAAGGTCTTCCAAAAGAGCAGCTGTTAAAATTGAATTGATTTTATATTTTATTTGAAAAGAAAGCGCAATGAATCATTCTTTATAATTTAATTTAATGATATAAGTGCAATAAGTAGGTATCCAGCAGATGAGTTCGAAATAATAGCTTTCAAACATTTCAACTTTGAGTTTGGGAATGATCGTATGAGGTCATAATGTTAAGATATTTTTTTTAATAGAAGAAGGATTATGATTAAAAAATAAAAATACAGTTAATTTAAATAGATAAAGCACTAAGATATTTCATTTGAGGTGGGGCCCTGGCCGCCAAGAAATGTATTTTCAGTTTGACACCTTGATACCTACATATGTATTTTTATTTCTAAACATTTAATTTTAATTTTTAAGTTTATTGAAATATGATATAATATAATATAAAATAAGAGAATCGACTAAAATTAAACCTAATTTTTGTGATATTTTTTTTTATCTAAAAACAAACGTACCCACAATACAAACATTAAAAATAATTTTTGAATTTTTTTCTGGAAAACGACAACTAGGATTTTTATAAAAAAAAAATTTTTCTTACTCTTAGTTTTAAAGACTGATAATTTAGAAAAATAGAAATCAAGACATTATGGACGGTTCCTATCATGAATGCATTTATTTTATTTGAAATTTTGATTTCTATTTGCACAATGATAAAAACTTAAAATATGCGTACCAAATTTGTTTCTTAAAAATGTTCTAATCATATTGTTAAGACTTATAAAAAAAAAAGCCAACCGACTTCTTTGAAGTAAATAAGAAAACTCGACTTTATTGATACATCTATTCAAAAGGTAATCTCTTATAAAGCTGAATAAGTTTTAAATCATAAAGCTTTACACAAGTGTTCTAAAGTATTTTGTCCGAAAAATAGACAGCATTGTCAAGTTAAATAAATTATTTAAATCTTAGTTTTTCTTAACACTCCCACTTTTATATAATTCATTTATAAAACAAGGTTTAAAATTCTCAAATTTAAAATAATAATAATAATTAAGTTCAATTATTTAAATGTATTATTCAATTTCAAATAATATCTCTTACTTTAGTTCAATTCCAATTGACAATCTTAATTTTTTTAATTTTTCTTTACTAAGTGCTTTTGTTAAAATATCGGCTTTTTGTTGTTCAGAAGGAACATAATTAATTGAAAATTCACCCTTTTCTTAGCGTTCACGGATGAAATGGTAACGGACGTCTATATATTTCGTCCGCTTATGAAACTCTGGATTTTTGACAAGTGGAATAGCTCCTTGGTTATCCATGTTTAAAATAGATTTGGCAATGACCCCTGGTATCATTTCAGTCAGTAGTTGACGCAGATATATCATGTCTTTCACCGCTTGTGAAGCAGCCACATATTCGGACTCTGTGGTTGAAAGGGACACACACTTCTGTCTCTGTGATGACCAAGATAACGGCCCATTACCAAGTAAAAATATAAACCCAGTAGTAGAGCGTCTTGTTTGAGGATCTCCAGCGTAATCAGCGTCGCTGAAACAAATCAAAGATAAACATTGAGATTTTTTAAAAAGAATACCCATGTTTCTGGTTCCGCTGATGTACTTTAAAATTCTCTTCACAGCATTGACGTGATCATTATTTAGTGTATCCAGATAGCGAGACACCACTCCCACTGCAAACGCAATGTCAGGACGTGTAGCCACTGCCAAGTACATAAGCGAACCCACTGCTTCCCTGTAGGGGAATTTGACTTCCGTAGGAACTTGTTCTATTGATGGATATGTTTCGGCTGGAGTTGAAACTGGCTTGCAGAAACTCATGTTGAAACGATTCAGTATTCTTTCAATGTAAAGTGATTGACCCACATGAATTTCACCTCCAGATTTGATCGTGATTTCCATTCCAAGATAACAACCAGCTTCCAAAACTGTTACCTCAAACTTCTTTTGCAGAAAATTCACCAGATCAATTGCATCGTTTCTACTTTTTGTAGCCAACAGTCCATCATCTATATACATAGCAAGAATAATTCGTCGGTCCCTGTCCGCAGATAAGAAAACGCAAGGATCCATTTTGCTTGGCCTCAGATTGAATTCCTTGAGAACTCCGGTCAGCTTTCTGTTCCAACAGCGTGACGACTGTTTTAATCCGTAAAGACTCTTTAGCAGCTTGCAAACTTTTTTCGTTCCATCACTAAATCCTTCCGGCTGATACATAAATATCTCTTCAGTCAAATCGCCATGTAAAAATGCGGTTTTGATGTCAAACTGTGTTAAAACAAGTCCTTCATTGGCTGCTATAGCAAGAATCAATCGAATCGATGTAAACTTTGCTACTGGACTAAAGGTCTCTTCATAATCGATCCCATATTCCTGCGTATAACCCTGGGCAACTAATCTCGCCTTATACCTACGTTTTTCACCGCCTAGATCTTTTAATTTGTAGACCCATTTATTTCCAATAATTTTCCTATTTGCAGGGAGAGTAACTTTAGTCCATGTCAGATTTTCTTGAAGACTTTTCATCTCATCTTCCATAGCTTCTATCCAGTGCACCTTTTCTTTACAGGATATAGCATCTTTGTAGCATCGAGGTTCTTCCTGCATAAAAAATGCATGCCTTTCCATAAATTTGCAACTCCTTGGCGATCTATCAGCTTGCCTGTTACGAAGTCGATTTTTGAGTGGAATAGAAACATTAAGAACCTCTTCCGGTTCATCATTCTCTGATTCAGCAGCAGATTCGTATTCCTCATCCTCTACTGCTCCTTTTTCCTGCTCATCACTATCGACCTGCTCTCTGGTGCAGTCATCTTCTTGCTCTCCTATACAAATGTCATCGTTTTCACTTATATTAAAAACACCTGTAGACGAAGATTCTTCAAATCCACCAGTAGATGGTTCTCTAAAACTGACATCTCTGACTATTTCCACCCTTCGTCTTGATGGGATCCAGATCCGATAGCCCTTTGATGTGTCAGAGTAGCCCAAGAAAATACCTTTTTCGGCCATTCTGTCCCATTTTCCACGCTTTTGCTTAGGAACGTGTACAAAAGCTTCAATTCCAAAAGTTTTGAACCCCTCGTTACTGACCCTACCGCCACACCAGATTTCATATGGGGTTTTTCTACCCAAAGTGGTATCCATAGTGCGATTTAAAATATAAACCGCCGTGTTAACAGCCTCAGCCCAAAACTGCTTTCCCAAACACTTCGCACTCAACATTGTTCGAGCTGCCTCGACCACTGTCCGGTTGTCCCGCTCAATGATTCCATTTTGCTCTGGTGTATACGCTATACTAGTTTCGTGACGAACATGCCGTTCTTTCAGAAGCAAGTTAACTGATGCATTAACGAATTCAAGCCCATTATCAGTACGAAGGGTTTGAACTACGTGTCGACTTTCACAATAAGCCAAGTCTAGAAAGTCCTCAATCGATGAACATGCATCAGATTTTTTCTTTAAAAATTTCACCACTCTGAAATGTGAGAAATGATCCCTTAGAAGGAGAAAATACCTGGCACATCCTAACGAGGTTTCCTCCATAGTACCACATAAATCCGCATGGACAAGTTCTCCTGGTTGTTTTGCCTCAAAACAACTCTTTGGAAAAGGCAGTCGATGCTGTTTTCCATAGTTACATGCATCACAGACAAAATCTTGGGCATCAACAAAACTGATGTGCCATTCTTTCGTGCCATATCTTTAATGACAATGGTTTGACAGTAGCCAAATTTACCATTGGTTCCTTTACTTGAATGCGAAAGCACATCTTAAAAAGCTGTGTCTCACGTTCTCCCACTGCCACCACATCTCCATTATCCTTTATAAATTCGCATCTCTTCTTGTCGGATACAATTTTAAGTCCCTTATCAAGCGCACGACTTTGCGAAAAAAGATGAACTGAAATTTTTGGTACATACAAAACCCTTGACAAATATTTCTTACACCATATTGTGCCATTAAATGATAATATATTAATATCACCTATGCCTAAAGCGAATATTTTGTCACCACTGCCAACTCTGATGTCTAGAGGGACAGGAAAAGATTCATAACATACGAACCAATCCTTACGAAAGGTCATATGATCACTGGCTCCAGAATCAAGATACCAATTGTCATTAATCACATTATTCTTTGCTAATAATGCACTACCGACGCTTGTTCCACTCCTTATAGCCTCAATTCTACTTCCAGTCCTCGAACTATCAACATTCTTTAGAGTCATTTGCTTCAGTTTTTCTTCCTCACTTTTACTTCCAGCCTTCACTAGCTCATCGTCACCTGTAGTTTTCCTCGCCTTTACTTTCTCGTCTGTATTTCCAGTCCTCTTACAATCACCATAAGCTAAATTTATTTCCTTTCTGTCAGCCACCTCACTTGCACTTCCAGCCACCACTTCATCATAATTGTCATCATTCTCCGCATTACACATGAGCGCATCACCAATTTTTGCAACACCTTTGCTTCCATTATTCTTATAATCTGAAAGCTTTTTGGGACAATCTCTTTTCCAATGTCCCACTTCATTACATCTATAACACTTTCCAGGTTTTAAAGTTTTTGATTTCAGCTGTTTTCTATTTATTTTCTTTGCAATTAATGCCGACGCACTAGTACCTGCAATCGAAGAACTTGAAAGCATTCTTGCCTCCTCCATGACTAAACGTGACGTCAAGTTGTCCAATGTTTGTTGGTCTTTTGTAGTGGACTCCCACGCAGAAAAAAAATGCTTAAAGCTCTCTGGTAGAGTCATTAAAATTTTGGTGATCACCATACTATCTGTAACCTCTTCCCCTATGTCCTTCAGCTTCCTAGCTATATTCTCAAGCTTTGATATATGAGTTGCTACGTCATCGTCAGGTTCCATCACATAAGCATACAATTTTTGCAATAACATGTGCACATTTGCTCTCGATGTTTGCTCATTTATACCGACAGAAGCTTAACCCACATTTCCCTTGCAGTAGCACAGTTCACAATGTGACGAAGAGGAGTAGGTCCAACACTCATTGCAATAATACGCTGCGCCTTACAATCATTTTTAAGCCAACCAGACAAACGCAAGTCATAAACTGGCTGCGTTTCAGTTTCTAACTTAACTGGCTTATTATTAGAGCCATTAACAAACTCGAAAAGTTCTGAGGCACTCAATAAAATTTTTACTTGAAATTTCCATAGGGAAAAGTTTTCAGAGTTATGCAGCTTATCAACTTTAAATATTTCATTTTCCATTATGATCAATATGTAATAAATGTAATTGCACGAGTAAGCGATAAAACAAAAGGAGAGGGCTTTAAAAATATGAAATTAGCAAAACGGTTTTCTAGATTTTGTAAATGACTTTCAATTGTCCTTTATAAGATCACGTGAACTGGGCCCATAACCTGTTAAGACTTATAAAAAAAAGATTGTGTGTACTGACGTACGCGCGGTTGAAGTAAAACTTCTTTTTCCTCAAGCAAAGCTTCTGTAAGATTATAACCTACAAACAAACATTTTGTATTCTAAAAACATGTCGCTGTCTTTGACGGATAACGTGACGTTTTGACATGTCACTGACAGCTGCATAGAAATTTTTTTACCCCCAACGCCGGAAAAGAAGTTGTACTTCAAAAAATTGAATGTGCGCGCCTAGCCTTAAATGAAATCGAGAGGAAAAGTACAAAACTCCCATGCCACTTGACAAGCAAGTTGCCTCGCTTTGTTTGTATTACCCTAGGGCTGCACGTGCAAGTATTGGCAAGCATATTGTAATCTTGTAATGTACACAAGCATTTCTTATTAACCCGTACAAACACGAGCAACTTAGTAGTCACCTGGCATTAATTCAGTATCCAGGCAACTTGGAAAGCAAGTACACTGACAGCAGCACTCTTGTAAAATTAATTATTAAAGTATTTGATTGATTAGTCGGGTGACGTTCAAATTTATAAATACCAAAACAAATGTCGGTGGCGTGTGCGATTAAGCGAATAAATATTATTAAAAAGTATAATTTCAAAACTTTCAGGCAACCTGATGGTCATATGGCATGCCGTCTATGACAGCAAGAATACAAATGGTAGTGGATATACCCAACTTTTTGGCCAGTACTTTGTATGCGAGGGTTAGGTGTTGGTAAAATTTATTTGGATTGCAATATGCTTGTCAATAATTATTCGTGTTGCATAGCCATTGCGCGTCTGAATCTATAGTTTTATGTTTATCTTTGAATGCAGCCATTTGAAATATGTAAATTCTAAATCGTATCCAACTTCATGTTATAATTACTTTGTATTCTAAAAACATGTCGCTGTCTTTGACGGATGGCGTGACGGTTTGACATGTCACTGACAGCTGCATAGAAATTTTTTTACCCCCAACGCCGGAAAAGAAGTTTTACTTCAAAAAAGGCAACCGACTTCTTTGAAGTAAATAAGAAAACTCGACTTTATTGATACATCTATTCAAAAGGTAATCTCTTATAAAGCTGAATAAGTTTTAAATCATAAAGCTTTATACAAGTGTTCTAAAGTATTTTGTCCGAAAAATAGACAGCATTTTCAAGTTAAATAAATTATTTAAATCTTAGTTTTTCTTAACACATATACAAAAACTTATTTTTTATTTTTAATTTTTATTGCATAAGTTCTTACTTTCTCCAGATATCTTTTTTTAACCTCATACTATTTTAGGATATCTTTTATCGAAATAAACAACGAATTTTATCCATTTTAATCTAATTTCATCCATGTATTTATGTAGACAATTTTGAAATTTCAAAGTAATTGTTCATAAGAGCAAGTACGTGCGTTCCAGTCATGCATTTTATTACTTTCGAAATACTTTGATGACGAAGCACGACTAGTGGAAATTTACAACGAGTCTTTAATAAAATTGCAGAATGAAGTATGCAGCGTCCATTAACTTAACTTGCATTAAATTTAATAACTTACATACAAAATAAATGATTTAAAAACGAAACAAATATTAAAATATGTACATTCAATTTGAATGCCATAGCTTCAAGTCCCTCACAACATTTAAAAATTGAGCAAGAATCGGTCAATTGAAATACTTTTGCCTTCAGTTAAAGAATATGGATTCAAAAAATCCACGACACAAATGTGTATAACAGGTTTAGAGAACACGAAAATGAAGACTTCAAAGCCCAAAGGAATGATTTATATAAAGGAATCTTTTATATTCAAGAGTTTTTTTTAGTTATTGTATTGGTGATTAAAAAGTTCTTCACTTTGGATGAAAAGTTATAAGATCTGTTTTATTTCATTTTTCTTGTTTAAAGAACCTCTGATGGGTTTTCTTCTGGGAATTTTGTCTGTCAATTTAGGTTAATGTTTACTGTTTTATTTTGAAATTGTTTAACTGTATAAATAGGCAATGATTTTAAGTAAATAAATACTCTGTTTATGTTTGACTAAGATAAGCAACATCTGAATTGATATTCTCGATTTCTGAAGTACCTTTTCCTATGGGAATTCCAATACGCAAAGTAAACAAAATTGAAGCAGAACAATAGAGCCTGCACCAAGCTTACACAAAATTACTTCCACAATTATAGATCTAGATACCTGTGCCAATATAGCAACAGAAGTAAGAACCTTTATTTGTACGATTCATTGATGTAGATGATTCAAAGATATTGCCTCTATGTTTCTTAAAGAATGTTATAATTTCCCCTTAATATAAATTATTTTGGTTTAAAAGCCAATTCATTCATAATACAATAGTTTTTCCAATTAGGCGTTTTTAAATACAATGGCATTATAACTTTAACGGGAGTAAGGAACTGCGAAAGTTGATAATTAAGATTGCAGACTTCCTAATACAAACGTAGATCTTCACAATCCTTCTTTAAAATTTATTTACTGAGGTAAGGGTAATGGAATTAACTTTTGTTTTATTTTTTTACTTACAAAATAGAGTGTGTGTACTGATGTACGCGGGCTAGAAGTAAAACTTCCTATCCCTCAAGCAAAGCCTCTGTAATATCTAACCTATAAACGTTCAGACATTTTGTACAAACCAACATAAGAACTAAGATTATATTGAACTTACAAATTTGGTTATACAGCCGATTAGTTTTCGAATCGTTAAAAAATGAAACAATTCATTCCTCAGTTATAGTCTTTAGAAAAAAAGGAGTTTTGTGACACAGATGTAAAGTACTCTTTGGGTGTGTTCGCCTTTTGACGATACTAATTTTCGTTGTTTTTTGACATTACCTTTCAGTGCTTTTCGGAAATATAAAAAACAATTCAATTTAAAAGTAATTTTAGTATAGTCTTGCAAATTGAAAGATGTTAAATCACTTCCAAATAAATTTTTTTTGGAATATTTATTCGAATTGAAAATGATTTGCAAAATAAGTTAGGAAGTTTGAATTGGAACACAAAACTGTTTCAATTATACAAATGATACAATTAGTTTTGGAATGATAGCTTGGTCTATCCTGAAAAATCAAGAAAGTCATGTATAACTTATTTGTTATGAAGGTTAAGCAAAACGGATGGCGCTCTCTATGACGCACAGACGGCGCTTTTTTAACGCACATAATTACTAAGCTGGGTGTACATCATAAATCGTGAAAGGATACTGACGTCTAAGATATCGAAATTTCAATACTAGCCGTTTTTTAGTGCATTTTTATGTGCGCTTAAATTCGTCAGATGGTGACGATAACACGAAACGAAAACGAGACATGATTCGCTGTCAACTTTTAGTGTAGTTTTTAAATCGTCCCGCAATTCCTTAGGCCTGGAGCGTAAATTCAATTTTTATTTTCGCAACAGTTTGGTTGGTAAAATGAAACATTATGGTATAAATATACAGGGTGTCCGGTAATTCGTGTGCCATAGTTTGGAATGTGATTCTTGGTCATATTCTAAGAAAAAAATTGTTCTACAGTAAAGTCAGATTTTCAACTTTGACATCACTTTTTGACGATTTAAAAAAAGGCTAACTTTGGTGTACCCTGACCCATGTTAAGGTCAATTTCTCTTACAGTACTAACGGTACGGACCTCATTTTAGACTTTATTTACTGGCCTTTAAAACTACTTTTAAATTGAGCTAATATGTTTTTAGGGTTGCCAGATATTCAATTTTAAATGGTGTTCAGTTTTTCTTGCCCGAGCTCAATTTTGACTTTGAGGTAAATTTTTTAAAAAAATGCGTAATAAACATAAAGTTTTCTTATTTATACCTGATGGACAAAGCATTAATAAACACGAACTGACTAATAAGTGCAGTAAAAAGCCCATACATTTTATGATACTTGGGAAAATCTAAAACAGGTAAAATTAAAAAAAAAATAATTTTTTGCCCTGAGGTGTAAAGGGTTTAAGTAATTTTTCTTTTTATGTTCCCACAAATACAGTTATAATATGTGCTCAAAGTGCCTTCCTGTGTTTTGAATGCATGCTAGAGCTCGTTTTTTGGATTTCATTTTTAATGTTTATTCTCGATAACTCTTGCCTTACTTTTAGTGATCCTTCGGAAATACGTTGTTCTAATTCAGTTAAAGTTGTTATTTCAGATGAGTAAACGATTTCTTTCATTCGGCCCCATACAAAAAAATCCAGTACAGTGAGATCGGGAGATCTTGCAGGCCAGTGAATTGAACCATTTCTGCCTATCCATCGATCACCGTATTCTTCATCCAGCCTTTACTTCACGACCATAGTGGGCCGGAGTACCATCTTGTTGGAAAAATGATGAAGCTAGTTGAAGCAGTGGAACATTCTCGAATAGGTCTGGTAGATTATTTTTTAAAAACTGCAGATAGTTAGTAGAATTAATTCGGTGTAGTAATTTGAAAGGCCCGATTAATTTATTTCCAATTACACCTGCCCACATATTGACACTGAAACTGATCCAGTTTCTCGAAGTCTTCAAAAGGTATTTCCAAAAACATTTCGAGTCGAAAGTGTTCTGTTAGGATAAAGTTCCAGGTTGTGCTATTTTTAAATTTCCATTGCACCCAAAAACATTTGCGTATTCTTCTCTCGTAAATGAAGGCATTTCAAAAAGCGCTTTTATCGAACTGTATTCGTGACTTAACTTGATAATCTGATGAATGAATTTGTTTTTCTATTCTTTTATACCACTACTTTAGTTAAACATTCATGCCCCAAATTTAA
This sequence comes from Chrysotoxum bicinctum, assembly GCA_911387755.1. Taxonomy (NCBI): domain Eukaryota; kingdom Metazoa; phylum Arthropoda; class Insecta; order Diptera; family Syrphidae; genus Chrysotoxum; species Chrysotoxum bicinctum. Next base: position 34,048,147 of record OU426988.1, read on the forward strand.
CTCTCCCTGAAAAGAGGTGAGGTAATTAGGGTTTTGACAGCAAGTCAAGTAGGCATAAGTACACTTTTAACCCTTTTAATGAGTGTCTTAAAACTACCTGAAAAATATGAATTCTTAAAAAAACACTCCAATTGCCAAGTACTGAAATAAAAGTAGGTAAAAAAGCTAAACTTCGATTTTTTACCTGTTCTAGATTTTCCTAAGTATCATAAGATGTATGGGTTTTTAGGTGCACTTATTACTGAGTTTTTTTTTTATTATTGTTTTGTCCATCAGGTAAAAATAAGAAAACTTTATGTTTATTACGCATTTTTTGCAAAAACTTGACCTCAAATTCAAAATTTTGCTGGGGCAAGAAAAATTGAACACAATTTAAAATTGAATATCTGGCAACCCTAAAGACATATCAGCTCAATTTAAACGTAGTTTTAAAGGCTATTATTTTGACTAAAAAAAAAGTCTAAAAAGAGGTCCGTATCGTTAGTAGTGAAACAGAAACCGATCTTAACATGGGTCAGGGTACACCAAAGTTAGCATTTTTTTAGATCGTCAAAAAGTGATGTCAAAGTTCAAAATCAGACTTTACTGTAGAACATTTTTTTTTTAGAATATGAACAAGAATCACATCCCAAAGTATGGCACACGAATTACCGGACACCCTGTATAATGGTACATAATTCCTCACATATCTTGTTTTATTTCATTTCAACACCTACCCACTCTTATTGAAAACCACTTTTTAAGCCGATATGTTTTTGAAGAAATATTTCAAGTCAAATTTTTAGTAATTTTTTTTTTAAATATGCAACACAAATCAACACCACCAAAACTTAATTCCTCTGAAAATATGTAATTTTTGTTTAACAAGCGTGATATTCTATGTAAAAGCTCTTGAAGTGTATAGCGAACTTTTATCCATGAACCTGAACAAACATAGCACTGAGTGAAATTTAATGAGCACATAAAACCAATAGTCCTGTACGGAAAAATAACATTCAAACGAAAACAAGTGCATTTGCCAGCGGAAATGTGTTGCCTTAAGTTTTGTTGGTTCGTTTTGATTGTCTACCTCTCTTATTTGTATCTATGTCTATATATGTATTATCTAAGGAAACAGCAAGTCTTCAAGGACACAACAATAACAACATCGTCCTCTACGAACAACGCTGGGCTAGTCCAGGACAGTACAGGACCAACCCAACTCTTATTGGTTCAACTACTCTGACATTGCTTTAGAATGTTGTGCAATAAATTGTGAAATAGTATACAGTTGAGGAGCTTCAGTAAATTTTGCTGTCACCTTAATCTGTTTGCCCGATAAGTTGAAAGCCATAGCAGACCTTTTCAATTGCTTTTCTCAATTTTGTTGTATTTTTTGTCTTTGTATATTCAATTGCACAATCTACACAATGAAGTTCCATTATCAAACACATCCCATCGGTACAAATTGATGTTCACGCCCAGATGACGTAAGCTTTGATTTTTAATAAAAAAAACTAAATAGGATTTGAAATAATATATTTGAAATGACCCTATATTTACAATGGTATCGAATAAAATGATGTATATGTATAATCCTGTTGTTCTTTTGTTTTTAATTCAAAATTAAATAAGAAAATGGTTAAGAAATAATTTTGCTTCAATTTTTCTCATTGAGAACGAATGTTTTATAAATTTAGGCTTTTTTATATTGCTTAATAACGTTTAGCTTACACGATTATATATTTGTTTGATGTTTCCAAAAAAATCCTAAAGAAATTTGAAATACCAATTTTCTCCTTTAAAAATAACATTTAAAAATTTCGCATGTGACACTTTTTTCCTCTTGAAGAAATTGTTATAAATTATTAATGTTTGTCATTTCTCAACCATAGAACTGACGAATACACCATTTTTACTTGCAACTTATAGGTACTATAAGGCAAGTTATGCATTCGGAAAAAAAATCGATATCGAGATTTTGATCAAAGTTGATATTACCATGATAACGAACACTAAAAAGTCGGTCTCGAAATTCTGTCTGTCTGTCTGTCTGTTCGACTACAGCCTGAACAGCTCGGCAAATTTTCTTTAACCTTGGTAGATATCATTTTTATGCCTCCCCCACACGTTTTTTTCTTTTTTTTAAAGACCAAAAATAACGGTACTTGTCATACGATTTTTTTCGAAATTTTATAAACATTTTTTTTTCTCAAAAACTGTTCGACAGATTTAAAAAACAAATATACAAACAAATTTCATTTATTTAAAGCTGGATAATGATTGAACAAAATTTTCCGAAAAATGGTTATTAATGGTATCCCCCATGGAACCATTTTTTTGTTTTTGATTTCTCAAAAAAAGTAAACCTATTTTGATCATTTTTTTTATGCTAAGGCTCCCCAAAAATTTGAATATGTAGAATTGTGTATTCAAATTTTGAAAAATTTTTTTTTTTGGATTTTTAAAAAAAGTTTCAATATTTTTTTTTCAAAACTCAAATTTTCGAAAATCCCATGCTAGATTATTTTAAATCTTGATAAATAAAAGTTTCTCAATATAATCTACAAGATGTGAGAAAAAAATTAATTTTACCTAAAAATAAAGGTACCCACCATATAAATTTTAAAAAATGGTTTTCGAAAATCGTAGTTTGCTCGAAAGCGGCGCCTAGAATTTTAATAATTTTTTTTCTTTCGATTAATTTTTACGATCTATAATTTATTGAAAAAAAAAATTGAAATTAAGATATTACTGATCAGTCATATAGGAGCTTTTGATAGAGCAAGACGTCAAGTTAAGCAATCTTTATCTCTGATCGTGATTTATCATAGTTTTTCTTTTTTTTTTCAATATTTCCAAACGTGTGAGATCCCCTAATTCCGAGGACAAACTATTGTCCTCGGATAGTAAAATTCCAAAAACAAAAATTATGAACTTAAATACAAGGGGCTCCAGAGGAAACTACTGGAGTCCTTTGCAATGTTTGCCGGATAGTGACATCGACGACGACAACGAACCAGAAAAAATGGATGAGTCTGCATCGAGTAGCAACCAGCCAAAAAAAGTTAAAATCCCTCCCATTAAATTGTTACAAAAAACTTGTGAATATGTGCATACATTAATGACATCGATTAATGTTTCGGATTATTCAATTAAAAAAATGTCAATAGGTATCAAAATTATTTGTGATTCAATGAACTCATATAAACTCATTATTAATAAGTTAAATGAAGACAATTGCCAGTACTTCACTCATGCACTAAAAAGTGAAAAAGCTTTCAAAGTTGTGTTGTACGGCTTAAATGAAATGAATGTTTCTAATCTGAAGAACGAACTCAATAAACTTGGTCTTTTGTGTAAGGAAGTTAAACTTATAACTAAAACGTATGAAAAATATACAGATACGTTTTACATTGTATCTCTCGAAGCTGGTTCTATAAAGTTATTCCAACTTAAAAAAAACTATCGTTCGATATTCCACACGCAAGTTAATTGGTCATATCAACGAAAACAAAAAAATCAATTAACTCAATGTAGAAACTGTCAAATGTTTGGTCATGGCGAGAGTAATTGCCATGTCAAAACATACTGCTCTATATGTGCAGGCTCCCATAAGACCGACGAATGTATTAACACTGAAATATATAAATGTGCAAACTGCAGCGAAAAGCACAAATCAACTGATAGCGCATGCACAATAAGAAAGCGATATCTTGAAATGAGAGAAAAGTTGTCAAATAAAGCAAGTCATCGTGCTCAAACTCAGTTTAAGATCGTTAATCCCGTCGTAAACACTCAGAGAGTTAACCCATCTTATCTGTCAATGGATGATTTTCCAAACTTACCACATCGCCAACGTGAGCATCATGAAAGAGGATTGCAGAACAGCAATGTTATAAAACCAAATGCATGGATTAATAACAAACCTGTGGTGAATACACAACCTACCACACTGTCATCGACATCTACTCATGGTGAGTTATTCTCAATGGAAGAGCTGAATTCCCTCGTAATGGAGATGATTAGTAAATTAAGTTTATGTAAAAGCAAAGTAGAGCAATTTCAAGCTATCGCACAGTTAGCTACTAAGTTTCTATATTCTAATGTTAAGTAATATGAATATGTCAAATACGATTTCAGATTATAATTTGAAAATTATAACATGGAATGCCAAGGGCATTCGTAATAAAATTTTTGAATTCATTAACTTTTTAAATCTTAATTCAATCGATGTAGCTTTAATAACAGAAACATGGTTGAATTCAGATATATCAATCTACACTCAAAACTTTAAATGCTATCGCATGGATCGTAAAGATCGAAGAGGAGGTGGTGTAGCAATATTAATTAAAAAATCAATTCAACATTCTCTCTTGCCTATTGTGAGGACACGATACATTGAGAATGTCGGTGTAGATGTAAGGTTAAGGAATCACAGAACAATAAAAATATTTTGTGTGTATTTCCCAGGTAAAAATTCTTCTGAAGAAAAAAGAATGCACTTCAAAAGTGATCTTAGAAAACTAATAATTAGAAATGAAAATTATATAATCGGTGGTGATCTAAATTGCAGGCACAGGGATTGGGGTTGTATTCGTGCGAACTCGTGGGGTAACGTTCTTTCTAGTATGTCTTGCTTGTTTTCGTATTCAATGTTGTTTCCGTTTAGTCCTACTTATTTTCCGTCTGGGTCGAGGGGCAATCCTTCCGTTCTTGATATTTTCATAACTAATATTCCTTCGTTTTTTACTCAACCGGAAACTATTAATGAATTGAATTCTGATCATGTCCCAGTCGTTTGTAAAATGCTTGCAATGGCGGAAAATAGAGATAATTATTATCTGGACATAAAAAATGCAAATTGGAGTCGATTTAGGACAGAAATAAAATCCAAACTTAGAACAATTTCTACAGATTTGGATAGAATTTGTTCAAAAGATGATGTTGAGGTGCATGTCGATATTTTTTCTAATCAAATATTAGAATCAGTAGAGTCATGCATCCCAAAAAAAGTGAGAAAGCCTTTTCTTTTTAAAATGCCGGAACACGTTCTTGAATATATACGCATTCGAAATTCGTTCAAAAGACAATGGCAACGTTACCGCTTACCGGAGTATCGTATTCATGTTAAACTCTACAATAAAATGATAGCTAATGAAATTGATAAGTATCGTAATAGAAACTGGAATGAGAGACTTAGCAAATTAGAAAAAAATGCAAAACCCTTTTGGAATATTGCCAAAATAATTAAAAATAAAAACAGGCAAATACCTAATATTGAAAATCATGATGAAGTTGTTTATGAAGACTCAAGAAAGGCTAATGTTTTCGCATCTACATTTTTAAATAATCATTCAGTGTCGCAACATCTAAGTGATAATCAGACTAAGAACCTTGTAAGTCACACCTTAAACTCAATCCACATACAAAATGTTGATACTCCAAAAGATCAGTTTGTGACTTTACAGGATGTGAGACATATAGTGTGCAGTCTAAGAACAAAGAAGTCTGATGGCCTTGATAAAATTAAAAATTTATATATAAAAAAATTACCGAAGGCGGGTATTCAATTTATTGTGTTTTTGGTTAATGCGTGCCTCAAAACTCAATATTTTCCAAAAATTTGGAAACACGCTAAAGTCATACCCATCCCGAAACCTGGAAAAATAGCAAAACTCCCATCAAGCTATCGACCAATTAGTTTACTCAGCTGTCTCAGCAAGATATTGGAAAAGGTTCTTAAGGAAAAAATTCTAAATATTGTTGGGGTATTGAATATCCTTCCAAACGAACAGTTTGGATTCAGAAGGTTTCACAGCACTAGCCATCAAGTGTTAAGAGTTTGTGAACATATAAAAAAAAGTCGTTCCCTGGGTAAATCGACTGGACTTATCTTACTGGACATAGAAAAGGCTTTTGACACAGTGTGGCATGATGGACTAATACACAAATTGGTATGCTTTGGGTTTCCTGTGTATCTTATTAAAATTATCAAAAGTTTTTTGTCCGATAGATATTTCAATGTTTTTGTTAATAACCGTTCATCAAATCGTTATCAAATTGAACACGGCGTGCCACAAGGATCGGTATTAGGTCCATTTTTGTACAATATTTATACATCTGATATACCTAAGCTACCAGAGTGTCAATTAGCTATATTTGCAGATGATACTGGTATTTTTTCATCGCATGAATTTAGTCTCAACATAGAGACAAGTTTATCTAATGCTCTTGAACTAATTACCCAGTATTATTCTAAATGGAAAATTAAACGGAATGCTGACAAAATTCAAGCTATCTTTTTTAGTAGGAAAAGAAAATCTTGTTTCCTTCCCAGCAATCAGCTTAATGTTAGTGGCATTAATGTTAATTGGGAATCAAATGTTCGATATCTAGGGGTGTATTTAGATCAAAAACTTACCTTTAAGGAACATGTCGCTAAAACACTACAAAAAGTTAGTATTTCTATAAAAATACTCTATCCTTTTATAAATAAAAAGTCTGGTTTGAGCAATGATAATAAGATTATAATTCATAAGGTAATTTTTCAGGCAATCCTTCTGTATGGATGTCAAGTGTGGGGAAAATGCGCAAAATGTCATGTTAATAAATTGCAAATATCTCAAAACAAATTACTTAAAATGATGCTTAACCTCTCTCGCTACCATTCCACCAGTGACTTGCATGAAAGAGCAAATGTTGAAATGATCTTTAATAGAATCGAAAAACTTAATAATTCATTTTTGCTAAAGTGCGAATTTTCCGATAATCCCTTAATCAATCAAATAGTTTCATAACCATATTTCTGTTTTATGTATTACTCATTGTCTGCATTCATATATTTATTCATATATTTATTATTTACTGATTTATTATTTGTTAATTTATTTATTTATTTTATCTGTTATTTATTTATTTAAATATATTTAATTATTTATTGATTTATAATTTATTTATTTGTTGTTTCTTAATATTTATTTATTTATTATGTATAAGTTTATAGTCTGTTTAGTTATTGTTTATATATTAATTTGTTAATTGTTAATTTATTTATTTACTTAATTATTTATTTGTTTTTTTTTTATTAACTTCTATCTATTTATTAATTTATTATTTGTTTATGTTTGTATTTATATATTTATTGACTAATTATTGTTTATTTATTAAACTCACCTGTTCACTTTGAGAAATGTTTTTGTTTATGATTATCTGTCATATAAGACGTTTATTTATTTATTTATTTATTATATATCTATATACTAACACGTACTAATACACCTCATAAAATAAGTTTTTATTCTATTATTGTCTAACACAACTTTACTAATCCTGGTACCATCTAAAGTACAATTTTAAATTCTAGTCACAATGTACCTGTCTTTTCATCTTATATTGAAGGTTTTTTTGTATTTTCCTTCAGAAAATTCTATTAAAAAATGTAATAAATCCAATGTAATAAAAATACTTATTCAGTTGAAAGATATACATCCTTATTCCGATAGTCGTTTTGCTAAAACGCCAGTAAAACGACAAGGCTCTAGAAACGAAAATTGGAATTTTATTGAAACGATTATCGTTATAATGGTAAGAAAAGTGAAGAACATAGAGAACGCTGCCCTTTTCGTATTATTTAACACCAAAATGTGGTCTCTGGAGCCTTCTCGTTTTAAAGGCGTTTTATTAAAACGACTATCGGAATAAGGGTGATAATGTACGCAATATCAAATCTCTGTATATTAACTGTGCGGTAGCTTACCAAATGTAAATCCAATACCGAAAAAAAAATAAAATCTATCTAAAGATATTACTGACTGTACCTCCCATAGAGAAATTTTTTTCAAATTTTGAATTTCTCATTGTCGACATTTTTGAAAAAAAAAATATTTTTTTTTGGAAAATTCAATATTTTTTTGATAATTTAAATTTGGCGTACTAAATTTTTTTCTTAAAAATGTTGTATATGAAAGCTTATTTTTTTAAGAAACCACTACAACGACGTTACGACGTAACATTTTTGTTCTTGCATAAATTCATATTTCCATAGCAATCTGTTTTTATCTCTTACTACTAAAAAAATTAAAAAAAATTAATTTTATCCTTATAAACAATTTTCTCTAATAGGAACAAGTTTGTGCGACCCAGTCGTGCATTTTATTTTTAAAAAAATCATAAAATTTAAATAAGGATTGCTCCGAAAGGAATACAAATTTAAGTACATATTTAAATTAATATTGAAGAGGATTTTTTCTTAAAATATTTACGTACTAAAGGGATTATGACTGCCCTTAAAATGTTTGAGAACAGTGCGAGCGTTTTAGGAAATTTGGAGAGTATTTAAAAGGAGATATGGATGCAGATTGGTTTTGAATATCTGAATATTATAATAGTAAGGAAATATATGTACAGTCGGGGAAAGCATTCCATATTCATGTTGTGGGGCTAAAGAAAAAATCTCTGAATTTAACAGTACGTCTGAAGTTGATTAACTGAAGGACATTCACTGGCGTTCAAGTAATACAGTTCAATTGCTTAAGGAGATAAATGCGACAGGCAATTCCACTAGAACACTGTTAAAAAAATAGCAATAAAATATTAAAAGACATGAAATATTGCGGTTGCTCAAGAGATGAAAAGATTTCCGTTATATTTCTTTCACTTTTCATTTTAATGATTCTCTTTTATGGACTCTCCCCAATAAACCTCAAGTGGGTTGGTGCAGAAATGTTATTCTGTTGTGTACTGCCTCTTGCAAGGAAGTGAAGAATCCTCCAAGAGTATCTATTGTTATGAAAAGTGATACTCATTAGCCTATCAGAATCGGCAGGAAATTGCATGTCCCCTCCATTCCTTCTAACGCTTACAAAGGAATGGTTATAAGTCACTAGGCTTGGGATGTTTACTAATTTTATTTTAATTATTTATTTATCTAGACTAGAAAGGTTAGATATATTCTTCAAAAATTAATGAGGTTTTCATACATATATGCTGCCGACAAGGACGAAACTGAATATTTCAATTTTGTTTCCAATCTGGAAAAGCTACGAGTATCATTAAAAAGTAACGGATGTTTTTTCTTATAACACTTAAGATATTATTTAGTTTGCGAGAAAAAACTGTCGTAATACTCTTGTTCTATTTCCAAAGCCTAGCTCAAGGGTATTTTTGGTATACTTGTCAGGGTTAGAAGTAAGAAACAAATCGAGAGTGTTAATGTTTTGCCCAGTAACATCTGGTATTCGAGTGGACTCATCTACAAGCTGAGTAAGGTGTTGCATCTTAGAAAAAATCTCAACATATCTTCCTTCGGGTGTAATCTGTCCTGAATAGCGAAGGCGATTTAAATTGTGTACATTAAAGTCACCCGCAATAACAAACTTAGTGTGAGGGTATAAGGAAACAGTTCGGGAAATGGAATCAGACAGCGCATCAAACTCATTAAGAGTTGGATTGCTGTCAAGACTTGGACTTATAAATGAAAAAAATAATGGATGATGTCTATTTTTTGTGCGAAAACGTTGAAGCGATTTTTTTAAAACTACTTCCTTAAGGTGTTCTCTCCTAAAAAGAAACCCGTGGAAGGAACCAATGGAAAGTTTTAAAAAAAATGAATTATTTTAAAATCATATTCTAAAATGTATTATATTAAGTTGAGTTATTTTTCGAGCAAAGCGTTAAAAAGAAAGAAAAATCATAAAAGGTTATTCATTCCATATTGACGGCTAGCACGGACCTACGAATTTTTAGATGTACATACATATGTACTTAATGTACATATTTGAAAAGCCTATTCATGACATTTTGTGCGGATTCGGACGGGCGTCGTCGTTCAAAAGTCGATGTCATCAAAATTCTTTTGCAGCGTAACTTCGACCGAAAACGAATTTTGTATGAACAAAAGTCAATAATTCAATTATTTAAAAGTTTTCCAAAGGATTTTATTAAAAAAAAATCAAAGCAGAAATTATCAGTTTGTCTTCTTATAAAAATTATAAATAAATATAAATACTATCTTCATTTTAAAAGTGTATACATAACTATAGTGTTGTATTGTATTGTAATGACGAAACTAAATATTTTACTTGTCCATTTTTGCGGCACCAGCTTATACAAAAAATTGAAATATAGAACTAAAATTCACAAATTAAATATGTATCTTAAAAATGCACAGACAAAAAACCGCAATCACAAATTACATCCACAAGTTAACAGTTTAGTAGGCTTGTTTTTTTGCAAGTCCATAAGGAATTGTGGAAAAAAACGACATCGGGACTAAGCTCTTTACATGTAAATACAACAACTACTTAAGTTTATACGGACTAAGCTAAGTCCAGATAATTTTCTAAGCTTTATCTAAGTCCTGATAAAAACAGTGATGCCAAAATAATATTATCTATATGTTATCGATAATTTATTAAGAGAAGTCAAAGAAGTTCTAGTCGCCAATACAGCTGACAAATGCCATAGCGTCCAGTGCTTCCAACTTTTTGGAAAGAAGTTCTTAAGTCCCGATCTCGTTTTTTTTATGTCTGAAAGAAATCTGATCGATAAGGAGACAGAAAAGCTAGACGTCATCTAAAAGTGAAAACTGTAATTAAGAGTTATAAGGGTTTACAGCTGAGAGTTATTGTTCTCAAAAATGAATGAATTCAGGCCAGGATGATGTATTCAACTTTCAATTTCCTTTTATTTGCTTTTGTTTTTGTTTTAGTTTTGTTTTTTCTTTTTTTGTGAAACACATAAAATATAAAAATGTTGAAATTGTACTGAATGGAGACAAGTTGTACTTTTGTACTTCTACAAACTCAATTGTATCGAATTCGATACAATTGTACCGAATTTTCCATCCCTGGCGAAAACTAGTGATCGTGGGGCCACAAGGACAGCCACTGGCGAATAAAAGTGAAGTAAAGTACCTTGGCATCTGGTTGGATCAATATTTGTATTTCGTCAGAGATATAAATGCTGCTCTTGCCAGCTTTTGCCTTAACGAGACGGCTGCTGTTTTACAGCCGCCGGTTTGATAGCAGGCTGAAGTTGATTTGCTACATGGCCCTCATCCGGCCGATGATTGCCTATGGTTACCCGGTGTGGTTCAACCCATCACAAATGGAAAAGATACGGGTGTTTGAGAGGCAGTGCCTTAGACGTTACCTTGAATTACACAGAACATTAGAATCGGAGTGCAAACATTATTATTCCAACCATGTTCTATATAATGGAGCCAACGTAAACAGAAAAGATAATTTTTTGGTAAAGCTGATTCGGGGTTACATTGCAAGAGCGATGTGTTCGACCAACAGCTTAATTTTTGGGGCTTACAACCCTAACGAAGAAAACTACACGAGTGTGCATCTAAGCGGCTTTATCCCACCCGATGCATTCGTCTTCTTAGACAGTCAAGGGTTGGTCGATGATAGAATGGCGGTTCCGCCAATCTACCACGTCGGCCGTAAAGCTGTGATCAGATGGCTCCTTTCTGTTCCAGACGTCCTAGCACAAGACGGAACAGAGCTCCTAACGATTCAGTAGAACTGTGCCCAATTGGGACCGAAGAGACAGTGCAAGGCAGGAGACCCATACTTCTATCGTAGTGGTATAGCTGTGATATTAAAAGTTGACATTCAATTGCATACAAATTTCATACAAAGAAAAAAATATAAAATTTGAAGTTTTTCATTCAGGGGCGTGGTATCCGCCCACTTCCTCAGAACTGATGTAAATTATATGGCACACTTCCGATTGCAGTAGAACAATGAAATTTGGTAGAACGGTGGGGCTCAAATTGCATATAAAGGACCAAAAATAAAAATTACGGTTTTCCATTCAGGGAGCGTGGTATCCACCCACTTTCTGAGAAAATGTTTAATTTATATGGAGCACTTCTGATTTCTGTAATTAAGGTAGGTATGTTAGTGTTAGGTATTTTGCCAGGACAAGAAGAAATAATTGAAACGCAAATCAAAACAACCAATAACAAAAAGAAACTATACCAAAAGAAATAGGAAGCTATAAACTAAGTTGATTTTAGTAGGTAGAGTCCACCCTTCTATCTTTCTGTATCTTTCGAGATTTTGACATGGCAAAATGTTAAAATCTTTGCAAAAAGGAGTGAGATCAGACCAAAAACATAAATGTTAAAAAATGAGCCAAGTTCTTCTATACAAAAACCTTTGTGTAACAAGTCAGCCGTGAAAAGTACTGAGATCTTAAAGTACGCCAAGTTCTTACTTCATGAAGGTTTAATACCGAATATTCAAAGTAGAATAATATTGAAACAGCTACAATGTAATAGAGAAATTTTATTATTTAATGATTACTGACTAAAATTTGATGGGCTTACTTGGCAATTGTTTTTTATGTCCAAATTGGAAAGGTTTTAAAAACTTGACAAGTGAACCCATCAAATTTTAATCAGTAATCATTAAATAATAAAATTTCTCTATTACATTGTAGCTGTTTCAATATTATTCTACTTTAAATATTCGGTATTAAACCTTCATGAAGTAAGAACTTGGCGTAATTTTAGATCTCAGTACTTTTCACGGCTGACTTGTTACACAAAGGTTTTTATACAGAAGAACTTGGCTCTTTTTTTAACATTTATGTTTTTGGTCTGATTGTAGTTTAACTAAGAGCGCCCGCATAGAGATATTTATAATTAGCCTAGTTTTTCTGAATTTTTGTCTTGCGTTGAGATAGTTATAAGATAATGAAAAATAAAAATGAATTTAAAAAAAGAACGTCGTTCAAATGGCCGTCACGACTTAGACAAGGGGCGCTAACATCCAAGATCTTATTTTCACCTTATAGTTAAACTCCACAGAAAGTGTCTAATAGATCAAATCCCATGATCTCTTTGGCTATTTCATGTCGCCTCTGCGGAATATAACAATGCCCTAAAATCGTTTGTGTAGAATATCCATTGTGGGATCAGCTGTGCGGCATGTTACAGCGCACAGTCTTCGTCATGTTGTAATCACAAGTCGTTTGAGCAAAAGAAAATTGACATCGTCCCCTACATTTTACACAAAACAGCGACTTTCAACGTATCATTGCCCATTGACCTTGTGTATTAGCATAGTCCCAAATCCAGAAATTTTGATTGTTAACGTACGCATTTGTCCAGAAGTGTGCCTTGGCATTGAATATTATTTGAGTGAAGAAACTCGTTTCCCGGTGACCACGTTCAGTGTAATTTGATGCAAAACATTCGGGGTTAGTTCTAAATTGCACACTTAAAATTCAAATAACGCGGCTTATCCGAAAATATTTATTAATTATGTCCAAAAACCGCAAAAACCTTAAAAGTTATACCTCCAAGGTTATTTAAAATCACATCTTAACAAAATAAAAAAGACAACCTCATTAAAATCGAACATTATTTTCTTTGAAACAAACCAATATTTAAACCCATACTTATTGAATACTTATAAACAGAAAACTAAAACTTTTCTTTGTAGATACTTTCATAGTTTAAAATATAAGAGAATTCAAAAGGAACAAAATTATAATAAGGCTTCAGAAACATTTCAACATTCAACCCACCTACTGCTAGGCAAGGAAAAAGTTTTCGTAATTCCAAATCCTCCGTATCCTTCCGTAAACAAAAAGGGAATCTTCTAATATTTGTTTTAAAGAAACCAATCATGCTAATTTCATAGTCATTTTTTTCCCTTCAAGTCATTAGCATTACATTCAACTTCATTAAAACTTAATACTTTTTAATGCAACTTCGTTGCTTTTAAAATAAAATGTTAGATTATAAAGGGTGTCCCTTAATTCGTTTTTAATATTTAAGAGCATTATTCTTGGGTACATTCTAAGAAAAAAATCGTTGTACAGTAAGGGCATATCTTCAATTTGTATATCATTTTTTTGGGGATTTAAGAAAAGTCTAACTTGGATGTACCCTCACCTTTTGATAATGGCGATGTTATTACTAATAGTAAAAACCTCATTCAAGCCTTTATTGTTAAAAGAAACACCAGACTTTGTTATTGCGTTTCAACAAATTTGATATCTTATCACAGTCTTGAAATATATATGAAATTCTACTAATAAACTCGTTGTCATCCAAAATCCGCTCAAACAACTAGTTAGAGAGCTCCAGTCTCTTTTCCAAATAAACGGGAGGCAGTTCTTGCACAGGTGTGTGGTGATATGGATAAAGATTTTCTCCATGCAGTAAATACATCAAAAATTTTATATCTGGAAACATTGAATTGCAAAGCTGATTAATGGATCATTCGTAACAGTTTCCAGCATTTTTTGATCAATCGTCTTACTTGTGGAACTCTCGCGTAAGGTCTTGCATTTGAAACTGCTCCCGTTTCTCGAAGCCTTTGATATGTATTTCCAAATACTCGTAAACTAAGAAGTCGTCGGTTTGGATAAAGTTCCTGGTATCTTTGTAGCGCTCTAGTTAAAGTTCCATTGCACAACCAAGCAAAAAACCATTTTTTTTAAATCTTACATGTTCCAGGTTTTCATAAAATCTATGGGTTTTTCGGCAGACTTGTCGTTGAGTTTTATTTTTATTATTGTTACGTTTATTAAAAAAAATAGTAAAACGTTATGTTTATTATGCATTTTCTGGAGAAAATTGAGCCCACAGTCAGAAAATTAGAATGGGCAGGAACATGCTAGAAACTGCATAGCTTAAGACCGAGATAAGATATAAACTTTGGTTAGACGCAATTACAAAGCCTGGTATTTCTTCTGCCAAAAATAAGCCTTTTCTTAAGTCCCCGATATAAGATATAAAAATTGGACATATGCCCTTAATGTAAAACGAATTTTTTCTTAGAATATACCCAAGAATCACGCCCTAAAATAATAGGCACGAATCAAGGGACACCCTGTATACGCGGAAAACAGAATAAAATTATTTTTTCAGTCCCAGGCGAAAGATACAATCTGAAAAGACAGTTTAATTTTATGTATTAAGGGATCGTTATAGTGCGCGGTCTAATTACGTTTCTCAGTTTTAAATCTTGTCCAAAAATGGAACTAGGAAAAAGTTGGTGGATTATAAAGAAAATTGTGTTTAATTTGTTCAAAGGTTTTTCTGACCTTATATCAATAAACCGTAGATACATTATGCTATGTAGACAGATAAGCAATAGATACGCATTTTGTGACCATTTCAGTAAGCCAAAATATATGTTGACATTTTTCGCTGCCAAATATATGTATGTCTTTGGGGACTTATATTGACATTAAAGTCACGCAATCGTATTTTCTGGGGGGTTCAAATAAAATTGTTCTTAATTTCCATCAAATATTTACATAAATTAATAATTAGCAGTCCTTGTGGGTGATTATTCAAACAAAACTCATAACTTTAGATTGAAATTCTGTAGCAACCGTAAGACCTATATTAATTGAAAGAATAACATACTTCAATAAAATTTGTTCCCCTAGTTCCAGTATTAAGTGGCTTTTGAAGGATTCAATTTAATTTATTTTAAATATTATTTATGTTAAGTTGACTTAAATTAATGATATTTAAGTTTATTGTATAAAATCAACTACAGAAAAATGAATTTGCTTGTTGGGTTAATGTAATATTTGAAATATTAAACTCAGTGAACAAATTTAATTAAATTAATTACGAAAATTCTTTTAAATGAAATTACAATAGTTAAGTGCAGCTTTTAAAAAATTATATAAGTTAGTGTTGCAGCTATCATCATCGGGAATACTAAAACCGAGAGAGCACGTCATTTCCAAGAGTTTTCTCTGTTGAAGTAAAAATTATTTTTCATAATAGCTCTAGAGTTTTGTAGTGAGTTTAATTGTTATATACATATATTTACCAAGCTATTGTTGTATTGATAAATGGCTTTGCGTCCTTCGATGACTTCTTCAGATTTTTGTGTATGTATAATGAAAATAAATGATATAAAATGACATTTCAAGACCATCTAAAAATAGTTCAATGGATATATCGGCATGTTAATCATGTAAAAAGAGTACAAAAACGAGATCGCTCAATACACAACTCTGATGCAGATATTTGTTGGAGAAGAAGAAACCGGACTGTCTATTCAAAATAATTGTGGTAAGCAACTAATAAAGTGTATCCAGAAAGGACAGTACTCTATGGATAATATATTACCGTCTCCTTCCTTAAATTGTGGTTATATAAATTTATTCTTAAACCACTTAAGTGTGCTTGAATTTTCTAAAGGTTCAATAAACGAGTTCTGTTTTTCAGAAAAGTAGATCTTTTCAATAAGCGTTTTCAGTACCATCTGAATCGGCTACTTACACGTAGAGCCAGAAAAAGGAAAAGAAAAGAACCTACAACAAGGTGTCCGTTTCTGATTACTAACAAAGGTATGTTTTGACAGTTTACTAGGTGTATTAAATTAGCAAAATGTAATAACTTAATGTCCTTTACTTAAATTGGAAAGCACAAGTGTGTCTTCCGGTCTGATAGAACCATTTACCAATTCTTTACACTGAAACAAATACTTGGAAAGACCCACCATCTTTCCATCGACTTTATAACCGCTTATGAAAACATTCCATTAGCTTTTAATTTATGATAGTGGGTGAACTCAGAATAATAGGAAAACAAATTCATTTCCACAATCTCTTTCTTCAACAAATTCGATCAACTGCAAGGGTATTATAACTATAAGGACCCCATAGGCAGCTCTCAAAATATCGAAATGAAGTCAACGAGGACAAGCGCAAGTACATACGTACTTCCATCAAGAATCTGTCCACCATCTAGGACAACATTTCACTATTGATTGCAGTAACTTCTAGATTACTCGTAGTTAACGATAGCTACTTCAGGGTGAGCTTATACTTTTTTCACTTGAATGAATGAATGAATTGTATTGGGGTTATTGCACTACGACCTGTAGATCTATTGTGCCCCCTCTTAAAAATGATGAGCTGGCTCATCCTACAGTTCCTCCTCCAAACCTATTGCTTTTAGGAATTTTAGTATTTTGGGCACTTTTAGAGAGGATAGGTTGCTCCCTTCCACCTGGTGCCGTCCCAGATGGGTTTTCCTTTGGTGCATGATTGGACAATACTTTCCCAGTATATGTTCCGGTGTTTCGTCATGCATGTTGAAGAATCTGCAAGTGGCACTGCTAACCACACCAAGTAGATTAAGGTGTCTTATAAGTTTGCAGTGTCCTGTTAGAATACATGTTATTATTCTTAAGTTATTTCTACTTACAAAGGTTGATACAGTTTTCGAAACATTGCCGGTTGTAGTTGCCAAGTAGCAATTTCGCCTGTCTCAGCCTATGGAGTTAATTCCAGTTTTTGAATCTGTTTGCCTCCTCTTCTTGTTTAATTTTGGTTTTGATGACATTTTCACCTTTCCGCAATAGGGTTCAGGCCCTGTTAGGGGAGTTGAAGAGCCTATTTTTGATGTGTAAACATCTTTCCCGGCGGTAGAGTGAATCGAAAACGTGTGTAAAACTTATGCGTCCCGTGTAACCCGTTACGGTTACACGTTACGGTTACACGTTACGGTTACACGTTCCGTGTAGCAATCTACCTTACCGACGATTGCATTTAACACCATGTTTACATTGTTAATATTTCGTACTTACGACATCGTGTTTACATTGGAGACTTTGAGTACTGAAATCTCGATTTTGTTACTTTCCATTGCTGGCTAGAACTTAATTCAATCTCTCTGCCACATTTTTACTTGCGATATAGGTACTATAGGGCAAGTTCTGCATTTGGAAAAAAAATCGAACTCGAGATTTTGATCAAAGTTGACATTACGATGATAGCGAAGACGAAAAAAGTGGGTCCGACAATTCCGTCTGTCTGTCTGTATGTCTGTATGTCTGTATGTCTGTATGTCTGTATGTCTGTATGTCTGTACCTCGAACTACAGCCTAAACTATCAGAGGTATTTTCTTCAAAATTGGTAGTTAAGGGTCTTCGGTGATTCCCTAGAGGAGAAATTGAAATTTTTTTTTTAGCTCCAAAACTAAGGGTACCCCCCATACACCCGTAATGCAAAATCTTATTTATCTCGAAAACGGCTCTAACGATTTCGATAAAAAAAATTAAGTGTGATATTATGGACATGGACTATATGTTGGTCAAAAAAAATTTTGGGGCAAAATGTTATTAGGGGTACCTGTCATATAACGGTTTTTTTGATTTTCGACTTTCTCATTAACGGCTCTAAGGATTTTAACCCAAAATTTTTAGCAGGAGTCCCCTTAAGTTTAAAATAATATTGTATATAAAAATATTCGAAAAAATATTTATTGGGTTTTAAAAAAAAAAAAAAAAATTTTAAATCAATAACTTCAAAACCTATGAACGATTATTTTTTGAAATTATTTCCTAAAACCAATATTATTAAATAAAATTCGCATCCCACATTTTTTTCTTGAAAAATTTTAGAGAAATTTCTTATATAAAAAATTTATTTAATAATAAAACGATTTTTTAAGGTTTATTTGCATAAATTCATACTTTTCCGGAAACCAGACGGCAATTTTATGCATTTGAACATTATTATCTCAATAAATCCATGTTTTATATTTATAAAATGTATCTTAAATTCCAAAGTACTTTTACATAAGAGCAAGTTCGTGCGATCCA